>PQFF01000409.1:35898-106806 GCA_003547095.1 Diversispora epigaea
TTTTTTTTTTTTTTTTTTTAATTCACACAAATTGGGATTTCATTCTTTTTTACTATTTCGTTTATTATGTAAACTTTATCAGAAGATGTATCAGTTATCACACCATTCCATCCACTTAAATCTTATTTATTATTTACTTTATTATAATATTATATTTATTATTTATCATCATTTCAAATTATTCAAATTATTCAAATTTATATATTATCTGACATGTATACAATATGTAAACAAGTGTACACACATATACTACTACTAAATATATGCTATATTTGTTATTATTATACATTCTATACTTTTATATACTTTTCATGTGCATTCTATACTTTTATGTATGCGTATATATACTTTATATGTATATACTTTTATGTATACTTTATATACTTTTATATTCTGCCTTATTATTCTTCTTCTTTTCGGCATCTCTTATTTTTATCATAGTTATTATTATTATTATTATCATTATACTAAACCTTATTTTAATAGTTATTTAACAATTATTTAAATAATAAATAAATAAATAAATAAATTAATGAATAAATAAAAGCTTTTTTCTTTCTTTCTAATTAATTTCTTTATTTTACAGTATTTTCCTTTGTGAATAAAAACTTTAGTTTTGTGACAATATGTAATAACTATAATAAATAAAATAAATAAATAAATAAAAATAAATAATTCAAATCATTCAATTAACTCCAACGTTAAAATTGTACTGTCCCGAGTATACTCAAATGCTGCTGCAAGTAATGCTGTAATCAATATTTCGCTAACTTTTTTATTAACATTATTACTATTATATTGTTATATTATTAATTAATAATAATAATAATATTATTATTAACTTTTTTTTCCATTAAATCTCATCCATTAATCGTTCATTCATTCATTCATCCATTTCATTTAATTCATTCATTCTCTTTTCATTAACCTTAATTAATAAAACAAAGTAATGCAGTAATAATAAATTAATGATTAAAAATGAAAAATAATAATGATATCGATTGTTACATAATCCATTTCAAATGTGCTTACCAAAGATTTTTAAAAGTCGATTTGATTTGTCGTGATTTTTTGTTTCTTTATTCAAAAAAAAAAAAAAACAAAACCACAAAGTTTTATCCCACCAACAAACTCATGTACGTCATGGCAGATGATACGACATGTTTCCCTTCCTTTATGTTCGTTTATGTTCATTATGCCCACTCGCATTCATCTCACATTCATCCCACATTAATTCTACCAAACAACAACAACAGTTTTTTAATCATTCATTTTTTTTTGTTAAAAAAATCATACATTCATCACGCATTCATGCATATCCACATGCACATATGTTCAGTCCAAACAAATTTCTTTAATACTTTCCTCTATTTTATTTCATAGTGTTTTCAAATTTCGGTTGTGCATTTAAAAAGAATCTCGGATTTTTTTTTAAATATTACAGTTCAACTAACCAACTCATTAATATTACATTGCATACATATTTTGTTTTTATTTTTAGAGTTCANTGCAAGTAATGCTGTAATCAATATTTCGCTAACTTTTTTATTAACATTATTACTATTATATTGTTATATTATTAATTAATAATAATAATAATATTATTATTAACTTTTTTTTCCATTAAATCTCATCCATTAATCGTTCATTCATTCATTCATCCATTTCATTTAATTCATTCATTCTCTTTTCATTAACCTTAATTAATAAAACAAAGTAATGCAGTAATAATAAATTAATGATTAAAAATGAAAAATAATAATGATATCGATTGTTACATAATCCATTTCAAATGTGCTTACCAAAGATTTTTAAAAGTCGATTTGATTTGTCGTGATTTTTTGTTTCTTTATTCAAAAAAAAAAAAAAACAAAACCACAAAGTTTTATCCCACCAACAAACTCATGTACGTCATGGCAGATGATACGACATGTTTCCCTTCCTTTATGTTCGTTTATGTTCATTATGCCCACTCGCATTCATCTCACATTCATCCCACATTAATTCTACCAAACAACAACAACAGTTTTTTAATCATTCATTTTTTTTTGTTAAAAAAATCATACATTCATCACGCATTCATGCATATCCACATGCACATATGTTCAGTCCAAACAAATTTCTTTAATACTTTCCTCTATTTTATTTCATAGTGTTTTCAAATTTCGGTTGTGCATTTAAAAAGAATCTCGGATTTTTTTTTAAATATTACAGTTCAACTAACCAACTCATTAATATTACATTGCATACATATTTTGTTTTTATTTTTAGAGTTCAGTGGATTATAATAAACTTTCATGCTTTTGAGCATTTTTTAAGAGATAAAATTTTAAATAAATCTTAAATAAATCACATGATTTGTTTAACCTTTTATGTTTACAATAATATATATATGCATATGTGTATATAATTTATAAATACTTTGATAATAAAAAAAAACAATCAAGAAGAAGAATGAATAAACAAATAAATATTATAGATTCCACTCTCATTCTTCATTCAACAGGAAAGACGGGAAAAAAAATCATACTTTTTAATTTTTCTTAATTTTATTTATTTTTATTTAAAAAGAACAATCAAAAAAATTGTGTCATATTGTGAGAGTGAGAGAAAGAGAGATATCTATTTATCTATCTTATACTTATGATTTTGTCTTTATAAAATGAAAATAACAATAAATAAAAATAAAATAAAATAAAATGAAATAAATGGAATAACTAAAAAAAAAAATAAAATAAATAAATAAAAAAATTTTTTTTTTTTTCTTTTCAAAAATAAAATATAATAGTAAATGATGAAAAAATTTAATACAATTACAAATAAGAATATTACACATGATTTTTGCATTTTGGTATTTTGATCTTTGATGAAATGATGATAATAATAATAGTAATAATAAAATGAATAATAACAAGAATAACAACAATAAAAATAAAATAAAATAAAAAATATAATAATAATTATAATATAATAATAATAATAATAATAATAATAATAATAATAGTAAGTTAGTGAGGCATCTCGAACTTTTATCAAATAATACTAATAATAGTAATAGGAAGTATATAATAATAAATTAATATTTAGAAAATTAATTATTGTGAATAGTTTTTTTTTTTTTTACTCCTTTATTCTACCGTGTTATTCTGAATGATGATGTTCAGTCAATCAAAACTATTTTTTTTTTTTTTACTCCTTTATTCTACCGTGTTATTCTGAATGATGATGTTCAGTCAATCAAAACTATTTTTTTTTTTTTCAAACTATTTTAAACTATTTCATACTATTTCATATCATACACGTATGTCAATTATGTCAAAACTGAATGATATTAAGTTATCAATGACCTAACAATATGAGTGTTATGTAATGTAATAATGATGATGATACAATTATTATTACTAATTAATAATAATAATAGTAAATCAAAATCACCGAAATGCGAAAACCCGATGCCAAAAAAAATAAAATAAAAATAAACCGTATAGACAAAAAAAAGAATATAAAGATATGTAGAGAAAAAAAGTAATTGAGAAATTTGTAAAGAAAATAAAAAAAAAATAAAGAGAAAAAAAAGCAACCGAGAAATAATTGAGAAAATAATAATAATTGAAAATAATTGAAAAAAAGGAAAAAAAAAAAGATAAAGACATCATCATCATTATTATTATTATCATTATCATTATTATTGTTGTTATTGTTGTTGTTGCTGTTGTTGTTGTGATGCAAGTCTTCGTTCGTTCTTCATTTATTACATTTCTCATCTTATAAATCTCATAATCTTTTATCTAATCTATAAATCTTTATTTTCTTTATTTTAATTCTCATCACCTTTCTTTCTTTATAAAATTACACAATTCCTCTTACGTTTTGGTACGGGTGCAGGACAAAGGACAGCACGAATGGCTTCATCGAATACGTTCTTTAATCCTTTTTGAGTAAGGGCAGAACATTCAAGATATCTCACGGCAGAAACATCTTTGGCCATTTGTAAACCTTGGGGATATGTAACAGGTTGTTGAGCTTTTTGACGAAGTTTCATGATGGTCTCTTTATCTTCACGAAGATCAAGTTTTGTTCCAACAAGAATGATTGGAATATTTGGTGCATGATGAGTGATTTCAGGATACCACTACAACAAGTAACAAAGTTAAAATGAATAAATCAATAAATCAATAAATCAATAAATCAATAAGTGAATAAATAAGTAAATAAATATATATAAATATTATATATATATTTTTAATTATATATGTATAAAATTAATTACCTTGCCCCGAACGTTTTCGAAAGAAGGAGGACTAACCAAAGAGAAACAAATCAAGAAAACATCCGTTTGAGGATATGAAAGGGGACGTAAACGATCATAATCTTCTTGACCAGCAGTATCCCAGAGACCAAGATTAATTGGTTTTCCATCAACCATTACATTTGCGGAATAATTATCAAAACTAATAATAATAATAAATAATAAATAATAAATAATAATAATAAATATAAATAATTCCACATCATTGAACCAAGTAAAAATATTAAGATTAAAGTTTTATAATAAAAATTTTTTATACTTACACTGTTGGAATGTATTCCCCGGGAAATGCATTGGTGGTATAACTAATTAAGAGACAAGTCTTACCGACGGCACTAAGAATAATGAATAAAATAATTATAAAGAATAATAATGAATAAATAATTATAAAGAATAATAAAGAATAATAATGGATAATAATAATGGATAATAATAATGGATAATAATAATGGATAATAATAATGAATAATAATAATGAATAATAATGAATAATAAATAAATAATGATAAATAATAATGAATAATAATAATAATAAATAATAAATAATAATAATAATAAGAAGAATATTTTAATTAATTAATTAATTCTTTGGGAAGTTGATAAAAATTATGTCATTGAAAAAAGCAACTCATAAAAATGTCATAAATGCGTATTGATCATGATCAAAGAGTCCAATATATATAATATTATATAAAATTATATAAAATTATATTCATCCATCCAAATCTTTTCAAATAAATAAATTGTTCATTATTATTATATCCACGATTTATATATTATTTATTATTTTATTTCTTCTACTTTAATTTCTAACATTTTCATTTCTACTTATTTTCTATTTCGTATAGATATAGATATATATATATACATATCCATTATTCACTTTACTTCTATTATTTTTATATTACTTCTATTTAGTTAACATAACCTATATTTATTTTATCAGGTGACCCTATCCTTCTCTCGAGAATAAAGTTTAATTATTAATGCAATTCTTAAAAGATGATGGTACTCATTTAGTTATTACCACTATTATTATTATTAACTACTATTACTCACCCGTCACCAACCACGACACATTTGATGGCTTGCATTGTTATTGGATGAAGCTGAAGTTTAGATCTAACCTTTTTACTTAAAGTTTTTTAAACGAAAGAAAATTTTTAAAACAAAGAAAAAAAAAAAAAGAAGAAAGAGGAAATATTTATTTTAATTAATTTTTTTTTGCGTGAACAAAGAGGGAAGGAAAAAGGAGTGAAGTAAATTTTTTCTTTCGACAATGAAGGGGACGGGAAAAAAGTTTTAGGAAACAAGGAAAGTTAATTTTTTATTTTTTAAGTCTGCAGTACAACACAATATTTTGTATCAATAGTTGTGTTAAAGAAATTTTATTGGTATTGTGTAAACGCTTCTCTATATAATATTAATATCAAACATCTACATCATCATAATTCTTACCAGTCAAAAAATGCTAATTTTTTTTGAGGTTATTTGTGTACCATTTGTAGTAATTTCGAAAATCTCTTTAATGTTAAAAAAGAAGATAATGATTGGATAATTTTATTAACTCGTGGTACCTAAAAAATTTATTAATTAATAAAGTGTGGAAAGAAACACAAAATATTACACGATTATTATTATTATTATTATTATTATTATTATTNATTACTCACCCGTCACCAACCACGACACATTTGATGGCTTGCATTGTTATTGGATGAAGCTGAAGTTTAGATCTAACCTTTTTACTTAAAGTTTTTTAAACGAAAGAAAATTTTTAAAACAAAGAAAAAAAAAAAAAGAAGAAAGAGGAAATATTTATTTTAATTAATTTTTTTTTGCGTGAACAAAGAGGGAAGGAAAAAGGAGTGAAGTAAATTTTTTCTTTCGACAATGAAGGGGACGGGAAAAAAGTTTTAGGAAACAAGGAAAGTTAATTTTTTATTTTTTAAGTCTGCAGTACAACACAATATTTTGTATCAATAGTTGTGTTAAAGAAATTTTATTGGTATTGTGTAAACGCTTCTCTATATAATATTAATATCAAACATCTACATCATCATAATTCTTACCAGTCAAAAAATGCTAATTTTTTTTGAGGTTATTTGTGTACCATTTGTAGTAATTTCGAAAATCTCTTTAATGTTAAAAAAGAAGATAATGATTGGATAATTTTATTAACTCGTGGTACCTAAAAAATTTATTAATTAATAAAGTGTGGAAAGAAACACAAAATATTACACGATTATTATTATTATTATTATTATTATTATTTATTTATTTATTTATTTATTTATTTATTTATTATTATTATTTTTATTATTATTATTATCTTTTATTATTATTTATTATTTATTAGTTATTTAAATTGTGATTATTATTATTCTTCATGAATAAGTGAATGAATGAATGAATGAATGAATGTTATTATCATCAATTTAAGGTGTTCATTTCCTTTTCATTTTTCTTAAGAGAAAAAAAAATACTCAAAAATGTTTTAGATTAGAATGATCAGAATGTCAAAAAGAGTTAGAAATGATCGGGATAATCAAAATGATCGGAAGTCTCCCATAAAAATTAAATTAAAATAAAATTAATTTCCCGAATTTCAAAAGGCACATGATTACGAGATGATTTTGACATGATTTTTATAACCACGTTTTATTTTTTTAATCCACCCCACCCCACATGTGTCGCATTTTTTTTATCGAATTTATCGCATTTGCCTCGTGCTACGATCAGATTACCGAATTATTCTATTTGTTGTAATTTACTTGTAATAATAAATTTCTTGTCATGCTAATAACCGCTTGTAACGTTCGCTAAACTTTATAACTTTTTTAAACAATGAAGGAATAAATGTGAATTCATTCGATACACAATAATTTTCGAAAGAACAATTTAAAATTTTTAATTGTTTTCTTATTTATTTTTCTTTTTTGGATTGCCGAATTGTTTTTTTTTAAATTATTATAATGATTTTTCTAACGGGTAGGAAAACCTTTGATATTTTCGAAATCCTCCGAATACCGTCGTTACACCGAAAGACATTCTAGACATTCTAAACATTTACGTGGTAGATGTTTTCCTTTTTAATAAAGTGATTGGCGCCTGCAAACAGCTGAAAAAAAGCATTACACAAAAATTCGTGTTTTATCGCCAAACAATAGTCAAAAAAAGAAAAAAAAAACAACACAATCCCATTAAAATACTCTATTGTCTTTTTCTTCTTTTTTTGTTGTTGTTGATGTTGTATGTTAAAAGTATTTTACAATCATTACAGATTATTCCACTCTTGGTTGATTGAAGTTAAATTAAAGAATGAATGAAAAGTTGAATGAATGTTCGTTTGTAAATTGTTTCAGTCATTTTTTTTTTATTCTTCCTAGATCTTAAACTATCTTCATTATCTTCGCTATTTTTATTATCTTCGCTATTTTTTTTTTTATTATCATCGACATTTTCACTCCTCTATTCACTGTTCGCTGCCTGCTGCCTGCTGTCCGCTGTCCACTGTTCACTATTGGTTGTCAAAATCTAGGCTAAAATAATAATAATACTCAAAAAAAGATATCACAATGCTTAAAGAATTGGTCCAAAAAAATACTCGAATAATGCTCAAATAATCTAATAATAAATTCAAAAAAGTATTGTTGAGTGAAGCTTGTGAAAATCAAAAAAGATTTTTCCTTTGTTTGAAGAATTGGCTGAAAGTGGAAAGAATATATTTGGTTTCTTTGTGTGTTCCGCAAAAACTTTGGGCTATTGTATAAAATAATAATAATATGATAACATAATATATATGATATGATAGATAGAATGTAATAGAATGTAGATACAATAAAAAATATAATATGAAATGATAATATTATTATATGATATATAATATGACCCATTATTATTTGATTATTATTATTATTATTATTATTATTTCTATTATTATTTCTATTATTATTTCTCTCTCCACATTTTAAAAAAAAATTTCTGCAGGGTTTCAAACCAATTCGTCACAAGCGCAGATCATGTGAACGTTGATCAACATCTGATAATTATGAAAAAGTTAATTGGAACCGTGCGAGCGCAGTTTTCGTCTTTCTCTTCCCATTTCTCCTCCTATTTCTCTTCTCTTCTCTTCTTTCATCCTCTCTAAAAGAACTTTAAATACAATAAAATAAATCCAATTAATTATTAATTCAAATCATGAGTGACGGTAGACATTCTACTTCCGTGTCGTTACAATCTTCAGGTATTTAATAATAATAATAACAATAATAATAATATCTAATAATATCTAATAATAATAATCATAATCATAATAATGATAATTTGTGTTTGTTTATTGTCTAAATAAGAAGGAGAAGTTATGTGTATATTGATGTGATATTATTATTATTATTATTATTATACTTACTTACTTGATAGTCTCTCCCTCCCTTCCTCTCCCTTTTGCTTTCGTAAATATCATAACGTTTTTTTAATAGTAGGAACCACTTCAGCTGAAGAATTGGCAGAAAAATATCAAAAATTATTTCAAGAATTCTCAAGGTATGAAATATTTTAATTGTTAATTGCTAATTGTTAATTATTATTATGATTATGATTATAATTATTATTATGATTATGATTGTAATTATTATTATAATTATGATTATATGATTATAATTATTATCATCATCATATTAATATATTATTATTATTATTATTATNGAACTTTAAATACAATAAAATAAATCCAATTAATTATTAATTCAAATCATGAGTGACGGTAGACATTCTACTTCCGTGTCGTTACAATCTTCAGGTATTTAATAATAATAATAACAATAATAATAATATCTAATAATATCTAATAATAATAATCATAATCATAATAATGATAATTTGTGTTTGTTTATTGTCTAAATAAGAAGGAGAAGTTATGTGTATATTGATGTGATATTATTATTATTATTATTATTATACTTACTTACTTGATAGTCTCTCCCTCCCTTCCTCTCCCTTTTGCTTTCGTAAATATCATAACGATTTTTTAATAGTAGGAACCACTTCAGCTGAAGAATTGGCAGAAAAATATCAAAAATTATTTCAAGAATTCTCAAGGTATGAAATATTTTAATTGTTAATTGCTAATTGTTAATTATTATTATGATTATGATTATAATTATTATTATGATTATGATTGTAATTATTATTATAATTATGATTATATGATTATAATTATTATCATCATCATATTAATATATTATTATTATTATTATTATTATTATCATCATATTAATATATTATTATTATTATTATTATCATCATCATATTAATATATTATTAGGATAAAGGCACAACATTCTGTCCTTAAGAAAGCTGTTATCAAGGTTAGACATATTAAATGAATTTGAATAATTGATTGTTTATTTAAAGTAAAATCAATGAATGAATGAATGAAATTAATGAAAATTTATTATTTATCATCATCATCATCATCATCATTTATATTAGGAACAAGCAACCAATGCTGCATTACAAGATGAATGTAAAACCAAAGAAAGAGAATTACGATCTGTGAGTTTTAATAATAATAATTTATTGAATCGTTTTTTACAATTTACAATCGAATCCCTAATTTACACATTGAATCATTTTCTTAGTCAATTCAACAATTAGATCTTTTGACTTTTCATAATCAACGATTAACAAAGCGTATCGAATGCCTACAAGATTCGGGTACTGCGGTATGTATATGATATATATATTAATTTCGATTGTAATTATTTATGATGTGACTTGTAATCGATTGCTTAACAAGATTTCTTATTTTTTTTTAATATTACAACGATGACAACGATAACGATAACAACCACAATAATAATAATCATAACAACAACAATAATAATAACAAAACAACAATAACAACAATAATAAATAATGAATAATAAAATAATAGAGATTAAATCCTAGTTGGTTAGTTGGAGTTGGTTCATCAAAGAAAGCACTTGAAAAGTCAAAAGTTACTTTAGAAGTTACCAGTATAGAGTTAACAAGAAAAATAGAAGAAAATGGTAAAAAAAAAATTAAATATCATTGTTAATAATTAAATAATAAGAATAATAAGAAGAAGAAGAATAATAATAATTTAATTAACATTATAGAAAAGTTACATAAAGAACTTTATGAAGTCAATGGTGTATACGCTCAACATGAGACGGATCTTAAAGCAAAGATATTAGATTTAGAGAAAAAGACGGGAGAACTTCAGGTAATTAAATCATAAAAAATATTAAAAAACTATTAATATATGATTTAATTTTTTTTCTTTTTTTTTTTTTGGTTTCATTAGGAGGAATTGACAAGATCACATCTTGCTAGTGAAGAAGCATTGAATACAATACGTCAAGAGAAAAATGAACTTGATAATGAACTTGTGGAAACACGAGAAGAACTTCGAAGGTATTTATTTAATTTATTATTATTATTTTTATTTTTATTTTTAATTTTGATTTATTTTCATTTATTTTTGATTTCTTGTAGTACACAAAATCTTATAGAACAACATGAACAAAAATTGAAAGAAGGTGATGATGTGTTGCGTAACGAAATAATTGCACTTAGAGAAACATTATCAATAAACTTGGGTCTCGATGAAAATCAAAATGATCAATTTAGTGTATGTATTATTATTATTATATATTTCATAAGATATTTCATAATAGTAATCAAATATATATATATATATATATATATTTCTCTCTCTCTTTATATATAACAATTTATAAATTAATAAATTATTAGGCATTGAAAGATAAAATTGATCCCGAATCGAATGAACTTATCGAAAGTTTCAGACATTTACAATCAAGTGCCAGAGAATATTTGAATTCATTAAAAGAAAAAGTAAGTTGAAAAAAAAAGTTAATTATTTTCTTAATTATAACTTTTTTTTTTTTTAATCGAACCCTGATTTTGGATATTATTTTTAGTCCGGATCATATGAATTAGGTTTAAAAGTTAAAAATGCGAGTCAAGTGTGGCACCGAAATTTACAAAAGTTGGCTATAAATTTATCAAATGCTCAAAGTATGTCAAAAATTTAAAATAATATATTTATAAAAACTATAGAATTATATTTTTATAAACTACGGAATTATATTATTTTTAATTCAAAATTATTATTTTTAATTATTTTTTAAAGATCGAATATCCGAATTGATAGCAGAGAAAGAAAATCTTATTAAAGCGAACGAAAATGATTCGACCAAAGTAGAGTCATTAGAAAAGGAAATTATTCGATTAAAGGAAGAATTAGAAAATCAAAAGGTAAAATATACATAATAAACATAAAAAAAAAATACAAAACATTATTCATTGATGATTCTTCAATATTATTTTAACCTTAGTATTTTAATTACAGGCAACAGCTGATAATCTCATAGGAAAAGGTGGTAGTAGTAGTGATGATGGGCTTATTCTTAATAACGAAATTACAACGACCACATCAAGGTCAACATCAAGATCAACAACAGGTAACGATGAAACATTTACTCACGTACCAACCTTTACAAAAATGGAGGAAGGTTTTGATAGTGATGATGATCCTCCGTTATTAGTTAATGGATTTAATAATAATAATAATAATAATAATAATAATAAATTCTTTAAAAATAAAAATAAAATAATTGTTAAATAATTATTAATAATAATTGGAAGGGTTTAAACACACACACATACAAACAATATAGATCTTGATTCCTTTAGATGTTGTATTACATATATGACAAAAGAATGAAAGAAACTTGTCACGATCTTCATGATTAGTATTATTATTATTATTATTATTATTATTATTATCNAATAAATAAATAAATAAATAAATAAATAAATAATAATAATAATAATAATAATAATAATCATAATAATAAAATATTGGATGAAGGAGAACGATTTGATATTATTACAAAAGATGATGAAGAACAAAATAATTCTCATCAAGAACAAATATCATCAACATCGACGACAACAACAACAACGACGCAAGATAATGATCGTGCGAATGTTGAAGAATTAAAAAGAGGATCCCCCATTTCATTTGAAGATTTTCAAGAAAGTGATGATGACGACGATAATGAGGTTAGTAAATATATTTATATATATATTATATTTATATTTATATTTTTTTATGACTCAAATATTTATAATATAATAATAATAATAACAATTCTAATAATTCATTTTTAAAATCAATTAATTTTTTAGTCCGGAATATTTGTTTATCCTGTTGGTGCGGTCAAGGGTACTAGTTTTGAATCATCCGGTCAATCGACTAAAGAACTTTCGCTTCTACCAACTGTTGGTACACAAACATCCGTATATCGCAATGGTATTTCATTGGATCCTAATATAGCGGTATTTTGAGTTTATTATTGTTATTATTATTATTTATTATTTTTCGCATAGATGTTTGATTTTTAATTTTTGATAAATAAATTTATTTTATTTTATTTTAATTAATTTAATTTAATTTTATTTTGTTACGTTACGAAACAGCGGTCTGCTAAATCTGAAGATGCCGCTAATCGAGAACAGCTTATCAAAAAACATTATGAATCAAAGATAGCACAATTACAAGAAATGGTATATTTTCTTTTATCTTCATACAAATGGAACTTATTTCTTTTAGGTTTTTTATCAATTTTTATTAATTTTTATTATTAGATACAATTATCCGATAGTAAATCGCTACGATTATATCAATCTTTGAAACTCATGAAAGAGAAATTAGCTGAATCAGAAAATGCGAAATTGCGAACGGAACAAGAAAATCTGAAATTTCAACATGAATTATCTTTATTGAAGGTAATTATTAATCAATTAATTAATTGTTTATTTATTAATTTGTTGAAATAATACATATACACCTTAATTTTTTTTAAAAATATATATAGGAAAAAATCATTGAAGAACGTGATGATAAAAATACACAAATTAATGCCATGACAGAATGGATTGAACAACAAAATAATAAAATTAAAGAATTAGAAACTGAAAGAACAGAATATGAAGCTGGTGGTGCATCACAACCACATTATGGTTAAATTTACCTTTTAATTGACTCTTAATTTTTCTTTTCATTTCTATTTTCATTCCTTTTTTTATTATTATTATTATTATTTTCTTTGGGAACTCTTTATTATTATTATTATTATATATTTTGTATTTGTACATTAAAAAAGGATATAATAATATGCCTTTTGTATCTATATGTTTATACAGTATATACTTATTTTACTTATTTTAGATGTATGATAACAACAAAAAGTATAAATGGACATTTATTATATTTACTATTATTATTTTATATATATATATATTATTATTATTATATTATTATTCTACTATTATTTTTTTATTATTACATTATTGGTGGAGTATATATACATGACTTTTCTCTTTGATGAACAACTTTTATTATAGTAGATATATATTATGTAGGTAGAAAGGGAAATTATTATTGATTTCCCTCCAATTAATAATATTATTTTGAGGAATATTATTTTGAAAATTATTACTATCATTATTATTTGAAAACTATTATTTTTGAAAAAAATATTATTTAAATAAAAATTAATTCAAAAAAATTTCTTCAAATTAAAAGAATATGTACATAACCAATTTACAACCATCATCAAAAACCAAGATTATCAACATTAATTCACTCATGTGCTTACATTCACCAGTGTTCTCTCATCATAATGTATTTAGAGTATTTAGAATCATTTGGTAATATTACATTGTTTAACTTTAAAGAAAGGAAATTGGATTTGACTGGTTTGACAAATTCTAACCAAATATTATCCACGTGATATTGGATTGATTTTAAAATCACGCGTCATATTGTGCAACGAATTAATATAGTGTTTACGCGTTATGATGAATTAATTCTATCGTGTTTACGCGTTTTCTGTTATACATATATATTTTTTTTAAAAAAAAAAAAATTCTCCGAAAAAAAAAAAATTTAATTCACTTTGACATCCTCATAACTTTTCAACACATGTTTGGACCNTTATTATTTGAAAACTATTATTTTTGAAAAAAATATTATTTAAATAAAAATTAATTCAAAAAAATTTCTTCAAATTAAAAGAATATGTACATAACCAATTTACAACCATCATCAAAAACCAAGATTATCAACATTAATTCACTCATGTGCTTACATTCACCAGTGTTCTCTCATCATAATGTATTTAGAGTATTTAGAATCATTTGGTAATATTACATTGTTTAACTTTAAAGAAAGGAAATTGGATTTGACTGGTTTGACAAATTCTAACCAAATATTATCCACGTGATATTGGATTGATTTTAAAATCACGCGTCATATTGTGCAACGAATTAATATAGTGTTTACGCGTTATGATGAATTAATTCTATCGTGTTTACGCGTTTTCTGTTATACATATATATTTTTTTTAAAAAAAAAAAAATTCTCCGAAAAAAAAAAAATTTAATTCACTTTGACATCCTCATAACTTTTCAACACATGTTAGGACCATTTTAAATGGTTCTTTCAAAAATTTTCAAAATGTCTGGAGAGCCTGCTTTACAGAAGAAAAAAAGAAAAAAAGAAAAAGAAATGTTTATAAACCCCTTCGAATGCTTGGAACTCTCAATTCCAGCTTGCAAAGAAATGGGCAGATAATATTTATCAAACTTCTACTACTGGAGTTGAATATAGCTCAACAACTCCAGCAACTTCGACAATAACAAAGACTACCATTACCAAAATTACCAAGAAGACCTGTACATTAAAAACAGCAACAAACAACAATCATCCAAGAAATATGGAAGACAACAATAAATTTCTGTCACGTTAATAAAAGGCTATAACAATAATGATAATAATGAAATTGATAACCAAGAAGATAATCAAGTCGAATCATCTAAAAAATAATAAAATTAATCAAAATAATATTGTAAAAATGGTTAGGAGATGAATTTAAAAATAACATTTTTTGCTCCTGAATATCTCTGCGTTTTTGTTGCCTGTTGTTGTTGTTCATAATATTTCTGGAAATCCTTTACTATTATTATCTTTTTATTTATTTATTTATTATTTGAATTACAAAAATATTTGAATTTTGTATTATGTATCTTTTTTTATAAACGACGAGTGTGCCAATGATTTGCTACGGACAGATTAAGATCGAATAATGATATAATATTATTCATTTTTTATTATAAATTGTTCTAAAAAAAATTATTTGAATAACATAACAATATACATATATGCATCTCTCTATTTTTACAAGTCATTGGTAAAAAGGTTTATTGTCCAAAATTTGGGTCTTATGTAATACATCATTTTTTTTCTATTTGTTGTATATCAAGGTTACACTCTCTCATTGATATCTTTTTTTTTTTATTTGATTTCTTATTTCTCTGACATTATTATTAAATAGTTTCCGTATTACAAAGAAAATTAGCACTTATTTTATTTACTTTTTCATCTTTACTAGGAATTATAATGAACATTTCAATAATAAAACATACATTGCTCATTGTAATTCTATTAAAAGTTTAAGTTTCACATATATATAAACATGAGACATATAAAACCAACATGCATGAGAATTCATTATTTTTTTTTTTTATATAAATCAATGTTTTTTTAGATTCTAACAAAAAAAAATTTTATTCTTTTTATAAATAAATAAAAAAAAATGATGCCACAACCAAAATTTTCTTTTTTTAAAACAATAACAACAATAATAATAATTCTAATTATAGTTCCAAATTTTATTGCTGGCCAAGAAATCACCACTATTACCGCGAACGAAACTGTTTCATCAACTATTGTGGTTAAATCAACTTCTTCCTCTGTAACTATTTTTTCTACAGTATCTTCTAAACCAAGTCCCCCACCTTCTACATATATACTCACTAGTCCTACTACTATCACTACTTCTACTAAAACTACAACCCCTCCTACTACTTCTCCAAGTCAAACTACTGGTGATGCAAATAGAAATGTTGGGAATGTTTCTTGTGAGAGGTTTATAATCGGCGTATTTGTTTTAACGTTGTTTTATGTCATTTGAATGATGATAATTTGATTTTAGTAAATAATGTAAATTGTATTCACCATCACATCTATGTAATACAATTTTATTCTGATAAACTATTAATAAAAAAGAAAATCCCACGAATCAAAAAAAAAAAAAATTATTAAAAATTATTATTAATTATTAACTAAATGAATGAGCAAACGTATAAACTTTTTTGCATGGGAAATCCTTTATTGGATATTTGTGTCAAAGCTGACGAAGAATTACTTAAGAAGTAAGAAAAGTGAAATATAATAATATATATATAATATATACATAATACATATAATAATAATAATAATAATAATTTCTACTTTTTATCAAAGGTATGGACTAAAAGCTAATGATTCTATCCTTGCAGAAGAAGTGCATTTACCTTTGTATGTATACATATATTTTATAAACATTTTATAAATATTTATTATTATCATTGTTATTGTCCGGAGCGTAAGCGTAGGACATTATTATAATAATTAACAATAAATTTTGTGTTTGTCAGATATGAAGAATTAGTAGATAATTATAAGGCTGAATATGTAGCGGGAGGAGCAACTCAAAATACTGCTCGATCAGTTCAGGTTCATATATATATTTTTTTATATAGAAAAATTCTAATTTATATTTTATTTATAATTTTTAATCATATTTTGATTCTAATTTTTAAACATATTTTAATTACAATTTTAGTATCTTCTTCCACCAAAAACAACTGTTTATTTTGGTTGTGTTGGTAAAGATAAGTATGCTGAAATAATGTGTAAAGTAGCAGAAAAGGATGGTTTGGTAACTGATTATTTAATTGATAATGAACATCCAACTGGAACTTGTGCTGTTGTTATTACTGGTTACAATAGGTAGAAAATTTATATTTATCTTTTATTATTATTTAATATTAATTATCATCAATTATTGTTAATTATCATCAATTAATTTTATTTAATTAGATCATTGGTAGCAAATTTGTCTGCAGCTAATCATTATCAAAAATCTAAGCATTTGGATTTACCAGAAAAATGGAAAATAGTTGAAAATGCAAAATTTTATTATATTGGAGGATTCTTTTTAACTGTTTCTCCTGATTCAATGTTGAAAGTTGCTAAACATGCTGCTGAAAATAACAAGGTTAATATTAATATAAATCTATATTTTTACTACTAAATTTTTTGAAAATATGATTAATTGTTTTTTTTTAAAAATTAATCATTTTTAAATACTTTAAAATATATTTTTAGCCATTTATGACAAATTTATCAGCACCTTTCTTATGTCAAGTGCCAGCTTTTAAAAATTCCATGAAAGAACTTGTTCCTTATTGGGATATCATTTTTGGAAATGAATCAGAAGCTGAAGCATTTGCTATCTCTGAAAATTGGGAGGTAAATGTTCATCCTTTTCAATCTGTCCATCTTGCTAAGAGAAAACGGATTATTATTTTATTATTATTATTATTATTATTACTTATCATTAACATTTATTAATAATATATTATTTAGACAAGAGATGTTAAGGAAATTGCATTGAAAATAGCACAATTTCCCAAAGTGAATACTAAACGTCCTAGAGTTGCCATAATTACTCAAGGTTCAGAACCAACCATAGTTGCATATCAAGAAACTGGTAAAATAGAAGAAATTCCAGTTCTTCCTATTGATAAAAAAGAAATTGTTGATACTAATGGTGCAGGTGATACTTTTGTTGGTGGATTTTTAAGTCAATACATTCAAGGAAAGAGTATTAAAGATTCTATTAAAGCTGGTCAATGGTTAGCTAATATTAACCTTAAACTTATTGGTTCTAGTTTACCAGATGAGAAAATTCCTTATCCTTGTTAATAAAATAATTATTTATATTATTTAATAAATTATTTAATCTTTTTTTTTTGAAATATTAATATTATTATTTATGTATTTATATAAATATTTTTATAATTATTGGAATTAAAGAAAATGCCCAAATTGTCAATTGTTTTGTCAATTGTTTTGTTTGCCAATTTGAGAAATGATTTAAAAAAACATTGTTTAAAATTCACTTTCTCTAGAATATTTGAAATTAAGTTATAAAGACATTGAAAATATGATGAAAAAAAAAATAAAAATCTAAATACCAAAGAATAATTAAATTATCCTTTAAATGCTAATAAAAAAAAAATTTACAAATGAAATTAATCATCAAATTCATAAAGTAATGAAAAATTGCTTCTTGTAATCTAATTATTAAAAAAAATTTTACATTAAAATCTCATTCCCCACAAATATATATATCTATGTATATATATCCAGTTAAGTATATAAAGAATAGCAAGAAGAATAGAAAGAGTCGAAAATAATAATAAATAATAGAAAGATAAAATGAATTTCTATAATTAAATGGAATTTTTTAATAAATTAATTTACTTAACCCAAAATTTAAAATACTATTTAGTGAGAAATTCCATATATTGATAAATAATTATCTGTGGCTCCAACCGCCATCACCATATGATGACTAGCAAGTGCTACAGAATTAACTTGTGCACCCCACCCCAGGAATCCGGCATTATATCGTGTTGATGAGAGATTCACTCCCGATGCTGAATTCCAGACTTTAATTAATTGATTGGAGTACACTCTGTAAATAAAATAAAATGAATCATTATTCTGAAAAAAAAAATAGCAAAAAATAATCCAAAATATCCAAAAAAAAAAAGAATTAAAATATCAAAATTATCCATCCATGAGAAAGAAGAATATTTATACATTACCCTGCTACAATATCTGCACTATGATGTAAATCCATTGCATTCATCTCGGAAACTGTTGCTTCATTGTTTATGGTATATCTTGATCGATTTTGTCGAATATCCCATATCTTTATTTCTCCTGATTTGCTTCCTGATACCAATTCTCGACTAGCTCCCTTTTGCCATACTACATTCGTTATAATATTTCTATGTTCTTTACTTGTGGCTATCATTGAATCCCTTGGTTGAATTCTTCTATCATACATACGTATTGCTCCATCAGCAAATCCGGCAACTATAATGTCACTTGAATCACTAGTAATATTAGTTATGGAACATCCTGATCTTGATGGTAAAATCTAAACAAACAAATAAATATATATGTATATAAATATTATAGAAATATTATAAAAAATTATAGAAAAGAGAAAAAAAAAGGGAAAGGATGGAAAGGTATGTAATCACTTACACTCATTGTAAATTCACGGGTTGCATCCCATATTCTAATCGACCGGACATCCCCGCCAACTAATAATGTACCTCGAGATTGTTGCCATTCTGCAACAAGACCACATCTTGGATTATTTGGTAATATCTCAGGCAAAGCACGCCATGATGTCACCAATTCTGATGATGTGTGGGAACTATAATTACGATAAATACGTACTATCCCATCACCTATAATTATATATAAATATTTTATTTATTTATTTGTATATATTTTTATTAATGAAAAAAATTTTAAAATTTCTCGAGAAAAATATACAAATTACATACTTGAACCGGCAAGTAACATTGACGCTTCACCTTCATTTATGAAATTTAAGGTGGTTATTTTACTTCCAGTAGGATTACCATTTGAAAATGTATGCGTACGGAAATGGTCTTTCCAATTCCAAACACTAGATTAAAAAAAAAAATTTTTAATTCTAAACGCTATATATATATTTTTTTTGGAAATAATTTTCCTTCCATAAATTAAATTTCTTTTTTAATATAATAGCTTACCTAATAAGATCTTTATCATTGGCAACTATCAGATGTGGTTCAAATTGATGAAACAATAATTTTGTTGGTTCGGTTTCATTATTTAAAAGGCCAACTTGTTTATTCCATCGACTCGATCCTGTAAATGTAATCATTTAAATTATTTTAAGTGATTTTTTTTTTTAAGTTATTTTAAATTATATAACATAAATGTTTGTAAATTACCTGCAACTTCTTTTAGCGGTTGCGTGGATTTGATAATATTTGCGTTTCTTTTACGTCTCCAAGCTCTCTCATTGTCATCAATGCTACCTAATTGTTCGGATTCGGCTGGCTATAAATAATTAATTATAAAAATATAATTAATATAATTGAATATAATTAATTAAATAAATTGTTATTACTGTCACTATTATTACGATTGTTACTATTGTTACTACTTTTTAATATTTGCATTATTATTATTATTATTATATTATTATTATTATTATTATTATTATTATTATTATTAACAAAAATAAATAAAAAATTCCAACCCTCATTTGTGGTTCACGGAAATATTCACAACTCCAATCAAAAAATTTCGATTTAAGTGGTAACACGTTTTCTAAAGACGTCGATCTATTCATTGAAATTCTTGATGCTTCCATCTCCGGTGAGTTTTGATCTTGAAGAACTTGTCGTAAAGTAATCGCTACAGTTTCCGCGTGAGTTGATTCTAACAATTTATCGTTTATGGTATCAACCACTGTCATCGCAGGTTGTGAAACTTCGGCATCAGGGTCGGTACACAGGTTATGTAAGGCTTTCCAAACACATGTATAAACTGTGCTAGGTCGACTCTCTCTTGGACGTTGTCGTAATATTCGTTTATGAATATCTAATAATTCTTCATGTGCTACTTTTATAAAATTATCAAGATATGCATTTACGATATTTGAAAGTGCAATTACAAGCTCTCTTCTTACAACAGGTGAAGCATCATTATTGGAATCAAGCGTATATATAGCAATATTATGTTCAATATTAACTATTTGTTCAGTACGTTCCAAGTCTCCAATAAATGTACCAAGTGCATAAAGAGCCGCGGCTCGAACTTCCGGAACTGGATCATTCAAAAGTCCAAAAAGTTTGATGTGAGCTTGATTTTCGATACCTTCACTTTTAGCGTCGGCATGATTTTTCCAATATTGACCTATACAAAGGCATGCCCATTGTCTTAACAAAGGATCAACGTTATTAAGACGTGCTAAACAAGCTTGTAAAACTTGTACTTTTTTACAAGCAATTTGTCCTTGATTATAATTTGTACATAATATGGCTAAAATAAATGCGCACATTGCTCGATGTTCGGTCTCATTTGGAATATTAAGTATACTATTTGGTGCAATAATATTAACGAAATAAACATAACCACTATCCTTTAATAAATCTTGTTGACAAGATCTATCTACTGCTAAAATTCGTGCCCATATAAATACTAACGGTGGTTTTAAATCTACTGCAGGACTTTGTAATAATTTAAGTACATATGGAAATATTCCTATCGATAATGCTAAACTAACCGCTCGAGGTCCTAAATCTAAATATTTACTTAATAAACCCAAAGCTCTTGATCTATGAACTTGACTAAGTAATACTTGTAATACTATTGGTAATTGTTCAGGAGGTTTTTGTGAAACGGATCCTTTTGATAACCATACTTGAAATGCAGTTAATTGTTCATCAAAAAAGCTTGAATGTTTATATTCAACTTCTGGTCCTCCACTTTCGGCATTTAATAATGATGGTAATTGTGCTAAACACATATCAACTGCCAAATCCCAAGAATCCCACATAGGATGATCATGAGTTGGTGGTAATTGTGGATGAGACATTGGATTACATTGATAACGTCTCATTATCCTTTCCGCTAATAGAAAATTTCTAAATAATGCAGCTACCATAAGATCTTGTCTAAATAATTGTTTAAATAAATCTCGGGGAAGAACATTCCAAGCAATTGTATCAGTAATTGCTGTAAAGATCCAATTTAATTCACCCAAAGGGGTACGACGATCTTGTAACCGTCCTGGAAGTTTCATTACCATGTCTACAGTAAGATATGAAGGTAATGGATTTTGTAAAACGAACCATCTCAAAGCAATTTCAATTGGAGATGTTAAACATGATGTAAATAAGTCAGCTGGTAAATGAGGATGTGTGGGTAATGTTTCGTTAGGTCCACACGCAGCCAATTGAATATTTAAGGGTGTATTTGATGGAGCACTAGAGTCAGGTCGAGAAGGATCCAAATATCTTTGTTCTACAAACCTTTTAAAACTTTCTAAAATATTTCCAGCGGCTGAACAATCATAAACATAAATACAAGGTGAACCTAACCATGATTGTAAATCCCCTAAAGACACTGGAATATATTGAGTAAAATGCTTATTAAAACACCAAATTTCTCCACTAGCGGTAGGTTTAGGAACCCCATGACCATTGTAATGAAATAAAACGCGTTCCTCCCTTGCACCTTTTCTTAAATTTGTACAAAATTTTTTCATTTCATCAACTGATGGATCTAAATATTGTTTATAACGAGTTCTGGCGCTAAGTTGTTCATATTGAGCTTGAAGATTTTTTCCAATAGCATCTAAAGCCTTTGGTGGAGGAACTGAGAAGGGATCTACCCAACATTCAAGTTTTGCGCATGGACTTGGTTTCACCACGTCCGGTGGATCTACACCAATGTTTAAACATAAGACTAAGGCTCCTGACACTGTCTTAAGTCTTTCTCTCATTCTCCAATCTTGAACTGGTGGTTCTTCTCGGTATTGATTCTTATTAGACAAATGTCTATTACTATTATAATAGGCATGTGTATTATTGTCATAAACTATGTTAATCCCGTCGAAATCTTGGTCCATTGTATTTGAACCGGGAATTTTACTTTCTCCAAAAGTGTTTCTACTGTTTAGTTCACTCGTGTTTCCAATGTTTTCTTGTTCACTTATGCTCTTACTTCCTTGTTCACTTGTGTTCTTGCTTCCTTGTTCACTCGTGTTCCAATTTCCCTGTTCGGGTATAATTCTACTTCCCTGTTCGCTTGTTATTACTGAAAGAAATCTACGTAATTTGTTCGAAATATTGTCAGCAATTCTCAATAGCATTGAGCAGTATTTTCAGTTGACTGACTGGGAAAAAGAAAATCACTGTATGTCATATGATAAACTGATCATTTAGATTATTATCAGAAATCTTGCTTGATTTAGATTATTTTATCATTACCCAAATTTAGTTAATTTTCGATTGTTATCAAACATTACCTCATTTTGCGCCTATCAATCAATATTCATTCCCGGGAACAATGAAGTTATATATAATATTATTATCATCTTTGGATTCGGATTTACTTTTTGGATACGACAGAAAGTAGTATCACTACAGCCAAAAGTTTTCAAATTTCATATATTTCACACATAGAAAGATTAAAGAATCGATTGAAATTGTTCAAAAGGTTCCAAAAAAACTAGTTTTACATTCTTCACCCATATACGACTCTTGCATCATTCTTACATCACTCTTACACCACTCTTATACCGTATGTAAGCTTCAAATTTCGTATATGAGGGTAATACATTTATATGCAAATAATAGCTTTGCTTAGAGAAAGAAAAAAAAAGTTATTGACTCATTTATAAGGAACTTGATGTATCGTCACTTATTTTATTACAATAGAGGTTCGTTTCATCTTTTTGAAATTTATTTCTGAAATTTTTAATTAATTTGTTAAAAGGTTTACCCAAATTTACTAGAATAAAATTTGAAAAGAAACTAATACCGTAAAATAATAAAAATTTTATAATTTATAACAACAATTATCATTGATTTTTCATATTCAAAAATTAATTTTGTTACAGTGTACGAATAACAATTAATTATTTATCATTCGATTTTGAACTTTTTTTAAAATCATAAGCAGATTGGTTGTAAATCGGTTTTGAATATATTAAAATATAAATACATATTGTATTTTTTTATTATAATATTATATGAAAAAAAAAATTCTTTTTGGATTATAGAACAGATTTCAAAAGATTCTAGGTTAAATGCTTAAAATGCAAACTTTTGTTACTTAATAGATTTAATAGATTTGAAATATATCAATTATTAATCTTATATTTTTAATAAAAACATCTAATAATACTTTGAATTTGGAACTCGGAAAAATTAAATTTATTAAATATTATATTTTTTCTATCAGATGTTACATACAGTATGTGATATTGATAAAATTAACCGGTTTAAGATATTGTCCTGGGCTTGGCGTTTAAGCTGAATTTGATTGGTTTAAATTATTAATAAGTGATTTTGTAAATTATTATAAAAACTTTATTTTTTATAAATTTATTTATTTACACATAAAAAATAAATTACTCTTGATAACATATAATCTCCAAAATCAGAACTATCTTCCATAATTTTTTTTGGTTTCTTCAAGTGAATTATTATCCCTATCTTAAGAAATCAAACGCGATGCAGTCTCAGGAATTAAAACTTGCAAAAAATCCACTGGTTTTTTTGGAAAAATTAAATCGTATGTTAAAAAATTATCAATTAAAAAAAGTTTTGAAAGCACTTCAATAATAATAATAATAATACCCAGGATAAAAATAAATTTGTAATTTATAAATAGGAAATTCTGTAAACTAACAATAATAAAATCAAAAATTAGAATAAAAACTTACTCTCAATGTTTCAAAACGGCCCATTATTACCATTGGAGTTCCCACCTTTTTTGATACAATTTTTTTGACATATCTTTAAAGAAAAATTTCGGTAATAACTATTTATTTTCTTATTAATAATATTCCTTCATTTGAAATATTCTTGCTTCTAATAAATCAAAATCAATTTCCAAAGGATAACCTTTTTGAATACCATTAGGAACAATTGTTATTTCTGCCTGATGAATTTCACAAAATAAGTAACAGTCTTCTGTTGTGGGTTTACCTAATATAAAATAAATTTATAAAATTTAGCATATATTATCTTAATTTTTTTTTAAATTATTTAAATTTGAAAGAATATTCTTTTTACCATTTTGTTTCACAATTTTATTTAATAAAAGGCAAATTCTTGATGGAATAGGATATGATAAAAATTCTGTACAAAAAGGACATTTACTACCTATTAAATATTTAAAATTTAATATTATTTTATATAATATTCCAACTCTGAAGTTTCTATTGATTTTGGAAATTTTTTGACTTCCTCATTAGGAATAACGCGGTCTTCGTTGAATTCTCTCTCGGTGACTCTAATCCTTTCTCATGAATTCAGACGCTAAAGTGTTGATCTAGTGTTTAAGCATAGCTTCAACTGCTTTTCGCGAACTCTTAAGTAATTTGATAGACGAGAAAATTGCTGCCGATCAGGAAATATTTTGAGCAAAGCGAGGATCACTAATTAAATAATTTTGTTTCGTGTAACATATTTAGAATATGACTATTGATATATTATATATATTAGGTCACTAAAATGATGCGGCTAATGAGATTATCAAAACTTTTTGTTGGCTCTCAAATGGATAAAATAATTATCAAAGATTTAGTTGTTCAAAATATTATTGGTGTTGATTCTTGGGAACGCGTAAAACGTCAACCTGTGATAATAAATATGACTATTCAAAAAAACATTTCTGAAGCTGGAAAAACCGATAAACTTACTGATACTATTAATTATGGTACAGTTTCTAAGGTTGTCACGGAATTTGCCGAGAAGTCTTCATATAAATCGGTTGAAGCTTTGGCTGACGGTATAGCAAAAGTCTGTATAAACAAATGTTTCGCACCAAGAGTAACAGTTAGTGTAGAAAAGCCTCGCGCATTACTACATGCAGATTCTGCAGGTGTAGAAATAACGCGTACTCAAGAAGACTATGCTCACATAGAATCCACTCCAGATGCACTTCCTGTTTCTGCTGAAAACCATGAAGATATTATTTTTGTTAAAGATTTGAAATTGGATGCAGTTATTGGTGTTAACCCTTGGGAGCGAGAAGAAAAGCAACCAGTAATTTTGAATTTCACTATTTATCCTAAATTTCGCGTTGGAACTTTACAAAAAGATCATGTTATCAAACCACATAATTATCGAACAATTGTAAGAACGATATCAAAGGTATCGCGTTTTCTGAAATCTTTTGATCCATAAATAATAATTTAATATAATTAATAAATTTATTGACGAATTTATTAATGAATTTAATGCAGCATGTTGAAGAATCGTCATATAAAACAGTAGAAGCATTTTCTACCGCAGTAGCAAGAATAGCTATAACACAATGTCATGTTAAAAAAATAACAATTCGTGTTGAGAAACCATGTGCTTTGGTATTCGCAAAATCAGCAGGAATTGAGATTACCCGAACTGATGTACATTTCCCAGATGAGACTTTAAAAATTTCACAACCAAGATTAAATTCTTTGAAAGGAAGAAACTTAGGTGATGAAACTATAGAAAATACAAACTTAAAAACAACAAAATTAAAAAATGATTATAATCATTCTAGTCATTTTGCTTTTATTGGTCTTGGTTCCAATTTGGGTAATCGTGTAATAAATATTAATGAAGCTTTACGACTATTGGAGAAATCTTTTGGTTGTAAAGTTTTGGATACTTCATTTTTATATGAGTCATCACCAATGTATTACTCCGATCAATCCAATTTCTTAAATGCTGCGTGTAAGGTAATTTCAACGTAATTTATTTATTCATTTGTGATAAATTTTAATAATAAATTTTAGAAAATTACTTAAGATCACCGGTAGGGATTGTCACCACTGGGCAAAATTAAATTTACGTGGACAAAGGGTTGATTCGGGAATTATGTAATTTTGCAATTTTGCCTAGTGGTGACAATCCCACCAGTGAGCTTTAGCAATACCCTAAATTTTAATAATAAATTTTAAAAAATTTTAATAAATTTTAAAGGTTGCAACAAGTTCGTCGCCAGAAGAATTGTTAAGTAAACTCAAAAATATTGAATCTGATATGGGACGCGTTAAAACAATAGAGAATGGACCAAGACCCATTGATTTGGATATCCTTTTTTATGATGATATTGAATATTCTTCCAACAAATTGACAATACCACATCCAAAAATAAATGAACGAGAATTTGTTTTGCGACCATTATGCGAGTAAGTATTTTTTTTTTTAAAAAAAGAAAATTTATTTCAATCACTTGTTATTTTCACTTATTATTTCCTTACTTTAGTATCGCCAAAGAATTTGAACATCCCAAGTTGTATAGAACATGTGGTCAATTACTTTCTCATTATCTAAAATCACCTAATTATAATGCAGAAAATTTTGTAAGAAAAATATTACCAATTCATAATTCTAAATGGGATTGGAATTCAAGAACATTTATTATGGGAGTACTTAACATTACACCTGATAGTTTTAGTGATGGTGGATTATATTATAATATAGAATCAGCAGTAGAACATGCTAAAAAATTAGTATCAGAAGGTGCAGATATAATAGATATTGGAGGAATGTCTACTCGACCAAATGCTGATGATATATCAATTGAAGAAGAACTTGCTCGAGTGATTCCTGTGATAAAAGCAATTCGTGACAAAGGAATAACGAATGTACCAATATCTATTGATACCTTTCATGCAATGGTTGCGGAAAAGGCTATAGAGGCGGGAGCAAATTTTATAAATGATATTTCAGGTGGACAATTAGATCCCGATATGTATCAAGTTATGGCAAAAGCTAATGTTCCAATATGTCTTCAACATATGAGAGGTAATCCTAAAACTATGACCAAATTAAATCAATATGATAATATTATTACTGATATATGTGGAGAATTATTTGAAAGAGTACAACGATCTATTGAAGCCGGTGTTAGACGATGGAATATAACTATAGACCCTGGGATAGGATTTGCCAAAAATTTTGATCAAAATTTTCAAATTCTTAATCGATTACAAGAATTAAATGGAAATAATAGTCCATTTGAAGGATTTCCATGTTTAATTGGTCCATCACTTAAAGCATTTATAGGGAAAGCTATTAACCAACCGGATGCACAGAAACGAGTTTGGGGGACTGCAGCTGCTTGTAGTGCAGCAATTTCTGGTGGCGCGGATATTTTGAGGGTACATAATGTTAAGGAGATGCTCGATGTTGCTAAAGTTTCTGATAAAATATATAGAATATCAAAAAATTGAATAATTATTTTTTTTTTGTAAATTTAATTTATATTTTAATTTATTTAATACATTGTATATTATTTATTTTATTTTTATTCTTAATTTATTGGAACTTTCTTATGATGTGAATGCCATTTGTCATATATTATTAAGAAGTATCTTTTGATGTAATTTTATTGTGTATGATAACCTATAATTAGAATTTACAGTTCAAAAAAATAAATAATATTTCACAACAGTAACCAGTTCAAACAATTTTAAATGCTCTAAGATACAAGGAAAATTTTGAATTTCATTAATCCATTCATCTCAGGAGATGAAACACATTTGAACTTTCATGATGTCAAATTTTTTCAAGAGAACAACATGCTATGTAAAAGTCTTAAGTAATATACAAATGCAAGGAATTTCCAAGTTAACAAAGGAAATATCTCAGAGATTATTATTATAAACAAAGGCAGGTTCTGTTGTTGAATATCAATGCTAAAATTATGATTTTATTTTATTACAGTTCTCATTTTAGACTATCAAATGGTATTAGAAATTGATTCCCATTGCATAAAACCAATGTAAAGTATAAAATTAATGCATTATTTGCTGATGGTAATAACTTGCAAATATTGATGCTAAAAAGATCATTGCGAAGGGCTTTTGAATGGTCTTAGAAATACCTTGGTAGAAAATAGTATCAAATGTATATATAACTAATAGTAGAAACTAAATATGAGATTAATGTCAACATTACTGATCAATTGCATAATATCTTACATAATTAATCAAAAATAAGCAATCTATCAGTTACTTGTATTTATCAATTACTTGTATTGAGGTATAAGGGTGATAAACATTCTTCTCAAAGTTTTGCTATATCTTTGGCAGACAAAAAATCGGAATTCTTATTCATGTGAATATTCATGAAAAAGACCAAAATCGGAATTCCAATTTGCAAGATACTTTCATTTGATTAGTGTTAATCATATAAAGTTAAAATAGTTTTTAATAGAAGATAATCATTTTACTTCCGTATTTAGAAAAAATAAAATTCAAGAATATTCAAAACCCTATTTCAGAGGAAGGCATGTAGAATTTGAAATCTTGTTAATTGTTATATAATCCCACACTTGTTTTATTTCCTGAATTTGAGACATAAAAAATGAGTCAATAGCAATGCTCAGATGGTCTTATTATGAGACCCTTAATGTAAAATTCTAATCTACAATTAACATTACACTTCAAAGATTTGTGGAAATTTTAGATATCTTCAAAAATTGGGATCAAGAGACATTACAGCAAAAAATATCATTTGGATGATCAATTAAACGATTGTGGGGGGAATTTGATTTATATGATCATCTGATTTATTGCATAATAATTTATACATAGTATACTTTTTCACCATTTTCACAGTAGTTATAATGTAAAATAAACTTCTACTTTGCATAAATAACATAAATTACATAAGATTTACGCAACGAATACAAAACAATAATCAAAAATACACAAAAAATATAAATATAAATAAGAATAGTATTTTTTTTTACGTATATAGAGTTTATTTTTATTAAAAAAAAAAAATATGTCATCCAAGCAAATAATGACTACTAATAAATTACGTTCCTCATTACGTTCACAACAACAACAACAACAACAACAATCAACTCAATATTTATCTATACCATTTATGTCACCATTAGCTTCAAATAATTCTAATTTTTTTTATAATTCATTTCCTTTTCCTTCAACGAATACTAATTCAAATAACAACAACAATAATAATAATTCGGTCGTCCCTAGTTCCTTAAATGCTACCTCAATGTCACCAATTACCCCTTCAAGTATTACTTTAATACTTGAACCATTAAACGATACTTTTACTACCAAGAGGATCGTTTTGGTTTTCGGGACAATTATAAAGGTTGGACGTACAACCAATAAGAATACAGCTCCAACCGAAATAAATGGATATTTTGACAGCAAAGTTCTCTCCAGAACTCATGCAGAGATCTGGAGTGAACATGGAAAAGTAAGTTCTTTTTATTATTATTATTATTATTATCATTATTTATATTAATATTATTCGTAATTTTTTAATTTCATATTTTTTGTTGAAAATTATTATTATTTAATAATAAATATAATAAATAATAGGTTTATATTAAAGATTTGAAATCAAGTAATGGGACTTATATAAATGGTCAACGAATCAGTTCGGAAACCAAAGAAAGTGACTCCATCGAATTGAAGATGATGGATATATTAGTAATAACATATACACACATATATAATTTTGTCAATAAAAAAAAAAAAAAAAACCTCATTAATAATAAATAAATTTGACATTAATATAATTAATAGGAATTCGGAATTGATATTCTGAATGAAAGTGATCGTAAATTAATGTTTAGAAAAGTTGCTGCCACCGTTTATATTTATCCTTCCTTTGCCTCCTCCACAATCAATAAAGCTACAATTAATAATATTAATAATATTAATGGACCCTTGGACTCAAAATCAAGTAATTCGGTATGTAATATTTGGTTTATTATTATTATTATTATTCTTATTCTTAAATTATAATTAAATTATATTACATTTTTTATATTTTATAAATACCAGATGTTCAATAATATAAAGAACGGACCATTTGTTTTATCAGCTATAGAGGTTATTATTATAATATTGTTTTCATACATCATGTTTCAAATATTTTATCATATTTCATTATATTTTTACAATTTTTTTTTATTATATTAAAATATAGAACGAATTAATTTATAGTCGAGAAGAATCACGTCAATTAGATGAATTAANAAAAAAAAAAAAAAAAACCTCATTAATAATAAATAAATTTGACATTAATATAATTAATAGGAATTCGGAATTGATATTCTGAATGAAAGTGATCGTAAATTAATGTTTAGAAAAGTTGCTGCCACCGTTTATATTTATCCTTCCTTTGCCTCCTCCACAATCAATAAAGCTACAATTAATAATATTAATAATATTAATGGACCCTTGGACTCAAAATCAAGTAATTCGGTATGTAATATTTGGTTTATTATTATTATTATTATTCTTATTCTTAAATTATAATTAAATTATATTACATTTTTTATATTTTATAAATACCAGATGTTCAATAATATAAAGAACGGACCATTTGTTTTATCAGCTATAGAGGTTATTATTATAATATTGTTTTCATACATCATGTTTCAAATATTTTATCATATTTCATTATATTTTTACAATTTTTTTTTATTATATTAAAATATAGAACGAATTAATTTATAGTCGAGAAGAATCACGTCAATTAGATGAATTAAACATTACATTGAATTCCATAATCAATACCTTTGATTCAATGTCTGGCAAGGTGATGATCTGTTCAGTTCTATTTTATCATTATTTTATTTATTACTATTTTTTATTACTATTTTTTTTTTCACCAATATCATATTTAGTAAATATATATTCAGCAAGAAAAAAAAAAACAAAAATGTTGAGACGAGAGTTCTTTTTATCTTTTTATCTTACATCTTTTTTTATTGTGCGTTTGAAATCAATCATAGCAAATGATAGAAGAACATTTGAAAGAGTTCTCGCGAAAACTTGATGATTCCAATACACTTGTTAATGAATATAAACATAAATGTGAACGTTTGGAGTTGCAAATCAAGGAATTAGAGACCAAGTTACAACATAAGAATGGATTAACGGGTCGAAACAAATTTGTTGATGGAACCGAACAATCATCAACTTCTTTAAAATCATCAACATCTTCAACATCATTAATATCGTCAACAACAACAACAACACCACCATCATCTTTAACAACAACACCGCCATCATCAACATCATCAGCATCATCAATGAAACAATATTCTTTGCCTCGTTTAAAAACTGAAGAAATTGATAAATTAGTTGGTCATCTTAAAAAATTATTNGATAGTTCTTTTTATCTTTTTATCTTACATCTTTTTTTATTGTGCGTTTGAAATCAATCATAGCAAATGATAGAAGAACATTTGAAAGAGTTCTCGCGAAAACTTGATGATTCCAATACACTTGTTAATGAATATAAACATAAATGTGAACGTTTGGAGTTGCAAATCAAGGAATTAGAGACCAAGTTACAACATAAGAATGGATTAACGGGTCGAAACAAATTTGTTGATGGAACCGAACAATCATCAACTTCTTTAAAATCATCAACATCTTCAACATCATTAATATCGTCAACAACAACAACAACACCACCATCATCTTTAACAACAACACCGCCATCATCAACATCATCAGCATCATCAATGAAACAATATTCTTTGCCTCGTTTAAAAACTGAAGAAATTGATAAATTAGTTGGTCATCTTAAAAAATTATTGGATGATCCACCAATTATCAATAATTCTTTAGAGAAATTATTTAAAAATAAAAAAGTAATTGAAAAGAGGAATGAGAAGAATGAGAAGAATGAGAAAGAAGTAGAAGAAGTAGAAGAAGTAGAAAGTGATAATGATACGGATACAAATTCGGATGATAATAATAATAATAAAAGTCAGGAGGATTCTATTAAAATTCTTGATCAAAAAGTTTCGACTTTATTGGAAGATAATAATGTATTGGTAGATAAAATAATAGAATATAATCAAGTAATTGAAGAAATATTTAAATTCCGAGATGATATGATCACGATAAATGATCGTATAAGAATATCCGAGGAACATTATAGAGAGGTGGTCGATTACAAAGATGAACAATTGAATACGGTAAAAACCAAACTTGAGAACTTCGAATCTACCGAAAAAATCAATATTAAAATACGAGGCGAGAATGAAAGAATTAAATTAGTTAATCGAAAATTAAAAGATGTTAATAATAATTTGGAATCAAAATTAAGATTTATGACGGATGAATTTGAAAAGTTGAAGAATGTGAATGAATTAGTTAAAGAAATTCAATCATTGAAATTTGAAAACGAAAATTTAAAAGAAGAGAAGATTAAATGGAATTCTGACAATGAATCTATAAATGTTGAAAATTCCAAGTTAAAAAATGAAATTAAAAAATTAAAGATTGAATTAAATGAAATTAAATCTTGTAATAATAATAATAAATTAGATTTTCGAAATCGAAATATTAAGAATTTCGAGAATTTCGAGTGCACGGAAGATGGATCACCTTTTAAAATAGAAGGAGTAAGAGTGATCACCAAAAATAATAAAAATAATGTTAATGGCAATTGGTCGGTAAATAATAATAATGATAATGATTTGTCGACGACATCATCAGAAGTTGAAATTGAAGAAGAAATAGCGGTGACAATTAATTTTAATAATAATAATAATAATAATAATAATAGTAATAATAATAATAATCATAATAATAATAATAATAAAAATAAAATGAACGAAAGGAAGATTACAAATGGTGATGATAGTAGAATATTAATAAATGGCAACACGTTAATAAATAATAATAATCATGACGACAATTTATCATCAGAAATTATTGTTTCGAATATGAAAGGATTAAAGATTAAAAACAATAATAATGAAATAAATGAAGATCTGATGATGAATGATAATAATAATAATAATAATGATAATAGTTCATTGATGAATGAAAATACATTAGTAAATGATAGTGTTAATGATTTTACGACGGCAAGAACGACGGAATCAATTAAAAATGACGATGTATTAGGTCGACGTAAAAATAAGGTAATTAAGAAGTATGTTTATTTATTTTTAAAAATAATTCATTTTTAATGTAGCAATCACAAATTCATTATTTAATTTTTTTTTCATTCATTCTCACCTTTCATATACTTTATCATTCTTCTCTCTCTTGCTCTCTCTTTTTCTCTTTCTTTCTCTCTCTTTCTCTCTCTTTCTCTCTCTTTCTCTCTCTTAATATCAACTCTAATTTATACATGTTTGCCCCGTGCTGTTTTGTTTTGTAAAATATTTTAGAAGATAAACTTTATCAAAGGAAAATTCTGGCTTACAATGTAAGTAATTCTTTATTCATTTTCAATAATAATTTCTGATGAAAATCATTCACTAATTTTGATATTTTCATTTATTCATTTATTAATTTTATATATATATATATATATATGTATGTATGTATGTATGTATGTATGTATATATAAATATTAAATATTTAGGATAACATTTCTTTTATTATTATACTTCTTAAGTAGAAATTCATGTACAATAAATGATTTAATATCAATAATATTGAATGAAAATTTTCCAATAACAATTTATACGTCATTTCGAAATTTTTTGAATAATAATTTGTTAATTTTGATAATTTTTGGGTTTTTTATATTGGGATCGATATTGTTCATATTGATCGTGATGTTTAACCAATTACATTGTTGGAAAAAAAGTGAAGGGGAAGAAAAAAGTAAATAAAATTAATTTATAGTGATGAGACTTTGGAAGGACTGGATGTAGAAGACTAGTTCGAAAAACAAAGAGAGTTCATAAAAAAAAGAAGCAATTAAACAATTTCTGGAGAAGAACAGACAAACAGTAGAAAATAAATAAAAGAATAATAATCAAACAATTTAATTTTTTTTGGTATTTCACTTTATTAATTATTATTGTATTGTATTATTATTATCGTATTATTACTGTGCTATTGTTTTATCATTACAGTAAATTCTATACTTGATATATTCCTATTATTTTTTTTGAAAATTGAAAGATTCATCATTCTTTCTATCCATTCTTTCTATTCATTCATAGTTATTCATATAGGAATAAAATGCTTTTTGGGACAAGCCAAAAAAAATAAAATAGAATTGATGATGATATAATAGTTTATAAAAAATGCTTCACATCTGAGCTTAAATTTTATTTTTCGGAAATGTTATTTATGCAATTTCATTAATTTTATGACGAAAGTTTGACAACATCCTTTTTATTAACTTTATTATTAAACTTAATTATTAATCATAGACTATTTTTTTTAATACTTCTTTTCGGAATTTCTTTCTTCCTTTTCTTTTCACTTTTAATTTTCATTTTCATTTTATTTTCATTTCCATTTTCATCTTTTTTTTCTCTGTAATATTTTATAATATTCCCATTTAATCTTTAATTGATAAAAATTAATGCCGCTTAACTTGGAAGAAAAAATTAGTATTGAAGAAGATGCAAATCATAACCTACCGATATTACAAAATTCTCAAAATTCTTCTCTTGATGATAATTCCGATGATCACCATCATCATTCTATTTCTCAAATGAATGAAGAAAAAAATAAATCAGGAGAACAACATGATATACCAGAAGAATGTGTTAAAAATAGCGAAAGTTTAAAATGGTGTGATGATGTTAACGACAATATTGATAATATTAATAATAATAATAACAATAATAATAATAATAATAATAATAATAATAATAATAACAATAATAATAATAATAATAATAATAATAATGATGATGATGATGATAATGATAATGAAAATAGCAATGGGATTAGTAATGAGAATAACGATAACAAGAATAATCTTAAAGACAGTAATGACACTAACAATACTGAAGACAGTAAAGATAATAACGAAATTAAGCCTGAAAATGTGATCAAAGATGCTTTGATGGTAGTTGAAGAGGATAGAACAGATGATAGTGCATCAGATATAAGTGAAGATGGATCAACAGCTTCTTTACCACCAAGATTACCATCAATGATTAATTCAAAATCGAATGATGATGATGATGACGATAATGATAATAATATCCCTATGTTAGTTCCATTATCATCATCATCATCAAGTCGTCGCGTTCATCATCATAATGGTACAGGATTTTCGATGTTAAATATTTCATCATTTCGAAAACAATCAAATGAATTACAAGATAATAATATCGCAAAGATTGTTAATCCAATTATGAGATGTATTGCCGATTTGAAATCCGATTTCCAAGCAAAATTTCATTACGATCATAAAGATTATAAGGATTCTACAAATAATTATTCTACTACAAATTTATCATCTACAAATAATTCAATCAAAAGAATTAAAAGTATTAAAAATGTTAAAGGTGATGGTGGTGATGATGATTGGCAATCTATTGAATTTGAAAAGGCTCAAGATCAAAAACGTTATGATTCAGTAATTACTGCTGGAAAGTTATTGGATTTTCTTTTAACATTTCAACTTCCTGATGAAGCTAAAGAACGAATAAGTCAAGCGCGTCATATTCTTTGGGAGAAGACATTATTTTTTCGTATCACTTCATCCACTGAAACTATTTCTCCAATAACAACAACAACAACTGCTACTACTACTACTACTACTACTACATCATCAGATTCCAATGATTCAGTTGACTCTAATTTAACAAATATATCAGACAACAAGAAGTTGAATTCATCAAATACTAAATTGAATTCTTTGACTAATCAAAATCAATCACAAACAAACGGGACAAATGGAATGAATGAAAGAAATGTGACAAATGGTGAAAGAAATGTCAAAGATCGAAATGATATTAACAAACAAGTTCCCACGAAACCACTTCGTCGTTCATCCAATCAATATCGTAAGAACAAACGTCGACACAAAGGCAATACACGTACAACATCATCACCCATTAATGACAACAGCAATAATAATAATAGCAATGATGATGATGGAAATAATAATATTAATAATGGAAGTAATGGAAGTAATAGAAGTAATGGAAATAATAGAAGTAATGGAAATAATAGAAATAATCGTAGTGGTGGATCACAACAAAATTCATTACGAACAAATGCAAGATCATCAAATTTCTCAACAAATAATACAAATAAGAATACTGGCGGTGTTTCAAGATCCAATAGTTCATCTCGATCATTCTCTAATGGGGGTAGTACTAATTTAAACAATACCAATAATAATACAAATAATAATCGTCGATTTGTTGGATTTTTACCTTCAAGATGTTTTACTTGTGGAGGAATTGGACATTATTCAAATACTTGTCCTAATAAAGGATCATATAACATTACAACATCTACAAATCAACAACCAAGTCGCCAAAGACGTTCTACCCGATTCAAACAACGTAATATTAATGGTAATGAAAATAAAGTTATTATAGAAAGTGTGCAAAACTGAATATATTGAATAAACTGTATAACAATGAGAATCATATTGAATAATATTGGATAATATTGAATAATATTGAATAATGATGATAGAATAAACATTAAATGAAATAAATGAAATGTATATAAAAATGTAACAAACAAATATACAAAAATCAGTAAATTATTCTAGCAAGATCTTATAATAATTTTAAAAAAATAAATGTTTATTAATATTTAATATTTAATAGTTTAAAATGTTTGTATGTATATATAAATTTTATGTTGACAAATAAATTTGATTAAATATGTTGATATGATATAATGATGAATACCCAAGAAAAAATATATATATAACTTAATTAATTAATTAATTATCATCAATTGCCATTCCTCTAAACCCAGAATACCCAAGAAAAAAAAATATATATTATTACAAATAACAAATAACTTAATTAATTAATTAATTATCATCAGTTGTCATTCTTCTAAATCCAGAAGCTTCCTTAACACTATGATTTTGATTCCATAATCTAATTGACATGAAAGAGAATGCAATCAATAAAATAAAGATGTATATATAATAAGCATAGAAAAATTCCATTCTAGCTCCATATAAAGAGAGACCAAGTGGAATTTGGAATATTGAAAGAACCACAAGGATACGACCAAACCACCTGATAATAATATAATATAAAGATAACATTAGATAATATTAAATAATATAAATATAAAGATCTTTATATATTATTCTTATTATTAAATATCATAATAATAAAGATTATACATACCAATGAAGTCGAGTCCACCAAGGAACATATTGTCTATTAGGATCAAATAATTTATGATGAATTGCACCAATTGTTAATTGAATAAATAATCCAATAAACAGAATTGATCCAATAATCTATAATTATTTAATTGATTGTTTTTAAATAAGTAAATAAATAAATAAGTAAATAATAATAAATAAATAAAATAAGATAAATAATAAATAATAAATACCTTATGAGGATCATCAAGACGAAAACCTTTTACAGCCAAACTAGATAATATACCAGCAACAATTACTAAAGGAGTAGTTAAGAAAACTTGAATTGACCAATGTAAATGGAACCAAGATTTAGGTAATGAATTTCTGGCAAATCTTGCAATGAAAATAGCACCAGGTACAGCTATACCCCACGCTGTAAACATTATAATAGCTATAAAGAAAAAGAATAATATTAATTACAACAATAAAAATATTAAAATATACAAATTACAATAGGTATGTAAATATCAATATAATAAATATATTACCATGAGCAATAATTAATTTATCATAACGAGTCAAGGTTGAAGAAGTTTCAACTTCAACCAAATTCATTGATATAACATCTTTTTTTGAATGAACCTTAATAGTTGCACCAGGGTCAGAACTATCTACCGGACTATCACTAATTGCCCATATGAAATCTCCCTTATTAGGAATAGTATTCGTAGTTACTTTTATAAGACGTTTAAAATGGATTTCCAATTTTCCATCACTATTAGAAGTTGTTGTCATATTAGAATCAAGAATAAGATCATTTTGATTTTCCGTAAGTTTTAGTTCACTGTAAGATGTCGCTTGACGTTGAGAGAGTGTAACTGTTCCATCCTTATTCGGCCATGCAACCTATAAAATTTTATAAAATTGAGATTTGTTCGTTTAATTTTTGAGATCGTCGTAATTTGAAATTTACGGAATTGAAATTTTAATTGATTTTTTATACTTGCAATTAAATATGCTGATATCATTCCATTTCCAATTCCAATTCCAACCCATCTAAATATTAATTAAATTATTTAATAATAATAATAATAATAATAATAATAAATTAAATATAAATCAATTAGCGAATATTAAATAATAATAAGAAATTAAATATAATTTAATTAACGAATATTAATTAATAATAAATTGAAATTAAAATATAAATTAATTAACGACTATTAATTAATAATGAATTGAAATTAAATTTACCCAACATCCTTTGGAGCTACTAATTTAAAGTTTACATATTGTTGGTCTTCTTGTAATTCGTTATCAGGGGGTGTGATAGTAAAACAATATTCTGTACCAGTTGGACAATATGTACTACTCTTCACCACTATTTTGAAAATATATATATATATATAGAATTAGCTCCACAGTCAAGTCAACATCATAGCTTAACGTATCTCAACAAACATAATTTAATATATCTCAATATATCTCAATATATATGACTCAATTATTACCCTGAAATAATAAAAATAATAAAATAATTTTTTTCCACATTTTTATTTATTTGAAAAAAAAACGAGACAAACGAAATCTAAAAATATATGAAACAAGAAAGAATGAAAAATAAATTGGGAATATTTATAGTCGCATTGTTCATTATTTATGTTGTGGTAATTTAAATTTAAATTTAAATTTTTGTTATTTTTGGTATTTCCTTATTTTTATAATCTAATATTTTTGGTGTTACCTTACACAACAATCACTGAACTGATAATATCAAAATAATTAGACTACAATATATATTAAAATTACTTTCAAATAAATAAAATAAATAATTTAGGAATTTAACTAATTTAACTTATTATAAAAGGAAATACGATATTTCAAAATTATTATATTTTAGATATTTCAAAATTATAATTACGTGTAGTATTAATTTTTTTTTTAAAAAAAGTTTAAAATAGTTAATATAAAAAAATATAATTAAATAGATAGGTGAAGATTCGAATGAAGAATATATACTCCTTAAGATGATTTTAAGTATCAACGTAATGCTTCCTTTTTATTTTTGGTAGTACCGATTCCATAGAAATAACAATTTGCAAGGCTATATTGTCCACAACTATTTCCCCCTTCAGCTGACTTTATATACCATTGAAATGCTTTCTCATCATTATTTGTAGTTCCAATACCAAGGAGATAGCAATAACCAAGTTTATTCTGTCCATCAGTATTTCCTTCTTCAGCTGATTTCAAGTACCAGTGAAATATTTTCTCTTCATCTTTTGTTTTTTTAATTTCACCAAGTGAAGTCTGTGCATCACTATTTCCTCCTTCAACTGATATCGAATACCAATGTAATGCTTTCTCTTCATCTTTTGTTTTTTTAATTTCACCAAGTGAAGTCTGTGCATCACTATTTCCTCCTTCAACTGATATCGAATACCAATGTAATGCTTTCTCTTCATCTTTCATGGTTCCAATTCCATGTCGATAGCAATACCCAAGATTAAATTGTCCCGAATGGTTTCCCCCTTCAGCCGATTTCATGTACCATTGAAATGCTTTCTCTTCATCTTTTGTAGTTCCAATACCATTTTGATAGCAATTTCCAAGATTGTATTGTCCTTCACTATTTCCCCCCTCAGCTGATTTCAAGAACCATTGAAATGCTTTCTCTTCATCTTTTGTAGTTCCAATACCATTTTGATAGCAATCTCCAAGATTATACTGTCCTTCATGATATCCTCCTTCAGCTGACTTCATGAACCACTGAAATGCTTTCCCTTCATCTTTTATGGTTCCAATTCCATTACGATAGCAATCTCCAAGATTATGTTGTCCTATACGATCTCCTCCTTCAGCTGATTTCAAGTACCACTGAAATGCTTTATTTTCATCTTTTGTGGTTCCAATTTCACGCCTATAGCAACAACCAAGATTATTCTGTCCCACATGATCTCCTCCTTCAGCTGATTTCACGTACCACTGAAATGCTTTCTTTTCATCTTTTGTAGTTCCAATACCATTAAGATAACAATCTCCAAGATTACATTCTCCCAAATGGTTTTTCCCTTCTGCTGATTCCATGTACCACCGAAATGCTTTCTCTTCATCTTTTATAGTTCCAATTCCATTAAGATAGCAATCTCCAAGATTACATTGTCCCAAATGGTTTCCCCCTTCAGCTGATTTCATGTACCACTGAAATGCTTTCTCTTCATCTTTAGTAGTTCCAACACCATTACGATAACATTTTCCAAGGTTATTCTGTCCGTAACTATTTCCACCTTCAGCTGATTTCAAGTACCACTGAAATGCTTTCTTTTCGTCTTTCACGGTTCCAATTTCATGCTGATAGCAACAACCAAGATTATTCTGTCCTGAATGGTTGCCCCCTTCAGCTGATTTCGAATACCACTGAAATGTTTTCGTTTCATCTTTTATGGTTCCAATTCCGTAATGATAGCAATAACCAAGATTACATTGTCCCATATGATTTCCTCCCTCAGCTGATTTCATGTACCATTGAAATGCTTTCTTTTCATCTTTTATAGTTCCAATTCCATTACGATAACAACGACCAAGATTATTCTGTCCCGAATGGTTTCCCCCTACAGCTGATTTTATGTACCACTGAAATGCTTTATTTTCATCTTTTGTAGTTCCAATTCCATAATAATAACAATCTCCAATATTATATTGTCCCGGAATACTTCCTCCTTCAGCTGATTTCATATACCACTGAAATGCTTTCTTATTATCTTTTATGGTTCCAATGCCATTACGATAACAATAGCCAAGATTATATTGTCCCTGAATAATTCCCCCTTCAGCTGATTTCAAGTAACACTGAAATGCTTTCATTTCATCTTTTATTGTTCCAATACCATTACGATAACAATAACCAAGATTATTCTGTCCATAATTATTTCCATCTTTAGCTGATTTCAAGTACCACCGAAATGCTTTCTCTTCATCTTTTATGGTTCCAATACCATTACGATAGCAATCTCCAAGATTATTCTGTCCATCACTATCTCCCTCTTCAGCTGATTTCATGTACCATTGAAATGCTTTTTCTTCATCTTTTGTGATTCCAAACCCATCCCGATAACAATTACCAAGTTTATTCTGTGTTTTAGCATTTCCTTTCTTAGCAGATTTCAAATACTTTTGAAATTTTTTTTCTTCAAGATTTTCGTTGAAATTTGAGAATAATCGAGTTAGCATTTTATGGTATTCATACTTTACTTAAATGAAAATATATAATGGTTTGTTTATTTGAGTGTTACAATATTCACATTTTTATTCTATTTGTGTTTATGAATGAAAAAGGAAATTTAAATGTACGACAATTTTAATGCAGAATATAAAGGAATAGTGAAAATTGTAAATTCAATCGTTAAGCTGCCTTTATTTTTACATTAGTGAATATATCATGCCAAATTTTTAAAATTCTTAATTCGTGATCCGTGATAGAAGTAAACTGTTAAGGGTATAGAATACCCATTCATATGACTAATATGAAATCCGTGTGGCTAAAATTATTTAGATCAGTCGATCACTTTTAATCATGTGATGAATTTTTGACCAATTATTTTTATACGATTTATTCATTAGATTTACGTTCAAAAAAAACACGACGATTTATACTTTCGTTATGTTTGCATTTATTTCTTCGTTACATTTATATTTTTATTTTTCTTAAAATTTCTAATGTAATATTCTTACTATTTATTTAGTTTTTATAAAATAATTCCAAGATTCGTTTTTAGCTTTTTCTAATGCATTTTCAGCTAATCCAAAAATAAAAATACTACATGAATAAGTTTGGCCTGTTGAAGATCTATTTAATATGATATCTTCTTCAACTATTCTACGTAAAATTAAATCATCTAATAATAAAAGTGCATCTTCTTTGGTTTTCAATTTTCGTACAAATTTTTCTTGATAAATTGGTAAGGAACCAAATCTTTCTTTAATATCTTTTGCTTGTGACTGCCTAAATATATCTATAATATTATTTTTAGTTACTTGTTCTGTTTTTGTAATTTCGTCTACAACTGCTAATATTTTTTCCATATCTGATCGAACATCTATATATACTGGATTATCTAATGAGCGTCGAATACAATTGTCACACATATTACATTCTTGAGGTATCGGATCTCCTGGCCAAGCGAAATAATCAACAATTATTTGTTTTCGACATCTATACATTGTTGAACAATAAAACATCACTTCTCTTATTTTTTTTTTGGCATCAGATAAATATTTGAGACGATCTAAAGTTATTTGTTCTTCATTTGTTGAAATTGAACTATAAATAATAAAAATTATGAATATATNTTCCATCTTTAGCTGATTTCAAGTACCACCGAAATGCTTTCTCTTCATCTTTTATGGTTCCAATACCATTACGATAGCAATCTCCAAGATTATTCTGTCCATCACTATCTCCCTCTTCAGCTGATTTCATGTACCATTGAAATGCTTTTTCTTCATCTTTTGTGATTCCAAACCCATCCCGATAACAATTACCAAGTTTATTCTGTGTTTTAGCATTTCCTTTCTTAGCAGATTTCAAATACTTTTGAAATTTTTTTTCTTCAAGATTTTCGTTGAAATTTGAGAATAATCGAGTTAGCATTTTATGGTATTCATACTTTACTTAAATGAAAATATATAATGGTTTGTTTATTTGAGTGTTACAATATTCACATTTTTATTCTATTTGTGTTTATGAATGAAAAAGGAAATTTAAATGTACGACAATTTTAATGCAGAATATAAAGGAATAGTGAAAATTGTAAATTCAATCGTTAAGCTGCCTTTATTTTTACATTAGTGAATATATCATGCCAAATTTTTAAAATTCTTAATTCGTGATCCGTGATAGAAGTAAACTGTTAAGGGTATAGAATACCCATTCATATGACTAATATGAAATCCGTGTGGCTAAAATTATTTAGATCAGTCGATCACTTTTAATCATGTGATGAATTTTTGACCAATTATTTTTATACGATTTATTCATTAGATTTACGTTCAAAAAAAACACGACGATTTATACTTTCGTTATGTTTGCATTTATTTCTTCGTTACATTTATATTTTTATTTTTCTTAAAATTTCTAATGTAATATTCTTACTATTTATTTAGTTTTTATAAAATAATTCCAAGATTCGTTTTTAGCTTTTTCTAATGCATTTTCAGCTAATCCAAAAATAAAAATACTACATGAATAAGTTTGGCCTGTTGAAGATCTATTTAATATGATATCTTCTTCAACTATTCTACGTAAAATTAAATCATCTAATAATAAAAGTGCATCTTCTTTGGTTTTCAATTTTCGTACAAATTTTTCTTGATAAATTGGTAAGGAACCAAATCTTTCTTTAATATCTTTTGCTTGTGACTGCCTAAATATATCTATAATATTATTTTTAGTTACTTGTTCTGTTTTTGTAATTTCGTCTACAACTGCTAATATTTTTTCCATATCTGATCGAACATCTATATATACTGGATTATCTAATGAGCGTCGAATACAATTGTCACACATATTACATTCTTGAGATATCGGATCTCCTGGCCAAGCGAAATAATCAACAATTATTTGTTTTCGACATCTATACATTGTTGAACAATAAAACATCACTTCTCTTATTTTTTTTTTGGCATCAGATAAATATTTGAGACGATCTAAAGTTATTTGTTCTTCATTTGTTGAAATTGAACTATAAATAATAAAAATTATGAATATATTTTTGATTTACAATAAATAAATAAATATTGATATTTACGTTTCATGTCCACCTGTGTAAATTCCCATAACTGTTTTAATATCTTTTTTATTGAAAAAAATAATTGCTTTAGCTGGTAATCTATCACGACCTGCACGACCACTCTCTTGTATCAAATTTCCTATAATAAAATAAAATAAAATAAATATAAATATATAGCATATTATTTAATATAAAATAATTTTATACTTACCAATGGACATAGGAAATCCTACATGAATTACTACACGTACATCTGACTCATTTATTCCCATTCCAAATGCATTAGTTGCTATCATTATTTGAACTTTTCCTAATTTCCATAATGAAATCGTATTTGATTTTTCTTTTGCAGATAATTCACTATGATATATTGTGATTTCCTTTGAAACTTTATCTTGAAGATTGGTTAATAAATCTTCACATCCTTTTATAGTTAAACAATATACTATACATTTTCCAGTTTCAATCTCATTAATAATTTTTAAAATATCATCTAAAAATTGTACTTTATTATCTTTTTTTTTTTGTACTTGATAAATAATTGAATTGTTTTCAAAACAAATATCTCGAACTAATGATATTTGTTGATAATCTATACCCAGACGTGTAACTATTTCTTGTGCATCAATAATTCGACATGTAGCTGTTAATAATAAAATTGGAGCAGATGGAAAATTTTTCTTAAGATTACACAAATAATTCCATGAATCTCTAAATAAAAAATAAAAATAAAAAATATTTAAAAAAAATAAGAATTTATTTGAAAAAACCATATTTAAAGTCTTACCTAAAGTGTTCTTGATCTAATATACAATGTGCCTCATCAATTACAAATCGAATTCCCTTAGAATTTCCTATTCGTTTTAACATTTTTTGAAATCCAATATTAAATTTGAATTTTTCAGGTGTTGTAATAATTACTCGAATCAATCCAGATGCAATTTCTTGAAAAACCTTTTTTTGGTAATGTACTGGTTGTGCTATTGATGCATAAAGACCACAACAAGGTATTCCTACTTTAATTAGTTCTGACACTTGATCATCTACTAATGCTTTTAATGGAGAAAATACTACAGTAATTCCTGTTACAATTATTGATGCCAAAGCATAACACAAACTTTTGCCACCTCCTGTTTGTTTCAAAACAAAAGTATCTTGATTTTGTATAAATGATTCTATTGCAGTTTTTTGTCCATTTCGAAATTCAGAAAATTGAAAAATCCCTTCAAGTGCAGATTTGCATTTTGATTCTAAATCAATATTTTCAGAAACTTCATTTTTTAATTTATAGTTTTTGTCAATTATTTGATCTTTTAACCCATTGTCAATATAGAATCTACATACTCGACAAAGACCTCTAGCAGTAATTTTTGGAAATGCATGACATCCTATACACTTGGTTATTTCATTGAAATCGGGAATATATATGGAAAATGAAAGTTGAAAATTGCTAGAATCAATTTGTTCTTGAGTTTTTTTTCCATAAGTTACAAGTTCCTATAACATTTAAATTAAGAAATTAATAATAAATATTATTTTTATAAAAAAATAAAATAATTACCTGATTCCAATCAAAAGAATCAAGGTCATCACGTAAATTTTGTAAAGCAAGTGCTCGTTCAGTATTACGTTTTTCAATTCGACCAATATTTTTTACTCGTTCTTGATCACGTTCTTTTTCAATTTTGGTAATATTCAAGAGATCTTGAGATGATAAAGGTAAATTACAAGCTTGACGTACTATATTTACCAATTCACAAATTCCTTCATTATTGTGTAAAATTGCAAGTGCATGTCTTGTTTGATAAGAAAAATGATAGTCAATCAATTTTGATGTATAAATAAGTTTAACTCTATTAAAAGCTTCATTTTGTGAAGTACGTGTTATGGTGCCAATTCCTTGTTCAAATGGAAGCTTGAAAATAGACTCTAACATTTTTTTAAATTCATTACATTCAAAATTTGAATATGTTTTTAATGTAGGTTCTCGAAGTTGTATTTCAGGATTTTTCTTAATCCAACATATTTCCGGCCAACATATATTATGATTACCACATAAATGTTGTAACAACCCTTCAGTTTGAATATATCAAATATCTTTTTCTTGAAGATTACAATTTTCATTATTTGTTTTTTTAAAACCTGCAGCATATATACATGCTGAAAAATATGTTATAATATGTTGTTCAAATTCCTGCCATTTAATATATTTTTTTACTGAAAAAAATATTTGTATTAAATTATTGAAAAATTTTAATATATTAATAAAAAAATATAATTGTTACTTACAATTTTTACGAATGTTTTTAGTAAGATGTTTCAAATCGGCAAAAATTTGATTTACAATTCCAATATTTCCTAATGTTTTATTGGAATCTAAATCCCCATCAATTGTAATATTAAGTAATATATCATGTTCCTCAAGAATAGAAGTTAATTTTCCTATAAGGGCAATTAAAATAGCATGTTCCATTTGTCATGAACTTGAATCAAAATTGCCTTTTCTAATAATTCTTTCATTCCCATTTTTATCTTTTATTTTTCGTAATTTTTCAACAACAAAAAAAGCAATTATTGGTTTATATGAATAACCTTCAATAAAAAAAACCAGTTAAAATTATTCTATAAATTTATAAATTTTTAATAAAATATAATTACCTTCAATATCTCTTCCATCATAAATTATTTCACCACTTGCTTGTTGTGCATTATGTACATGTGACCAGGAACAGTCAAAACTAACTGATATAATTTTTTTATTTTGAATTTTATGATGTTCAATAACTTTTTGTAAAACAATATCTGCACTAGTTTCTGCTCCCTCTATAACTTTTCCAAAATTTAACTTTTGATAACGAAAATAGGTTGCTTTACAAATTTGTGAAGTAATTCCCAAACATGCCAAAACCATTTGAAGTGATCTTCTATTAACTCCTCCTATCAATCCTGAAGTTGCTACACATGCATTAAAATTAATATCCATTGATTCATTTGTAAATTCATTCAATGTCTCACAAGATTGGCATAGTATAGAGATTGTAACTGAAAAACCTATAATTGAAACTTTTGGTTTTTTATAATTAAAACATGTTTCACCACAATAATTGCATAATTGTTGTAAAACTAAAAATAAAAATTGCTTAGTACTAACTAAAATTGTCGAACCAAGTTTTGTCTCATCAATAATCTTATTAATATAATCCATCATAGATTCTTCATGATCACTATTATTATTTTCATTTTCTGTTTTTTTTTGACTATGTAATTTGTCTAATTTTTCTTTAAGATGTTTGATTTTCCGATTTGAATTATATAATTGCTGTTTAGTTTGTTTGTACTCTATTAATAATACCATAAAATCCTCATAATTTACATATTTAGCTTCTTCTGTTGTGATTAAAAGTCCTTCTCGAATTAATGTTTCAGAGTTATTATCAAGTTCTTTACGTAATCTTTTTGCTTTATTGTGTACAACTTTAATTGTTTTCTCGGTTACTTGTTGAGCTTTAAAAATTGGTTGAAAATTTGGATATAGATGTGGATATTTTTGATAAACAGCCGATGTTAATATTCGTACTATCTCATTTATATGAAAACCAAGGAGATTAGGAATTGATATTTTCCCACGGATATTAATATATTTAATAAGACTTTGAAATCGATCGGATTGGACATTAGAAGCAATAATATTAGACAAATCATTTGCATTTCCTCCAAAATTAATCCACGAAAATAATATTTTTTTTTCTTCACTAACCCCAATAGAAAGTTGATAAATATTACTTTTAATATTAGTAAAAATAGAAAACCCAGGTAAAATAGGAACCCATATTTTTCCTTTATTTCCTTTGAGATGATAATATGTGTCATTATAATTTTGTGAAATATCTATATGCTGGGAATGCATATCTAAAACTTGTGGTACAGATGCTGTATCCATTATTAAATGCGAACTATTTGCTCTTGAATAAAGTTGATAATTTTTATTGCAAGAAAGCAAAGTTTCGAACCATTGGGATTTACTCATTTCTATTTATATATATATTAAAGAAGTTTTTAGTCATTTTTCTGAATTTATATACAAATTTCGAAATAATTTTTTTTAAAATAAAGATAAAATTGTTTTAAACTTTTTCTATAAAGTTTTTATTACATTTTATTATTAGATTCTAATGGTATTCAAGAATTCGTAACTACAAAGCTAGAATTCGTAGTATTTTAAAAAGTTTTAAAATTTTTTAAATATACTCTAATAATAAACTTACACTCAAATTTATTCTATTAATAGGTTTTGTCTTCGAAAAACGGCTATTTAAGTTGCGGGCCAGCTGCGCAAGTTTTGAAGGACTTTACTTTTGTACAACTTCAAAAATACGATTTTCGTCATAGTGATATTAATATCACGTGATAACGTGATCTATACCCTTAAGGGAGGGTATTATCCTGTATCACAGGGGTTAGGGAGTAGGTGTATTTATCACCAAAATTGCACGTGAGATAATGCTGGTTACCTGCACGAAATAAGAATCCTGACACGCAAAAGTATGGTTTTTGATATACCTATGGTTGTTTTTTGATAAATCAAAATTTCATGTGACCAAATAGTTATTTTTTTGATGCATCTTTAAATAAACAATTATAGGCATATCAAAAAAATGACCATTTTTTCAGAAATTTTTGATATATCAAAAAAAATAACTACAGGTGTCTCAAAAACGATACCTTTGCTCCTGACGCAAAAATTTTTTTGATAGAGGACCCTTATCCTAAACCCCGGTTCGGGATTTTATTCTAGACCATAATATGACAGGTAATCAAAATATATCATGTGCAAGATTTACGTAAACAAATGTAGGTGACAAATATTGGATGACAAATATGGTTTCTGCATGTAAAAAAATTCAAGTCCCTAGGATATTTAATAAAAATCGATATTCAAAGGGTGTGACACACGGTGATAAATACACTCCATGCATTTAGCATGATAAGAATCTAGATCCCCCAGTCTAGGTTAAGTTTTCTCTTTTGATAGATTTATGGTTATTTTTTTGATATGAGAAAACTTAACCTAGACTGGGAGTTTAGATAATTTATCCTAGACCCTGGGGGTTCAGGCAGTGTTGTACATTTTTAATGTCCAAAGCTTTTTTTGAATGTCCATGTCCATGTCCAAGCATGTCCAAACTCTAAATATTTGAAATATTAAAATAAAAAATATATGATTAAATTCACCGACTTGATTTAAATACTTTTACTTATAAAGTTAAAATAGGTTATTATAATAAAATTTTGAATAAATCTAATTTTTTTGTTATTGAAATTGTCCAAAGGATGTCCAAAGGATGTCCAACGACAACACTGGATTCAGGACATTAGATCTAGACCTCTTTCCTAATTTAGGAATACCAAAGTTAGTTTTCTGTATCCCAATCAAAATAAATAATTCTTGTATTTTTGTTTATTTATATCTTTGTTTTCGGTTTCTTTAAAATCAAATTGTTTGTAAGTTAATTTCTTTTCTTTTTTACCAGATTCATGACTGACGAGTAACAAAGAATATTTAATAATCGTTATACCTAAAGTAGATCTATATTTAATTTAATAATCTTTTTTTAAAAAAAATATTTCAGGTTCATGGAGTTAATGTGGATGATGCGGGTGAAAAAATAATATATAGTTATATTTGTATATTTTAAACACTAACAAATTTAATTTATTTATTAAGCTATATAGCTATTTATATTTAGGAACAGGATAAAATATAGACCATATAGTTTAGTTGAGCGAAATCGTGACAATATTAAATTAATAAAAATAGAATAGATATTTTGAGGCTCAAAGAAAGTTAATATGGTTTCAAATAAATAATATTAAATTTATTTTATTGTTTCTCCAGATATTCTAGAACTAATTTTTATAATTTAATTAATTTAATTAAGCATATCAGGTGGCGTAGTACCATTTTGTAGATCTATACTAAGAGAGAAGGTACTTTCATAATTCAAGAAAGGTCTACGAATCTAAAGGTAGATGGTACTTCATTTATTTTAATGGTTAAACTATTTTGGAAGTATCTTTGGTTGGTTGGTTTTTATTAACTTTGAAGAACTTAGATCAATCTAGATTGATGATTTTTAAGTAAAAATAGGAATATTTAATGTAATAATTAATAATAATTAAAAAAATAATGTAAATATTCATCTACTCTTTGAAATCAGATTCATGGGGTTTGTGGAATTTGAGAATTTATAAGATGTATAATGGAAATATTTTTTAAAAAAAAAATAATATACTTTTCTTTGTGGAATTTACAATTATCTTAAGCATTAATTATTAAATTATTGATTTATTAAACATTAAATAAAATTGTGAATATATATACTGTTGACCGTGACTACCTTCGTGACCTAAAGTCAGGGTTACAAGTCAACTACTAACAGGAATTATGTCTTATATAAATGAACTAATATAAGTAATATGTTAAAGTTGCAATGGTTTTATTACGAAGGATTTATTAATGCGGTTGTATATGTCAAAAAAGGCAAAGGGTGAGTTTTTATAAAGGGTTATTCACAAAGAATAAGAACAATAATTCATACAGAATTATTAAATCAAACTGTCACAGAGACTTTATTACAAATTTATTATACGGACGGGTTATTATACAATTACTACCTAATTGTAAGTTAACTACACTATTTCAGACTTAACTATCTTGAACTCTGAACTCTATCCTAACTAACTGTCTGTCAGGTCGAGAGAAAACTCAGCCTTTATATATATTTTAAACTATGTCTGTGTTTATGTCCGTGTTCTTGTCTAGATGTATGCTAAATACTACGTCTAGATCTAAGTCTGTAACTATGTCTCTTATTATGTCGAAGATCGTGTTTGTAATTATGTCTGTACTCTTGTCTAATATCTTGTCTGTACTACAGATCTACTTTAAAATTACAAATCTATTTAAGAACTATTTTTGGTAATGAACTATAATTCGTATTACATGACAGAATTGATTGACAATACTAATAGCTATAATATATAAAATATAATAATAATAAATAATAATAATATAGATAATATAAAAATTAAAAAAAATATGTTGACAATACTAATAAATTGTATTAATTTATATGAAAATAACTATTATATTACTTTAATATTGATTTTTGCTAAGCTGACTTACAAATACTGAAAAATAAATAATTTTTTAAGTACATATCTAAGTTTTTTTTTGTTCTTTTAGCTTATAAATACAAGATATTATTTTTTCTACAGTATATTAGAACTATGTGTTTATTTAAGTATTAATTTATTAGAATATTTTTTTTAATCTAAAAATTTAAAGTTATATTTATTTCTAGAAAATAAATAATAAAAATTATCATAAATAATTTGAACGAAATGTGCAAATGCGGTTCTACAGTATATCAAATCTGAGTTCCCTAATTTTGAGGATCCATTAAGGTGGAGTTAATCTATATATTGATCTATATAATGCATAAATTATAATATTGATAATATAATTGATATTTACACTGGTTGAATGGAAAAAAATAGGATGGTTTTATCATGAATAGGATTCCGATTGATGGCTAAATTTGCTAAGATTTATTAAATATAGGTAGTCGATTTTTTCTGATTTATAAATAGGAATTTCCGATTTATGAATTTTCACAAATAGGATGTCCGATTTATGCATATTTCCACCATCAATAGGATTCCGATTTTTGTTCATTTGACCAGTGTTATATATAAATGTATCAAAAAAGTAACTCTTTTGTTAACTTCGCTTTAGCTATCCCCCTATTTTTATTACTAAAAAAAGGCAGGGTCTAGGATAATTTACCTGAACCTGGGGGTTCATAATTTTTACCCTAAACTGGGGGGTCCAGGATAAGGACGCTCTTTTGATATATATTATTATCATGTGATAAAATAGTTATTTTTTTGATGTATTTATAAATAAACAATTATAGGCGTATCAAAAAAATAACCNTTGAACGAAATGTGCAAATGCGGTTCTACAGTATATCAAATCTGAGTTCCCTAATTTTGAGGATCCATTAAGGTGGAGTTAATCTATATATTGATCTATATAATGCATAAATTATAATATTGATAATATAATTGATATTTACACTGGTTGAATGGAAAAAAATAGGATGGTTTTATCATGAATAGGATTCCGATTGATGGCTAAATTTGCTAAGATTTATTAAATATAGGTAGTCGATTTTTTCTGATTTATAAATAGGAATTTCCGATTTATGAATTTTCACAAATAGGATGTCCGATTTATGCATATTTCCACCATCAATAGGATTCCGATTTTTGTTCATTTGACCAGTGTTATATATAAATGTATCAAAAAAGTAACTCTTTTGTTAACTTCGCTTTAGCTATCCCCCTATTTTTATTACTAAAAAAAGGCAGGGTCTAGGATAATTTACCTGAACCTGGGGGTTCATAATTTTTACCCTAAACTGGGGGGTCCAGGATAAGGACGCTCTTTTGATATATATTATTATCATGTGATAAAATAGTTATTTTTTTGATGTATTTATAAATAAACAATTATAGGCGTATCAAAAAAATAACCACTTTTTTTACGTGCATCTCGATATATCAAAAAAATAACCCCTGATCTATCAAAAATGAAACTTTTGCCAAAAAAGTGACCACATTTTCACGTGCATTTTGACATAAAAAAAATAACCATAGATCTATCAAAAACGATACGTTAGCAATTCTGACAGGATAATACTTACAACTTTGTGTCATTTGTGAAAATTGGAATTATGTGATATCTTGTACATCATGTTACGTAATAACGCTCCAGACGCAAAAGTTTCATTTTTGATAGATCAGGGGTTATTTTTTTGATATATCAAGATGCACGTAAAAAAAAGTAGTTATTTTTTTGATATGCCTATAATTGTTTATTTATAGATGCATCAAAAAATAACTATTTTGTCATATGAAAATAATATATATCAAAAAAATAACCATAGATCTATCAAAAACGAAATATTTGCGCTCCAGACATAAAATGATTTAATGACGTGCATAAATAATAACATAATAATAATAATGTCATAATAATTTAACCTTTTCTTATTAGGAATTGCTTTACAAGTTTTTTCTGTTGACCTAAAGTTAACGAATTATCATTCGTTTGTAATTTTTTTAATTATAGCCGCATTGTTTATGTTTGTGATTATGAAACAGTTGCACCAATTTCAATATTAGAGAACATATTGTTGGTCTTGTAAATCTCAGTGAAATAGTAAAACAATATATATACCACTATTTAAAATAAATAAATTTATAATACAGAATTAGCTCCACAGTCAATTCAATATTATCACTCAACGAAAACTCCAATATAACTCAATATAATTCATTTAACTCAATTATTATAAAATGATTCTATTCCATATTTTTATTTATTTGAAAAAAAACGAGACAAACAAAATCTGTAAATATACGAAACATTAATATTATTTTGATATTTCCTTATAATTTAACATTACACAATAATTCAATAATTACTGATAATATCAGATTATACAATTTTATTTTTTATTTTCTATTTTAAACTTAACCTTTCAAATAAATAACACACTCTAAATTTAGGAATTTGACTTTAGCTATTATTATTGTGTTATAAATCTAAACAATATTTTAAATGTTTTTTTATAAAATTAAATAATTACGTCGTGCAACATTTATTTTTTTAAAAAAATCTATTATTAATGTTATTATATATTTTTGTTTGAATATTTAAAATTTTTAAGATTATTTGGATAAGTGAAGATTGTTCGAATGAAGATATATTTCCTCCAACATAATCTGTGCATCAGTATTTCCTCCTTCAGCTGACATTGAGTACCAATGTAATGCTTTCTTTTCATCTTTTATGGTTCCAATTCCATTATAATAACAATAACCAAGATTATATTGTCCCAAATGGTTTCCCCCTTTAGTTGATTTCAAGTATCACAAAAATGCTTTCTTTTCATTTTTCATAATTCCAATACTATATTGATAACAATAACCAAGATCATTTTGTCTGTCACTATCTTCCCTTTAGCTGATTTTAGGTATCACTGAAATGCTTTATTTTCATCTTTCGTAGTTCCAATTCCAATATGATAACAATAGCCAAGATTATATTGTCCTTTACTATTTCCCCCTTTAGTTGATTTCAAGTACCATTGAAATGCTTTCTCTTCATCTTTTGCAGTTCCAATCCTATTATGATAACAATAACCAAGATTATACTGTCCTTCATGATATCCTCCTTCAGCTGATTTCATGTACCACTGAAATGCTTTCTTTTCGTCTTTTGTAGTTCTGATACCATATTGATAGCAATAACCAAGATTATTCTGTCCTTCACCAACTCCCCCTTCAGCTGATTTCATGTACCATTGAAATGCTTTTTCTTCATCTTTCGTTGTTACAATTTCATGTTGATAGCAATAACCAAGATTATTCTGTCCTTTATTATCTCCCCCTTCAGCTGATTTCAAGTACCACTGAAATGTTTTTTCTTCATTATTTGTTGTTCCAATTCCATGTTGATAACAATAACCAAGACTAAAATGTCCCTCACTCCTGTCTCCCATGGCTGATTTCAGGTACCATTGAAATGCTTTCTTTTCATCTTTTGTAGTTCCAATTCCATGTTGATAACAATATCCAAGACTATTCTGACCTTTATGATTTCCTGCTTCAGCTGATTTCAAGTACCATTGAAATGCTTTCTCTTTATCATTTGTTGTTCCAATTCCATATTGATAGCAATAACCAAGACTATTCTGTCCTTTACTATTTCCCCCTTCAGCTAATTTCAAGTACCACTGAAATGCTTTCTTTTCATCTTTTATGGTCCCAATTCCATGTTGATAGCAATAACCGAGATTACTCTGACCTTTACGATTTCCTGCTTCAGCTGATTTCAAGTACCATTGAAACGCTTTCTCATCATCTTTTGTTGTTCCTTCACCATAATAATACAATTCTCCAAGATTATTCTGTCCACCGCTATTTCCCCCTTCAGCTGATTTTACGTACCATTGAAATGCTTCCTTTTCATCTTTTACAGTTCCAATGCCATATTGATAACAGTAACCAAGACTATTTTGTCCTTCACTACTTCCTCCCTCGGCTGATTCCAAGTACCACTGAAATACTTTTTTTTCATCTTTCGTAGTTCCGATACCATATTGATAACAATAACCAAGATTAAATTGTCCCAAATGGTTTCCCCATTCAGCCGATTTTATGTACCATTAAAATGCTTTCCCTTCATCTTTCGTTGTTCCTTTACCATAATGATAACAATAACCAAGACTATTCTGGCCTTTATGATTTCCTGCTTCAGCTGATTTCAAGTACCATTGAAATGCTTTCTCTTCATCTTTTACAGTTCCAATACCATATCGATAACAATTACCAAGGTTATTCTGTCCTTTACTATCTCCCCCTTCAGCTGATTTTAAGTACCACTGAAATGCTTTCTTTTCGTCTTTTGTAGTTCCAATTCCATGTTGATAACAAAAACCAAGATTAAATTGTTCCGAATGGTTTCCCCCTTCAGCCGATTCCATGTACTGTTGAAATGCTCTTGTCTTACCAATTTCACTTTCCATTTATGTGATAGATATTTTTGTTCAGCTGTATAAGAGTTTTTGTTATATAAATGCGAAATAATTATATAGAGGTAAGAAACTTTTATTATTTTTTATTATGACAAAAAAATGAGATTATAAGTAAGTCTTTATTTTATGAATTTTTTATTATTGTACGATTATATAATCACGCATTTATGATGTAAACATTAATGAATCTTGCGCACGGTAGATGTATAGTTTCCATAACGGCAGCAAAGGTATCCTTTTTGAGACACTATGATTATTTTTTATACGCAATAATTAATTTTGAAGATATATTTGGTATAGACAATAACAAATAAAACCTAAAGTAAACATCACATGATAAATACAGTTTGCGGAAAAGGATCTTTAATAAAAAAAAAGTTTAAAGTTTTTCATTATGATACATAAATAGAATAAATGAATATATAGTTTTTTATCTAACCAATCGGATTTTTATCTTAGTGTTTATCTAGCCAATCAAAACTTTGATATGCATGTTCACAAAAACGTTTCTTTAGAAATTATTTGTAGAATGGGCACAAACCAAACTAAAAAATGTACTCACAAAAAACTAGAGTTTTTTTGGATGACGAAGTCACAGCCATGTAATTAAAATGGCTATATTGGTTGTATTAATGTTCAAATACAATAAATACAATTAAACTTAGATTCACAAGTGTTCGAAAAAGGACAAGCATTGAATTGGGATATAAAATTTTTTTTTTATCATTTAATGGAGGGTCTTATTCCTGTTATGCAAGCGGGCAAATTTAAAAAATGATTCCGAACACGAACAATCATTTTTGACTATATTTGCAATTCACCATTTGATTCCTTGATAAAAATTTCGATTTCTGATAAATTAACAGTTGTTACTTGGTTAGAAATCTCAAATAATGTCAGGCAAAAGAGATTTATTCGAAAATACTCCGAAAAATCGATTTATTACGAGAAAATCACGACAATTTGGAAAGGAGATTGCAAAAATTTAGAAAAATATGTTGCATTAAAAAGTTTACATAGTGCAAATAATGGAGATTGGACTATTAATTACAAAAATTCTAATATCATAATAATCAATTTTTTTTGGAATTAAAATAAATTAATTATTATTTATTCTATATTAATATATTGTTACTATTATTATTATTAATAAAGATATTATTTAGATCCTAATCCTTCAAAAAAGACATATTACCTAGTGACTTATTTACAAAATAATTTTGTAAACCTTGATAATCGCTCACGAACAAAATTTAAAGCAAATTCAACTTCAATAATATTTCTCTAATTCTCAAATCAATTATCTATAAATTATATTTACAGGAAGTAAGTGCCTTAGATTTATAACTATTCAAATTAAAATTAGTATTGATTACTAATATTACAAAATTCTTCTCTTGATGATAATTCATATTTCCCGAATTAATAATGAAAAGAATGAATCGGAAAACAACATGATATACCAGAAGAATGTGTAAGGATAACGAAAGTTTAAATAGCGCGAAATGATGTGATGTTAACGACAATTGATAATAATAATAATGAGACTAATAATAATAATGAGAATAGTAATAATAATGAGAATAGCAATGGGAACAGTAATGATAACGACAGCAATAATGATTTTAAAGACAGTAAAGTTGATAACAATAATAGCAATAATAATGAAATTAAGCCTGAAAATGAAATCAAAGATGTTTTGGTAGTGGATGAAGAGGATAGAACAGATAGTGCATCACCGAGATTACCATCAATAATTAATTCAAAATAGGATGATGATGGTGATATCCCTGTGTTAGTTCCATCATCATAACGGTACAGGATTTTCGATGTTGAATATTTTATCACTTCAAAAACAACAAAATGAATTGATATTAATATCGCAAAAATTGTTAATCCAATTACGAGACGTATTGCCTATTTGAAATCTGATTTCCAAGCGGAATTACCGAATTTCATTATGATCATAAAGAACCTAAGAATTCTATCACAAATTCGACAAATGATTCAACCAAAAGAATTAAAGTGTTAAAGGTGATTGTTATGATCGGCAATCTATTGAATCTGAAAAAGCTCAAGATCAAAAACGTTATGATTCAGTAATTACTACAGGAAAGTTATTAGATTTTCTTTTAACATTTCAACTCCCTGGTGACGCTAAAGAACGAATAAGTCAAGCGCATCATATTCTTTGGGAGAAGACATTATTTTTTCATATCATTTCATCCACTGAAACTGTTGCTCCAATGACAACAACAACTACTACATCATAATCAGATTCCAATGATTCAATCAATGATCCAACTGATTCTAATACATCAGACAACAAGTTGAATTCATCAAATACCAAATTAAGTTCTTTGACTAATCCAAATCAATCACAAACAAACGAGACAAATGAAATGAATGAAAGTAATGTGACAAATGGTACAAATGAAATAAGTGAAGGAAATGTCAAAGATCGAAATGATATTAACAAACAAGTTATCGCGAAGCCAATTCGTCGTTCATCCTATCAATATCGTAAGAACAAACGTCAACACAAAGGCAATACACGAACAACATCATCCATTATCAATTAATAATAATAATGATGATTGAAATAATAATATTAATAATGTAATGGAAGTAACGTAGTAGTGGACCGCAACAAAATTCATTATGAACAAATTCAAGATCATCAAATTGTAATAATTAAAACAGTATAAATAATACCAAGGTCTTCTTGTGATAGTAAAACACCGGTTGGACAATGTGTTACTCTTCACCACTATTTTAAAAAAATATATATAGAATTAGTCAATTCAATATCATAGCTCAACGTATCTCAACAACATAATTCAATATAACTAAATATATAAAATTCAATTATTACCCAGGAATAATAAAAATAATAAAATAATTCTCCGCATTTTAATTTATTTGAAAAAAAACGTGACAAACGAAATCTGGAAATATATATGAAACAAGAAGGAATGAAAAATAAACTGGAAATAATTGTTCATTATTTATGTTGTGGTAATTTAAATTTAAATTTTTGTTATTTTTGGTATTTCCTTATTTTTATAATCTAATATTTTTGGTGGTACCTTACAGTGTAAGGCTTACACAACAATCACTGAACTGATAATAATTATTCAAGATTACGGTAAATTCTTATCTTTCAAATAAATAATTTAGGAATTTAACAAATTTAACTTCAGCTATTATAAATCTAAACAATATTTTAAAGGAAATACGATATTTCAAAATTATCATATTTTAGATATTTCAAAATAATTAATGTAAAAAATATATATTTAATAAATGTTTTCGGATTTTTTAAAATTATTGAGTAGGTAAAGATTATTCGAATGAAGATATATACTCTTTAAGATGATTTTAAGTACCAACGTAATGCTTCCTTTTTATCTTTAGTAGTACCGATTCCATAGAAATAACAATTTGCAAGACTATATTGTCCACTACTATTTCCCCCTTCAGCTGACTTTATATACAATTGAAATGCTTTCTCATCATCATTTGTAGTTCCAATACCAAGGAGATAGCAATAACCAAGTTTATTCTGTTCATCAGCATTTCCTTCTTCAGCTGATTTCAAGTACCACTGAAATATTTTCTCTTCATCTTTTGTTTTTTTAATTTCACCAAGTGAAGTCTGTGCATCACTATTTCCTCCTTCAACTGATATCGAATACCAATGTAATGCTTTCTCTTCATCTTTCATGGTTCCTATTCCATGTCGATAGCAATACCCAGGATTAAATTGTCCCGAATGGTTTCCCCCTACAGCTGATTTCATGTACCATCGCAATGCTAGCTTTTCATCTTTTATGGTTCCAGTTCCATTACGATAGCAATCTCCAAGATTATGTTGTCCTATACGATCTCCTCCTTCAGCTGATTTCACGTACCACTGAAATGCTTTCTCTTCATCTTTCATGGTTCCTATTCCATGTCGATAGCAATACCCAAGATTAAATTGTCCCGAATGGTTTCCCCCTTCAGCCGATTTCATGTACCATTGAAATGCTTTCTCTTCATCTTTTGTAGTTCCAATACCATTTTGATAGTAATCTCCAAGATTGTATTGTCCTTCACTATTTCCCCCCTCAGCTGATTTCATGTACCATCGAAATGCTAGCTTTTCATCTTTTATGGTTCCAATACCATTACGATAACAATCACCAAGATTATTCTGTCCCTCATGATAACCTCCTTTAGCTGATTTCATGTACCAACGTAATGCTTTCTCTTCATCTTTTATAGTTCCAATTCCATTACGATAGCAATTTGCAAGACAATACTGTCCTTTATGATCTCCACCTTCAGCTGATTTCAAGAACCATTGAAATGCTTTCTCTTCATCTTTTGTAGTTCCAATACCATTTTGATAGCAATCTCCAAGATTATACTGTCCTTCATGATATCCCCCTTCAGCTGACTTCATGAACCACTGAAATGCTTTCCCTTCATCTTTTATGGTTCCAGTTCCATTACGATAGCAATCTCCAAGATTATGTTGTCCTATACGATCTCCTCCTTCAGCTGATTTCAAGTACCACTGAAATGCTTTATTTTCATCTTTTGTGGTTCCAATTTCACGCCTATAGCAACAACCAAGATTATTCTGTCCCACATGATCTCCTCCTTCAGCTGATTTCACGTACCACTGAAATGCTTTCTTTTCACCTTTTGTAGTTCCAATACCATTAAGATAACAATCTCCAAGATTACATTCTCCCAAATGGTTTTTCCCTTCTGCTGATTTCATGTACCACCGAAATGCTTTCTCTTCATCTTTTGTAGTTCCAATTCCATTATGATAACAATAACCAAGATTACATTGTCCCAAATGGTTTCCCCCTTCAGCTGATTTCATGTACCACTGAAATGCTTTCTCTTCATCTTTAATAGTTCCAACACCATTACGATAACATTTTCCAAGGTTATTCTGTCCGTAACTATTTCCACCTTCAGCTGATTTCAAGTACCACTGAAATGCTTTCTTTTCGTCTTTCACGGTTCCAATTTCATGCTGATAGCAACAACCAAGATTATTCTGTCCCGAATGGTTGCCCCCTTCAGCTGATTTCGAATACCACTGAAATGTTTTGGTTTCATCTTTTATGGTTCCAATTCCGTAATGATAGCAATAACCAAGATTACATTGTCCCATATGATTTCCTCCCTCAGCTGATTTCATGTACCAATGAAATGCTTTCTTTTCATCTTTTATAGTTCCAATTCCATTACGATAACAACGACCAAGATTATTCTGTCCCGAATGGTTTCCCCCTACAGCTGATTTCATGTACCACTGAAATGCTTTATTTTCATCTTTTGTAGTTCCAATTCCATAATAATAACAATCTCCAATATTATATTGTCCCGGAATAATTCCTCCTTCAGCTGATTTCATATACCACTGAAATGCTTTCTTATTATCTTTTATGGTTCCAATGCCATTACGATAACAATAACCAAGATTATATTGTCCCTGGATAATTCCCCCTTCAGCTGATTTCAAGTACCACTGAAATGCTTTCTCTTCATCTTTTGCAGTTCCAATTCCATTATAATAACAATAACCAAGACTAATCTGTCCATCACTATCTCCCCCCTCAGCTGATTTCATGTACCACTGAAATGCTTTCTCTTCGTCTTTTGCAGTTCCAATTCCATTATAATAACAATCTCCAAGATTATTCTGTCCATCACTATCTCCCTCTTCAGCTGATTTCATGTACCATTGAAATGCTTTTTCTTCATCTTTTGTGATTCCAAACCCATCCCGATAACAATTACCAAGTTTATTCTGTGTTTTAGCATTTCCTTTCTTAGCAGATTTCAAATACTTTTGAAATTTTTTTTCTTCAAGATTTTCGTTGATATTTGAGAATAATCGAGTTAGCANTCTTTTGCAGTTCCAATTCCATTATAATAACAATAACCAAGACTAATCTGTCCATCACTATCTCCCCCCTCAGCTGATTTCATGTACCACTGAAATGCTTTCTCTTCGTCTTTTGCAGTTCCAATTCCATTATAATAACAATCTCCAAGATTATTCTGTCCATCACTATCTCCCTCTTCAGCTGATTTCATGTACCATTGAAATGCTTTTTCTTCATCTTTTGTGATTCCAAACCCATCCCGATAACAATTACCAAGTTTATTCTGTGTTTTAGCATTTCCTTTCTTAGCAGATTTCAAATACTTTTGAAATTTTTTTTCTTCAAGATTTTCGTTGAAATTTGAGAATAATCGAGTTAGCATTTTATGGTATTCATACTTTACTCAAACGAAAATATATAATAGTTTGTTTATTTGAGTGGTACAATATTCACATTTTTATTCTATTTGTGTTTATGAATGAAAAAGGAAATTTAAATGTACGACAATTTTAATGGAATAGTGAACATTGTAAATTCAATCGTTAAGCTGCCTTTATTTTTACATTAGTGAATATATCATGCCAAATTTTTAAAATTCTTAATTCGTGATCCGTAATAGAAGTAAACTGTTAAGGAAGAAATTTAACTGTGCGCGAGTATTATCCTGTATCACAGGGGTTAGGGAGTAGGCGTATTTATCACCAAAATTGCACGTGAGATAATGCTGGTCATCTATCTAACCCAGTATCACCAACAGATTTTTCACCCCCTACTCAGGGGTTAGTGTTAGGGTTAATCAGGGGTAGCGTATTTATCATCATGTGTCACACCCTTCGAATATCAACTTTTATTAAATATCCTAGGGACAGAGAATTTTTTTACATGCAGAAAACATATTCGTCACCCAACATCCATCACACCGTAAAGACTACACGTGAAAAATATCTGATCACCTGTCAGATTATGGTCCAATAAAATTCGGGAAATCTTAACCTGTTCCAGGGGGTATAGACTCTTATCCTATGTCCCCTTTTATTATCATATGATAGTCATATGATAAATATCTTACGTGACTATAATAAATAAATATTATCGTGTTTATAAATAATATTTTCTTTGAACAAAGCCCATTATGGAACAAGAAATACAAGAAATTTTTTATTTATCAGCTTCTGAATATTCTGATTGCAGTTCTTGCACTTGTACTTCTGGTCACTTACAATCTTCTACAAAAAATAATATAATAATCAAAGAAGGTGATTCTTATATTATTTGTAAGACATTTATTACAGTTGTAAAAGACTATGCAAAACAGCAAGGTTTTCAAATCCGCTTAGGAAAATTTGAAAAGAATGCAAATGGAGAAATTCGTAAAAGAACATTACTTTGTAGTAGAGAAGGTAAACCTGAATCCAGTTCTAATACCAGAAATCGTTCTTCACAATGTTGTGGTTGCAAATTTTATGTGCGGGCTTCTCTTAATTCAGAAAATAGAATGTGGTACATTATAAATATACATTTAGAACACAATCATTCAATGATTTCACCTAAGTTACAACGATTTGCAACTAGTGAAAGAGAAATTCCTTCTGAAGTACAGGATAAAATTATGTTATTACGTCGCACAGGATGTAATATCAAAACAATTCGTGCTATATTAAAGGAAGAATTTTCAAGTAGTGTAACATGGTTTTATAATGATTTATATAATTTCGTTTATCAACAAGAAGGAACTATTGAAAAACGAAAACTAGATGCAAATGACTTTATAAAAGAATTAGAAAATATCAAATCAGAAAATAATGAATTTCAATATGAAATAAAAGTTAATTTGGAAACTAATGAACTACAACATGCAATATGGTCATTTCCAGAACAACGAATGAATTATTGTAGATTTAATGATGTTGTAGTTTTTGACAATACCTATAAAACTAATAGATTTAATATGCCTTTTGGTATATTTACTGGTGTTAACAATTATGGACAAAGTATTTGTTTTGCTGGCACTCTTATGTGTGATGAAAATATAGAAAGTTTTAATTGGACATTTAATGCTTTTTTAAAATTGATGAATAATTATATACCAAAGGTACTTCTTACGGATGAAGATCATGCAATGATACGAGCAATAGAAATTATTTTTGAACTGCTTAGAACCAAGCACACATTATGTTTATGGCATCTATTAAAAAATGTAACAAAAAATTTAAATGGAATTTTAGGATTTAAATGGAAAGAATTTATCAGATCTTTTTATAAATGTTTAAATGAATATGATGAACAAGATTTTTTAATTAAATGGAAACAATTAAAAAGCGATTATCCCGCGACAGTCAAATATTTATCAAAAATGGATAATAATTTAAGACGTTGGGCACCATGCTATAATCGACATTTGTTTATGGCAGATATGACCACAACACAAAGGGGTGAATCTATGAACAATTTAATGAAAGGTTATATGGATGCTACTACATCACTTTTAAATTTTTTAAAAGCATTTGAAAATGCATTAGAACAAAGAAAAGATGATGAGAATTTTATTAAATATAAAGAAGAAAATTCAACAATTAAATTAATAACATCTAGTCCATATGAAAAACAAGCAAATGAATTGTTAACACAGTATTCATTTAAAAGAACTCAACAACAATTATTTGAATTTATGATATATAGATATGAAGAAATTATTAAGTATGTTTTTTTTTAAAAAAAATATAATTAATGTTAATTATTAATCAATATAATTTATACTATTTTTAGAAATGATACCTTTTGTGTAAAACGTTTTGAAAGTCAATCTAATGGACGAATTGTAAAATATAATTCAGTTGATAATCAAATCTTGTGTTCGTGTTCCAATTTTACTTTTAGTGGTATTATTTGTAGACACATTTTTAAGATTGCTTCTCAACTTAATTTAAAAGAGCTTCCTGAATATCTATTTCTTTTAAGATGGCGTAAAGACCCTAGTGAACTTAATTTAGTAAAATTATACAAAATATTTTTCACTTCTGTAATTTCAAATTCAATTATTTCAACTAATATTATAGAAGATAATAATGATGATTATGAATATCTTTTAAAACGTACATGGCAAAAAGTTCAACAAGTTGTTAAAGCAAAACCCGAAACAGCAAAAGCTTTTTATATTTCATTTAATAATTTACTTAAAAAAGAAATTAAATCTCATGTAATAGAAAAAAAAACTGGACCTCAAAATAAAGAATATATAAAAAATCCATCTATTGTAAAATCGAAAGGTAAAAATTTAAAATTTCTATATTTATAAATAATAATATTAATAATTTTTATCTTTAATAATTATTTCAGGACGAATTCCAAATAAAAGAATTCGAGATGGACTGGAATCTGCTAAATCTTCTAAAACAAAAAAGCGTGTACTAATGCCAAATCCACAAAATACAACTCAAGCTAACGAAATAAATAATAATGCAGAAAATTTGAAAAATATCGAAAATAATAGAGTTAATAATATTGGTAAAGAAAATAGATCATTAAGTTTAACAAATTATACATTCAAAAATTTTCTTAATTTTGAATTTGATAAAAGTAAGGTTTTTATTTTAAAAAATAAATAGTTATTTTAAAATCAAAATAAACAATTTATCTAAATTCTAATCATATAATATATATTTAATAGAATGTCCTTTTTGTACAGAAGAATTACCAAATCCTTTGCCCGAAAAAATCAAAATTTTATTACGAAAAATTAATATTCAAAAAGGTAAATAAATTAATTTATATAAATTTAAATAAAGAAAAAGACTTATATATATTTGTTTATTTATAGGTAAACCTTCTAATGAAGATCGTGAAAGATTTTGTGAAATTCATCATGCAGAAGTAACAATCATTCCTGATGGCATTCAAAAAGGATACCCAATGGAGATTGATTTTGATAAATTAGAATTTAGAATAATCCAAATAAAAGATGAACTTTTAAATATTATAAATAGAAAAATAGATAGTTATTTCCGAGAATTTGTTATTGAAATTTGTAATCAGGTTGGTAAAAAAAAAGCAAATACACCTATGATGATAATGGGCCAGTTTGAGTCTTTAAAGGTATATATATATATATATTAAAATACAAATATATGAGCATTTTAAAATTTATTTTTTACTAAATTCTAATTTAATTTATAGTCAGGATATTATGGTACTCGAGGAATGAATATTATAACTGAAGTACTCAATAGTCTTTTTCTTTATACTCGTATTTTGACAAAAGAATTATGCTATCCTAAACAACCTGTTGATTATATATTGGAGATATTAGTTCCAGAAACAGCATTGCGCTTAATTTCTCAAGATAAAGGTGGTATATCACTTGAAGAGGCAAGAAAAATTATAGAAGATAGTAGAGATTTTGGTGATTATGTACATGAAGAATAGTAGGGTAAATATGGGTGTTCTGGCACAGCACTAGTCAATTTGCTATTTTCACGTCCCAAAAACACCACCAAGCATATCAATTTTTGTACATCAATTCAATGTTCTGTCGTCACCCGAACACAATTCCTTATACATTACAATTTATGTTATACAGCTTGCCATTAAAAAAGTTCAAGAGAAGCGGTGAAGGATATGAATTTAATGAATATCCTGATCCCTTCTCGAACGTGAATCAAGCCTAAATTGCATACTAATATTAATTGATATAGCAGAATTTAATCTAAAGATGATTCTTCACTATTTTTCTGGCACAAAAATTTTCACCCCGGTGTAAATTTTTTGATATCTCACTTCTTTGGTGTAAATTTTTCTATACCTTAATCACAACTGATGTAAATTTTTTGATATCATATTTTTTTGGTGTATTTTTTTTTTGATATCACATTTTTTTTGCGTGCTAGATACGGTCTAAGACTATTGCTAGATTCACTAATTATTGCAGAGCAAGCCGTTAGGCGATTCTTCGAATCATGACCTATAGATATATGTGTTTTAGCACTAACTCCGTTATTATCAGACTTGGCTATATTTTTTTCGTCATTTCCACCAACTATTGTAGAACAGGTCAAAGAGTCTATAGGTTTTGATATAGCCTCCAATTTCAAGTGATCGAGTTCGCTTCTCACACGCTCCAATTCAACTTCTATTTGTTTAAAGTCATCCATTTTAGATTTAAGGGATAGATTCTCAGTTTCCGTTTTTGATAAGTTTTCCTGGATCGAAAATGCGTCTTTTTGAGCTGATACTAACTTACACTCCAATATCTTAATCATAGCCTGGTGTGATTTTATTTTTTTTAATTGTATATCATACCTGGCTTTATACTCATCACGGGAAATCTGTGATTGGGTAATCTGGGATGTAAGGTTAGTATTGTTTACTTTCAGTCGTTTAACCTTATTAATAAGTTGGTAAACATGCTTAGAAAGTTTTTCTTTATCTTTATTGGATTGTTTTATATCACATTGCAATTGTGCTTTATCCTGTTCAATATTTTTATTAAACTCTGAATATACCTTCTGGTGATCGTTAAAATCCTTAATAAGTTCAGAATTGATCTTACAACTATCACGTAAAGCTTCTTCAAGTTCAATCTCCCTAGCACTTCCAAGTCGATGTCCTTTTGGTAAGTTGATATCTTGCAATGTGAGTATGTTAGCCATATTAAATAATATACAGATATTAAAGATTAGTAATAATTGATAAAAATGGGGCACATACATAAAGAATATTATAGAGCTAATGCAACATACTTATCCCACCTTCTCTCAAGTTCGAAGCCAGAAAAGATTAGATAACATATACAATTAATTCATATAGATAACATATACACATCAGTAATTATATTAATTCGAAGGTTTTCGAAGTTATATCGTTAACGTTAGATTTCGAAGATCTTCGATTGTGTCGCAAACCTCTGAAATCGAAATTTACAATTAAATTTCGATACGTATATTGCGAAATTGAAAACCTTCGAAGTTTAATGTTACGTTTTTTGATATTTGTGTAAGCTTTCGAAACTCAACGATTAGTATTTTGACATATTTTGTTTTAAGTTTATTGCTTTCGGATTACTTCGAATTTAATCGTTTTCATTATACTTCGATATAATTGTAGAAATTTTATTTTGTAATATTTTATTACTTTCTGAATTTTTATATAATTTATTATTGATTTTATTATTAAAAGATGATAATAAACATTTTATAACGTTCTTAAAATTTTTCTTTTTTTTTCTATTTTCCTATAAAATTCCACAACGTTTTCGTACAATGACGCGAGGTAATCATTTTCTATATATCTAATACGTCTACAACAATTCCTCAATATGATGCAGGTTCCTATTTTCTGTAATATTATATTTTCTTGATATTTCTTTTCATCTTGTTCTTTTTTAAAAGATAATAATATTTTAGCTTCGTTTTTGTTTTTCGTAATCTTACGAAAGATATTTAATTACCTTTTGAGATTTTTTCAAATTTCTTTCACAAAATTTTTCTATTATAGTAACTAAAGTTAATATTATTATTTGCTTTGAATCTTCTCTTATATCAAACTATTAAAGGATGTATTACGTCGTATATTTCATATATAATTATTAAATATTGTAACGTTTTGCGATTTGAAGCAAATTAATTTTTCAAATAAATAGTTCGAATACTTACATTGTTGTCATAAATATCTTAACAAAGTAGAACTTATGATTTTAAATACTACTACATAAAACCCTAACGCAATTATTTAATAAACAAATTATTATTTCTTGTTTCTTCGAAGATATTCTATTAGATACATATATATTATTAATATTCTTATATAAAATTAAAATCACATAAGTCAATAGCATTACAATAAAATTAGTGTATTTGATATAACAATAAATTATAGGAATATACAAATATACCATTTCGAAGTGTTTCGTAAGTGTATGTTAAAGTTAATGAAGTATTCCTAAAGTAAACAAAGTATGAAATATATTTATTTACTTGTTAAAGTTATAAATAAAGTCAAAATAAATTATAGGAAGATATAAAATACATCATTTCGAAGTGTTTCGTAAGTGTATGTTAAAGTTAATGAGGTATTCCTAAAAGTAAACAGAATATGAAATATATTTATTTACTTGTTAAAATTATAAATAAAGTCAATAAATATTATTAAATACATTTTGAATTATGGTGTATTTGATATAATAATAACAAAATTCAATTCAATATAAGAAGATAAATGTATTTCTTTTCGAAGAGCTTCATAAGGATTGTTAAGAGAGTAAAGTAGTTATTTCTGAAAATAAACAAAGAATATTGTGTTAAATAAGAAGTCATATGATAAGATAACTGATCTTTTTGTACAAATAAACAAATAAAAAACGTTAACTTTCGAAGAAAATTTGAAAACGGAGTATAACCTAAAGATAAACTTCGAAGGATATTGTTGACAGTACAATGTCGATTAAAATCGCTGCGATAAACTTCGAAGGATATTGTTAACAGTGCAATTCCAATTAAAATCACTGCGATAAACTTCGAAGAATATTTGTTAACAGTGCAATGCCAATTAAAATTGCTGCGAAGAACAGTGCAAAATTGTTGCGAAAACATTGGTTTATAACTTGTTATGCACAAGTTTATGTTTATGATTGCCTTTATAAATGTAGAAATTCGATAAACTTCAGACACTATTAATAATAGAATTAATAATACCAAATAAATCACTATTGCATCTTGCACTCGTACAATAGTATGATTAAGTTCTCAAAAGTGTACAATTTTATAGAAATAGATGCAATCGAAGATATAATTCACGCTTTGATACTAATAAATATTTTATAAATAAATATTTGTATTATAATTATATCAATAAATTTCGTATTGTATTAATATTAATATATAATACAACATACTTTTATAATTTTATCATTTCTTTTTTTATTATTTTAATTTGTTTCAGAAAGTATTCATATTTTATTTGTAGATAATACCTTTTCAATATGTAGAAATTTAATCAATTAAATAAATTTTTAATAAAATAATACATATCTATAGACAATACTTCGAAAAATGAAAGATATACTAATAATAATTTATTTAATTAATGAATTATCCTTAAAATTAAGTGATATGCATATATGCATACAATAATACCACCTTTCTCGTTATATCAAAGGTAAAGTTTATTTATAATTACATATCTTAAGATATTTCGCGACATAAATTTAATATTTATGTAATTAATCAGGGTATAATATTATGATGTATCAAAAAGAAGGAGAGAAGGGTTGTAATTTATATTTTATTGTATTAATAAAAGAAATATGATGATACATTTAGGAAGTATTCGAAGTTATTATTAAATTCTGAGAAAATGAGATAGAAAAAAATGTATATAAA
>PQFF01000410.1:7662-20446 GCA_003547095.1 Diversispora epigaea
CGGTCGAATTTAAGATAAATTTTTGCGAAAAGAGTATATTTCCGAAATTGACATTTCGACAGCATTAAAATATTTTATTAAATTTCAGCACGAATTCGGAAATTCCGAATTTTGGTCGAAACTTAAAAATCACTTCAAAATTTTCTAAAATTTCTAAGAGCCAATTTTTTTTAACAATCAGCCGAAAGTTAACCGAATTTTGATATTGACAATATTGTGAATGAAATATGCTTATTTTATATATAATTCTTAAATGTCTAATAATCGGCAAGAAACAAGAATTCTTTTAATAAATTCTGAATTTTTGCCGAATTTTATTAATAAGCCGAAATATCATATTTTCGAAATGGATAAGCTGAATTTAGGCAGAATTGTTCCGAAATTTTATATTTCCGAAATGTCCATTTCGACAACAAAACAGCGTATCAAAATATTGTACCAAATTTCAGCACGAATTCAGAAATTCCAAATTTTGGTCGAAACTTAACTTAAAGTTGATTTTTAAGTTTCGACCAAAATTCAGAATTTCCGAATTTTGGCTGAAATTTATTAATGGCCGAATTTAGGCTGATTTTTTTTGGCTATCAGCCGAAAGTCGGCCGAATTTTGATATTGCCGATTTGCCTCATTTCGACTAGTGTAAAACTTTATAAATATATGTAAAAATCAATTCTAAATAACTTTAATTAATGACTTAAACTAAGTTTTATAATGGAATTTTTTATAATTTAAAAAATTATTTTTGTCCCAAAATGTCCCAAGATGTCCCATGACAATACTGATCCAAGGTATATGTGTTGCCCAAATCCCAAATAATTTGGGATTTGGAATATACGTGTTGCCCAAATCCCAAATAATTTGGGATTTGGAACACCAAAATGCACAAATTACTAGTATTTGGGATTTGGGATTTGGGATTTCGGCAAAAAATACTAATTATAATTTGGGATTTGGGATTTGGGATTTCGGCATTTGGGATTTCGGCATTTGGGATTTCGGCAAAAAATACTAATTATAATTTGGGATTTGGGATTTGGGATTTCGGCATTTGGGATTTCGGCATTTGGATTTTGAATTTGGGCGGCAGGTATAATTTGGAACGCCAAAATACACAAATTACTAGTATTTGGGATTTGGGAAGATACTAATTGTAATTTGGGATTTGGAATTTCAGCATTTGGGATTTCGGCATTTGGATTTTGAATTTGGGTGGCAGGTATAATCCAAGGGCGAAACTTTATTAATTATACAGAAAATTTTATTATGATCATGACTTTGCAAAACAATTATTTTTTGATAAAAAAGTAATATTTACAACATAAATTTTAACTATTTCCGCTTACTACATGCACTTTGTGCTTTCCGATCAGACAAGTTAACAATTTTTGGTTTCTTTACCAATTTACTTTCTGTTAATGTTAATTTATCTAAATCCCTCTTTCTGGTAATTAGTTGCACCTTCTTCTAACTAAGTTCACATAATATATTCTTCGTTTCATCCAACTTCTTCTTGTATTCCTTCAATACAAGATATGTAAGTTCCAAATTATAAAGGTCTTCGCGAGAAGATGGGAGGAAAGCTTTATACATTAGGATCAAATGAAATAGACTACCAGAAACAGTAAAAACATATACTCTGATCTTGCATCCTAGTTTTTATTTTGATTTAGTGTTTATACACTTATAGATTACAGTATATGGTAAAATTGTTTGCATCTTTAGATTATAATACTCACCAACCACTGTAAAACCTCACCATATCAATTTACTCATATCTATGTCCATTAAATGATCTCCAGCAATTGCCTATAAGTCTCAGAGTTCTAATCTTAGTTTGAGAGTATCATTCCACTCTTTAGATTGTGAGCACTGTGGGAGACCACCAGAAACTTCTAAACAGCTGATAATTGGAGTCCAGCTACATCAGGAAACTTTTCAGGACGTAAATTTACAGAAAATTTATGGGACCTACAGAAATTTACGCCTAAAAAAATTAATTTTTTTGACTTTGATTACTATTTATGAGACAGTGAGCGATTTTTTACTAAGATATTTCTATGACAGATTGAAAGATCTAATTCTTAGCTACAAGATAATATGTGTTTTATTTCTGTAACATCAATATTCGGGAAGATATTCACGTTTAAATTTTCACATCAGTGAAAAAATTTCCACGTAAATTTTCCGAAAATTTTCGTAATTCTGCTGGAAATTTCTATGATGTCACGTAAATTTCCAGCAGAATTATGGAAATTTTCGGAAAATTTACGCGGAAATTTTTTCACAGATGTAAAACTTTAAACATGAATATCTTCCCAAATATTGATGTTACAGAAATGAAACACATATAATTTTGTAACTAAGAACCAGATCTTTCGATTTGTCATAGAAATATCTTAGTAAAAAATCGCTTACTGTCTCATAAATAGTGATCAAATTCAAAAAAATTGATTTTTTTAGGCGTAAATTTCTGTAGGTCCTGTAAATTTTCTATAAATTTATGTCCCGAAAAGTTTCCTGATGTAAGGTTCTGGTATTCAATTATCGCATCAATCTTAAATCCAATTTGTACACGGTTATTTAGGTCTCTCTCTTTATTTCGGTGTATAGCTGTCGCTGCTATACTTGCACGCTAAATTATTTTGGGGCCCCGAAATTGCAATTTTGGGGGTAGGCTAAAGCGGAGTAGAATCATGTGAGGTGATTTCGGGTTTAGGCGGAAGTGTGATCATATCACATGTATGTGGGAAATTTCTATTGGATAAAATCTCTCATATATTCACTTGAAAATATGCAATTTAAATAAATAAATAATAAAATAACATACACGAAATAAATAAATAAATAAGAACATTATTTGTTTTTTGTTTTATTTCACTTTGCAAACTACTTTTTATCAAAATGTCAAACAATAAAATAGTCCACTTCAGATGAAAAACGTGCTCTTCTTTTTAATATAAAGAATACACTTGAAATCTCAGAGGAAGAGTTTGATAATAGTTGGTGGCCTTTAGTTTCAAATGTTTGGACACAATTTAACTCTTGTAAACTCAACAACGCTGATTCATGGAAGGTATTTACCTGTCGTTTTACAAAACATCGTGAGTCAAGTACACGAAAAGAAAATATACCAATTAAAAAACGAAGAACAACAATGATTAGACCTGCAAATATTTGTCATGCAAAAACTAAAGTTATTCGTATGACTTCAAAAAAATTAATTCAAATTAAACGTTATAATAATACTCCAGATCATACACACACATTAATAGAAAGTGATCGTCTCAAATGTTCTACATATAGATGATGGTGAAACTAAATCCATGAGTTGCACCAAATTTCACCAATCTCCAATCTCCAATTATCATTAGAGAAACTGGTGATTTGGTGAAACTGGTGAAATTGGTGTAACTGTTGGAACTGGTGAAACTGGTAATATTGATGAAACAATATTTCACCAAGTTCCTCCGGCATATGATGCAATTAATTTAACTTCTGGATTGAAGTTTTTAAGTTTTTCGATTAGTAAAGGGTTCATAGTGCCAAGTCGCTGCATTAAGCTTAAAAGTTATGAGATGCACTTCGCTGTATGATCAATTTTGTTCCTTTGACAATCACTCTTTATTGTGTAACTTTAGAAAAATACTTTATAAATTACAAATCGGAGTTAATTCACAATCGTTGCTATTTATAAAACGTTTTATTTTAATAAGTAAATGTTGAAAACGTAATTAATAATAAAAAATGCTGAGAATGTAAACTATCGATACAAAAAATTTCAGACCAAGAACTTTAAAATTGACGGAATAATAGACGCTTAAACTCAAACGTTTAATATTTTAAAACATTTGAGTTTAAGCGTCTATTATTCCGTCAATTTTAAAGTTCTTGGTCTGAAATTTTTTGTATTGATAGTTTACATTCTCAGCATTTTTTATTATTAGTTATGTTTTCAACATTTACTTATTAAAATAAAACGTTTTATAAGTAGCAATGATTGTGAATTATTTTTGATTTTATTTTTTTATATTGTTATAAAATAAATAATAAATATTATATCACATAACATTAACAGTTAAAATATATGTAACACTATATTGCGTAACGTTGCAAAATGATTATTTAAATTAATTACTTTAATTATAAGTCATAATTTTATTTGCTGAATTTTTGATATCTCATAAAACTTTACATAGAGTTAATATAAAAAACATTTGTATAGAATTAATCAAAATCTTATAGATCTTTTATCACATATATATAGATTGTTTGGATCCTATTATTTTATTATTTATATTTTCTATAAATCAAAATTTTTATAAACTATTGGTGAAACTGTTTCTCCAGTTTCATCACTAATTTCACCACATTTCACCAATATCATCAGTTTCACCATTATTATATATATCACCAATATTATTTTTTTCACCAGGTGCATAAATTATCTTCAAGTTGTACCTTTGGTGCACCAGTTACACCAGTGTCATTGGTTTCACCATCATTTCTAGTTCTACAGCTGTTCGAACTTTAGTTATGCAAGAAGCTATTAAAAATTATCCACCAGTGGCAATTGTAAAGGCTGTTAAAGAATATGCAAATAATGAATTAGATCTTGGTGAAAGTGTTAAAGATTTAAAACGCAAAGAAGTGGCAAATATTAAATACAAATTACATGGTCCCTTGGAAACACATTTAGTTGATAACATTGAATTGGAATCAGATATTTTAGAAACTATATCATATTTAAAAAATCAAGAATATTATTGTGAACGATATTACATTTCACAAAAATCTACCTATGGAATTGTTTTTGCACATCCAAAACAACTTAAAAAACTTCATCAATATGGATGGTTAACATTAATAGATTCAACACATAAAACTAACAAACATGATTGGCGTTTATTTACTTTATATATTCGAGATTCTTATAATTGTTGGGATGTTGGTGCACATTTTTTTGTGAGTAATGAAGATAGTGATACAATAACAGAAGCATTAAAAATAATTAGAAACATTTGTAAAAATTGGATTCCTGGGTATGTTTTTATGGATCAAAGTAATATTGAAACTAACAGCATTAAAAAAGTTTTTCCTGGATTAAAAGCAGGTGAAAATGAATGTAGAATAATTCTTTGTACAGTTCATATTGTGAGAACATGGATAGCAAAAATTTATGAAAAAAAAACTAGAGAAATTATGATTGGAGCAATGCATAAAAGAACAAAAATTGGATGTGAACAATTTATACAAAATGCAATTCAACAATGTTCAGTATCTGCTGTTTGTAATTTTATTAAAAGAAATTATATGAAGAATTCTCATAAGTGGGCTCTCTGGGCACGACAACATTCACCTCTTCTTTTACAAGTTACATCAACAAATGCATTAGAATCATATCATAGTGAATTGAAAAGAACAACATCTTTTTTGTATGGTTTAATTGGTATGTATATTAATTATATAAATGTATTTGTATTGACAATAATTTAACAGTTAAAATTTTTTATTCAAATTTTTTATTAGGGGCTTCTTATAAAATTGTTGCATTAGATCAAAAAAAACGAGCAGAATCAGAAAATACTGCATTTAATTTTCGAACTAAAAAAATATCAGCTTATGGTGTGGATGATGAATTTCTTGAAGAAATTCACAAATTTCCATTTCCTGTTCAACAGATGCTTATNCATAAAAGAACAAAAATTGGATGTGAACAATTTATACAAAATGCAATTCAACAATGTTCAGTATCTGCTGTTTGTAATTTTATTAAAAGAAATTATATGAAGAATTCTCATAAGTGGGCTCTCTGGGCACGACAACATTCACCTCTTCTTTTACAAGTTACATCAACAAATGCATTAGAATCATATCATAGTGAATTGAAAAGAACAACATCTTTTTTGTATGGTTTAATTGGTATGTATATTAATTATATAAATGTATTTGTATTGACAATAATTTAACAGTTAAAATTTTTTATTCAAATTTTTTATTAGGGGCTTCTTATAAAATTGTTGCATTAGATCAAAAAAAATGAGCAGAATCAGAAAATACTGCATTTAATTTTCGAACTAAAAAAATATCAGCTTATGGTATGAATGATGAATTTCTTGAAGAAATTCACAAATTTCCATTTCCTGTTCAACAGATGCTTATCAAAGAGATTGGTGCAGTAATGGATAGATTAGAAAAAGGAAAATGTATACCAGGATTAACATCACTTGAATGCCATTGTTTATTTCACAATAGATATTTATTACCATGCAAATACATATTTCATGAGCATATGTATGGAAATTAATTATTAACTGATGATGCTTGGAAAAAATTTCAAGGATTGTTTGAGGAAAATGGTTTTGAAATATATGAACAAAGGGAATTGGTTATTGAAGAAATACCTATACAAACTGATGTAGAAAAAAAAATAGAAAATCGACGACATACTGTAAATGAATTAACAGAAAGAGTGCGTAATAAGTATTGGAGTGCTGAAGAAATGGGTGCAAGTCAAGTAGAGATTTTTGTTAACAAGTTAGAGATCTCTTTAAATTCAATTATTAATATAATTCACAAAAATCAATAAAATTTATTAAAATTGTTTATTCAATACTTGTAAAATTAAAATTATGTAATATAATTTATTAATAATTATAAAGTTAAATTAAAGTTACATATATTAATATTAATAAATTAAAGTTATATATTGATAAATTAAAGTCGCGCACTATTATTTTAACTCTTATTATATAATATATAAAAATTTAAATCAATATATATCTATGTATATGATGAAAAAAAATACTCTTTAATTAAACTTGAAATAAAAAAGAATACCTTGATTTAAATAATTAATTAATATAATTACCCATTCATTATTGTAAATTCTAATTATTATTATAATTATTACTCACTGTTATTAAAAAATCTCCAAGCACGAAGAAAAAAACTCCATGCAAAAAAGAATACTCCCTACCATCAACAGTTGAAGTGGTAAACAATATAGTGTTACAGGTTCGAATGTCGGGTTCACAAATTGAAACATAATTCCATTAGAATAGTTACTAATTCACGAGGTGACAGTAAATAATTGGAAGCATTATAAAGATGGTTGAAAAGGTACAAAGTTCCTAAAGTTCAGTTCTTGACCAACATGCCTTGGTATGCTTATTAAAACTTCCATTATAAAATATTTGTTAAATAAATAAAACGTGCGTTTAAATAAATAAATAAAACGTTTAAAAAATAAGTTAATCACATATTTTCAAGTGAATATATGAGAGATTTTATCCAATAGAAATTTCCCACATACATGTGATATGATCACACTTCCGCCTAAACCCGAAATCACCTCACATGATTCTACTCCGCTTTAGCCTACCCCCANATTGTAAATTCTAATTATTATTATAATTATTACTCACTGTTATTAAAAAATCTCCAAGCACGAAGAAAAAATCTCCAAGCACGAAGAAAAAAACTCCATGCAAAAAAGAATACTCCCCACCATCAACAGTTGAAGTGGTAAACAATATAGTGTTACAGGTTCGAATGTCGGGTTCACAAATTGAAACATAATTCCATTAGAATAGTTACTAATTCACGAGGTGACAGTAAATAATTGGAAGCATTATAAAGATGGTTGAAAAGGTACAAAGTTCCTAAAGTTCAGTTCTTGACCAACATGCCTTGGTATGCTTATTAAAACTTCCATTATAAAATATTTGTTAAATAAATAAAACGTGCGTTTAAATAAATAAATAAAACGTTTAAAAAATAAGTTAATCGCATATTTTCAAGTGAATATATGAGAGATTTTATCCAATAGAAATTTCTCACATACATGTGATATGATCACACTTCCGCCTAAACCCGAAATCACCTCACATGATTCTACTCCTCTTTAGCCTACCCCAATTTTGGGGAAAAAAGTCGAAATAGTTTTTCATAGAAGACAAAATTATTTTATTTAAAACCTGAAATTTTTTGACTATCCAGATAAATTCCCTGATTAAAGATACATATAACTAGGTACTTTTTTACTTCTATATATAGAATAGATTCTGCATAAATCTCAAAAAGTCGAAATACCTCAAAAATCTAAAATCAATTTTGGGAACATGTATAGTCGCTGCCAGTGGCTGTCGCCACCAATGATTGTTCGTCACTAAGTAAAAAATATCGATGATCATATTTTGTATAAAAACAAGGTAATTTATATTTGTATAAGTAATCTACTTACTACTTTATCCAAAAATAGCCATTTTTTACTATCATCGCATCCAGCAGAGGGACGACATTGCGAAACGTATGTTCAACTTCAGGTAAATCGTTCTTTCTGATCATTGTTATGGAATCAAGACTAGAGGAGATACATGGCCATTAGAACTCATTTATACATTAAATAACAAATTATATATCTACACTTACATGCAACTGAAAAGTTTTCTAAAAGTTTTTTCTTCTCTTGTCACTGCTAGTACATTATTAACATCTTCCGCCTACAAATAAAAAATATTCTAACATACACAATTTATTATTTTCAAACAAAAAATTACTGATTACCTCCAAGAGTTTATCAATAAATTTTGCTTCCTCTTCAGCTAGTTTTGAAACACAAAAACATATTTTTGGAAGTGTATCCAGTATTTGAAAAAAAACACCAGATAATAATTTCAACGTTGGACTATAAAAGCCAGAGTGATCGATCAAATAATAATAAAGGGGACTAAAAATAATATTAAATTTTTGACAATGTTATAAATACAACTATATTAGAAGTAAAAATAAAAGAAACTCACTCGAAAGCACATTTTGTTTTTTTTTAGTTATTTACGGTATGCTTCTACCTTCTGCATTACTGTATACCAGTCTAAACCTTCTGTGTTGTCCTTAATAATGCAAACAACAGATGGTTTTTGAAGGTCTAATTCCATCTCGTTTTCTCCAACTTCTTCACAAGTCTTGAGTATACTTACACGCAAAATTATTTTGGGGCCCCAAAATTTCAATTTTGGGAAAAAAAGTCGAAATAGTTTTTCATAGAAGACGAAATTATTTTACTTAAAACCCGAAATTTTTTGACCACCCAGATTTATTCTTTGATTAAAAATACACATAATTGGGTACTTTTTTTATTTCCATATATAGAATGAATTTTGCATAAATCTCAAAAAGTTGAAATACCTCAAAAATCCAAATCAATTTTGGAAACATGTATAGTCTCGAGAAGATCCATTTCATCATTAGTGTTTACACCCAGAGGGTCTATTTCGTGTTGTGAACTTTGCTGTTGATCAATGTGATTATTGCTTCCAGTCTCTTGAATCTAGATGGAGATTAAAAATTAGCGGGATTCAATTGATATAATGTATTTTCAAGAATAAAATTACACCTCCGTATAGCGATCCTCCTTCATATCGTTGTCAGTTGTAATAAACTAGGTAGACTGCCCAGTCAATTGAAAGGAAGAAGAGAATGGTAACTTGTTTAAATTTAACTTTGCTTTTTTGGACTATAACAATATAAGAAAAAATATTAATTAATTTTAATTTATATTATATAAATTTGAAGTTTTAATGATAGACAATTAATATCATTATTTACTTTTTTACGTCTTACTGAAATAACCTCTGATTCATCAGATTTATCGTTATTAATTTATACAAAAGAATTTAATGTCAAATTTGCAAATTATTGAAAAGTAACACATTGAGTAAACCTACGTTGGAATGTATTCGGACGAAGAATCTAACTGTATAGATTGTTCGCCTAATTGACTTGAAATTTCTTGTTTACCTGATTTTTGCAGTTTCTTTGAAAATTGATTTTGTTGTTGTTCATTAGGACTCAACCAGAATTCATTGATTTTGTCATTCAATGTCTACCAAAACATAAAGTTAAATCATAATTAAACTGTAAAATAACATTGTAACAACATATACTTACATGGCTATTGATATATCCAGCGGTTTTTTAATTTTCAATATCATTCATCGTTGAACTTTGAAAATCTTTCCGAGTTCTGTCAGTTTTTCCTTTTCTTTGCTAAAGTAGAATATTAATAACATATATGTATAGCTTTCTGATACTATTATGGTCTTTATATCTATTTTTGCATCATTACGTATTACTTTCAGCAGGATATCCCTAATAATTTTTAGATACTCTGTTTTCTAATAAAACCATTTAAGTGAAAGTATGTCAGATTGGACTATGAAGTCTCTACCATAGATACAATAAATATAATAAATGATATAAAACCAAACTTTTATATTTTTACAAAGATCACGGGCACGCTGTAAAACATTAGGATTAATGTTCTTTATGTTTGCAATCTCAACTAAGTTTCGAATATATAGATCGAGTACTTGTTGTACCGTTACTGTTGGGTCCTTAGTATATACTGATCTTGTAAAATCTTCAATACTACTCCACCACTTCAAGAACGTTACAAAAAAAAAATTATTGATCCCAGTGTGTGGCTGACAAAGGTTTGCGCCTAACATGAAATTATTAATGTTGCCCATCTATTCTTTACAAAAAAAAGGTATTTAATTAGTTAATGAAACAAATAGACCTATGCAATTTATGTTCTTTTGTAGTCACCGTCCAAGTACAAGCTAATCAGTCGCAATTATGCAGTTGAGCACATGACGTTCGCAAGTAACTCTCTGACATATTGACCCTAGCCACATTTTCGTGTTGAATGATCGGGTAGAGTGGTAGCTTCCTGCGATACTGACAGACGCCCCTCAAAGGTTGACTCTTTCCGTAACCTCTTCTCTTACACGTGTGTTGAACATGGAAGATTTGCACGTAAACCCTGGAACATTACTGACCAGCATCCAATCAGTCTAAGACGACATCAAGCTGTCCGACCAAGTCAACCGCCCTTCGTGTTAAATTGTTAGGCAGTTTTTGGTGACTCTCATGCAACAAAAAGAGGTGTGTGGATTCATAAAAAGAAATCAATTGTTAATACTTAACTTTAGAAATATTTATGAATAGCATGTCACGAAGGCACAGATTTAATAAATAAACATTCACGTGCATAATTAAAATAACGTATATTTGATTCGATCAGATCTGCAATCAAAATTCGGGCAAACTTTATTGCTATCACTATATTCGTATAAATTTATATAGCCGGCCAAAATATAACAAATAGATAGAAGTTTAGAGGCGAAGAGTGAGAAATAAAGCATTTTTGATCATGTCTGCCAAGAATCCTAGGCCCTTTACATTGTAAAAAATGGCAGTTCCTTCCCCCACCTACACTAGTTATCGTTATTATTATCATTATTATCTAAAATTATATTATTACTGCTACTTAATAAATTATTATTTCGAGAATCTTTTTTCTGGTTTTCTTTTTTAACCCAAGCTTTGATTTTATCCAATGAAGTTCTTTGCGGGGATTTCTAATACTGATAGAATTTTGCGAATGTGGATAGGCTGAGATCTATTTCTTCGGACAGGACATTGTACAATTTTCGTGGGAGAACATTTTTTTTCTCGTTAAATATAACTGTAAATTCGACCTAGAGAGTTTCTGTTCCATCAGAATATTCGATCTGTAACTTTGTGTAGATGCTTATTCTTTAATTTAAAAAAAAACACATTAATATAACTATGTTCTTACTGTAAGACAATGGTTGAAATTTCTACTCAGGTACCTTGAGATCGAATTACACTTCTCTATTCTGTTTCGGTTCGCATTCTATTCATTTTATTATTAAGTGCCAAAATTGTTTTTTCGAGTTTTTTTATAGAGAGGTCGCTCGGAGTTTAAGCTGGACTTATATTTTTGCGTAGATATATAAATGCTATTAGATATATTAATACATTTCCCGGGATAATTGTGTGGAGTATTTCCATAGTCAGGATGCCCTCGATTAAATAATTCATAGATCACGATTACAGTGATGAAAGTGGCGAGCAAAAAAAATATCTGATGAATTGAGTGACATTTTGCAGTAGATAAATTAGTTATTCGATTAATTGTTCGATTGTTTGATTGTTATATCGCGCAATGATATTTTTTGATGCTTTGTTAAAGACGAACCTGCGAATTCAACTCACTAAGATAACGCATGTTTTTATACTTAGAACTCGATATCAGTTATCCATGTCCATGGCATTGGTTCTTTATATCGCATATTAAATCAAGGCAATATATTATTAACGATTGCAATATTTATTAATACATGACGACTTCGTACTAATATTGCACATCAGACAATTACTCACCTATAAAATCGTCTTTGCATATATCGCCGATAATATGTATCATACGATTTTTGTTTGTTACTTAATTTAGATAACAAATGGTACTTCGATCACAGGTAATGAGAACGTACAATGCAATACGTAAAAAAATTAGATAATCTAGGTCGCACTTTAAGTCAACTAAAAAACTTACTTACCTTAAGATCAGATACATTAATATAAGCTCGATAATTAACTTTACCTTTTACTTTACACATATAAGTTAACAAAATTAGTTGATTGTTTTATTAATCTTGTAACTATAGCAGCAGTTATTAAGGAAATATCAAATATAGGAACTCAAAAATTTTTTGAAGAATTTCAACATGCTTTTGATAAAAGATGGAAAGAATTTAATTTTGATTATTCCCTATAAGAAGTCGTATTATTTAAAATATACTTAAATTTTTTTAAAATATACTTAAAAATTTTTTAAAATATACTTAAAATATACTTAAAATATACTTAAAATTTCTTAAAATATACTTAAAATTTTTTAAAATATACTTAAAAT
>PQFF01000410.1:21041-36643 GCA_003547095.1 Diversispora epigaea
AAAATTTTTTAAAATATACTTAAAATATACTTAAAATTTTTTAAAATATACTTAAAATTTCTTAAAATATACTTAAAGTATACTTAAAATAGACTTAAAACAAGTAATGATAAGTATATTTTAAGTACGTGTAAGTATATTTTAAGTATATTTTAAATATATTAAAAATTATGTCATCTGAATTGAATATATTTTTAAGTATATTTTAAGTATATTTTATACGTATATTTTTAAATATATTTTTTAAACATATTTTAAATATATTTTAAGTATATTTTAAGTATTTTAACATATATATTAAAATATACTTAAAATATACTTAAAATATGTTTAAAAAATATACTTAAAAATATACGTATAAAATATACTTAAAATATACTTAAAAATATATTCAATTCGGGTAACATAATTTTTAATATATTTAAAATATACTTAAAATATACTTACACATACTTAAAATATACTTATCATTACCTGTTTTAAGTATATTTTAAGTATATTTTAAGAAATTTTAAGTATATTTTAAAAAATTTTAAGTATATTTCAGGTATATTTTAAAAAATTTTAAGTATATTTTAAGTATATTTTAAAAAATTTTAAGTATATTTTAAGAAATTTTAAGTATATTTTAAAAATTTTTAAGTATATTTTAAAAAAATTTAAATATATTTTAAGTATACGACTTCTTATAGGGATTATCTATTGGCATATTTTTTACATCCTAAATATTGAGATAATTATAATTTTTTAAGCATTATTATTTTTGAATTTAAATAAATATTTATTTATATATTTAATAATTTAGATACAAGTTTACAAACTAATACTTTTTGTATTATATGTGAAAAAGCCTTATCAATTTGGAAATTATTAGGTGGATGAGAAAAATCTGTGAATAGATTAATTACACAAATGTCAAATTATTCTTTGAAAAGTAAACCTTATAATTTTGAATTTGTACAAGATATTTATATTGTCAAAACCTGGTGGTTAATGTGTAAATAAAAAAATAATCACATTCAAAAACTTGTACTTATAATAGCTTCAATTACACCAAGTAATGCAAGTTGTAAATGATATTTTTCAATATTAGGATGGTATATGAACAAAAAAAGAACTCAGTTTATAATACTATTAATATTATTTGATACTGTAATTTATATTATTAATATTTAAAAATATAATCTTATATTAATTTTTTTATTTTAGTTTAAATTGTTCTCTTTTGCAAACTACCATAATTTGCTGTATAAGATATTTCCCTGCGCAATATACACTGGTCAAATGAACAAAAATTGGAATCTTATTGATGGCACAAATATGTATAAATCGGACATCCTATTTGTAAAAATACATAAATCAGAAATTTCTATTTATAAATCTGAAAAAATCAACTGCCTATACTTAATAAATTTTAGCAAATTTAGCCATTAATCAGAATTCTATTCATGATAAAACTATCTTATTTTTTTTCATTTGACCAGTGATATCTCCTGTTTTAATATCTGGATATAATTTATAGGTAATAATTACTGGTTAAATGGAAAAAAATATGATGGTTTTATCATGAATAGGATTTCGATTAATGGCTAAATTTGTTAAGATTTATTAAGTATAGGTGGTGTTAGTTGTAGTAGTTTATTATTATTATATTATATTTTCATTATTTATTATTTATCACTTATTATTATTTAATTATTTATTATTACTATTTATTACCCTTATCGATGAATTGTCTGTAATACGAGAACGAACGCAAAAACAAATTGTAAAACAATAAAGTAAACAAAAAGAGTATTATGATCGACAAATTAAAAACATTAAAAAATATCAAATTGGAGATAAAGTTTTAATGTATAACGTCACTAAACATACCATTTATACAGGAAAATTAGAGCCAAAATGGAAAGAACCATTTTATATTCACAACCAATTAACTCAAGGAGTATATAAATTAAGGACATTGAATGGCAAAGTGTTACTAGCACCAATTAATGGATCGTTACTTAAAATGTATTACGAAAGAAGCACCTGGGAGTCACAGATTGTCATCCCCCCATAGTAATCTGTAATACAAATAAAATTGATTCACGGCGTAACCAAAGAAATAGATATATAAGCAATAGTTATTCAGGAAAAATTTTGTTTAAAAAAATTTTTGAAAAATGTTGCGATATCAACAAGATCTTATAAGAATTGGAAGTTATACCTTAAGATCAATTACTCAACCTTATACTTTAGGAGATCCTTGGGAAACTTCTGTTCAAAATGTTTATCAAAAGTTGAAACGAGAAATGCAACATCGTAATAGAATTTTGATAATGATATATGGATATTATTTAGGAAAATTAATCCAATTATCCATTATACCAAGATCTAAATGGCAAGAATTTGTCAGAAATTATCAAATTTCTAATGAATACTACTTTTATCGAGGATCAATTCAAATTTATGAATTGTTTAAAAGGGATCCAAACCAAATTTATTAAACTTCAGCTTTATCTTTCTGTATTATCACCCGCCCTATAAGAAATACATATGCTTAAAAAATACTTAAAATATAATTAAAATATTATTAAAATATTATTAAAATAAATTAAAATATACTTAAAATATACTTAATTGTATTCATAAAAAACTACGTAAAATATTATTATTTTGTACTTAAAATACATAAAAATATGCTTAAAAAATACTTAATATAGGTAATGAGTAAGTATGCTTTAGGTATATATTTAAAATATACTTCATTAAGTATTTTTTAAGCATATTTTAATGTATTTTAAGTACAAAATAATAATATTTTACGTAGTTTTTTATGAATACAATTAAGTATATTTTAAGTATATTTTAAGTATATTTTAAGTATATTTTAAGTATATTTTAAGTATATTTTAAGTATATTTTAAGTATATTTTAAGTATATTTTAAGTATATTTTAAGTATATTTTAAGTATATTTTAAGTATATTTTAAGTATATTTTAAGTATATTTTAAGTATATTTTAAGTATATTTTAAGTATATTTTAAGTATATTTTAAGTATATTTTAAGTATATTTTAAGTATATTTTAAGTATATTTTAAGTATATTTTAAGTATATTTTAAGTATATTTTAAGTATATTTTAAGTATATTTTAAGTATATTTTAAGTATATTTTAAGTATATTTTAAGTATATTTTAAGTATATTTTAAGTATATTTTAAGTATATTTTAAGTATATTTTAAGTATATTTTAAGTATATTTTAAGTATATTTTAAGTATATTTTAAGTATATTTTAAGTATATTTTAAGTATATTTTAAGTATATTTTAAGTATATTTTAAGTATATTTTAAGTATATTTTAAGTATATTTTAAGTATATTTTAAGTATATTTTAAGTATATTTTAAATATATTTTAAGTATAAAATAACAATATTTTAAGTAATTTCTTATATACTTAAAAAATACTTAAAAAATACTTAATGAAATATATTTTAAATATATTTTAAGTATATTTTAAATATCTTAGTTTTTATAGAGCCGTATGAAAGTACTTAATTTAAGACAACTTTTGCAATGTAATTAAGACCTTGATGAAATTATTAGTAGTGTAGATTTGTTATAAGAGTTATAAGTAGAACTTTATGACTAAGTTTCAATACACTTTAGTATAAATCTATTAAATGTATTTAGCTCGTAGTGAGTAATAAATTGATAATAAAGTTTTGGTGACATTAAATATTATAATTTATATACTTTGATATTATTATTCTTGGTGAATAATAACTCTTTTCATTTGTTGAAAACCCTGTAATTAAAGAATTAGTTTCTTTATAAGTTGTCTTTGTGACTTTGTCTTTGTGACGATAGAGATTTGTTCTTTATAAACCCCTTTAAAAACTCACTCTTGCCTCTTTCGAATAAAACCACATATTTAAATCCTTCATAGTTGTATTTATTTACAAACTTTTTAACTATAGCATATTACATATAACTGCTATATGATCTTTTATATATAGTTTTTCCCTGCTTTAGTTGTCGTTCCCTATTTTTCTTTGAAGGTATAAATAGATCAACGGTGTATTTTAAGTATATAACATTTTATTACCCTTTAATACTTAATATATACTTGTTTTATTAGTAAAATATACCTAAAATATTCTTAAAATACACTTAATTTTAAGTACATTTTAAGTATGCATACTTCTTATAGGGTAAACAAAATAAAAGAAAAAATAAAATAAAATAACGTTATTAAACCTTTTAAAAAAGAAATAAAACAAATTTTCACAGGGTAAGGGAGTTGGGTTGATGGGTTAAGATTGGTTTTGATGGGTTGACAAGTACTTATTAACAGGTCTACTTATATTTAAACTCTTATTTACTTAATAAAATATTTTTAAAAATTATAAATATATGTAAAATTTTGTACTGAATATTTTTATTTAAGAGTTGAGAAATAGTTTTCTTAATAAAATATTGAGATTTTTTTGATTTTTAAATTTCTTCAAAAAAATAAATAAAATTATAATTGGCTAAGAGGATATTACCTGATCTAAAATTTTAAGACTTTTGCAATGTAATAAATTTTATAATTGCGCCAGCCAATTAGAATTGTGCCATTATTTAGCCTTTGTGCCAGAATTTAGCCATTGCGCTTAATTGTGCCGTGGCTAAATTCTAGGCTCAATTAGTTAAATTAAATCTGGCTAAATTTCTGGCTCAATTCATATTACGCTTACTATCTCTAGATGATATGCTTTTGTATAATTTAAGTGATAATGAAAACAATGAAAGCAATGAATTAATTAATGACCTTAAAGAATATCGTGATGATGATATTGAATTAATTGATGACCTTGAAGAATATCGTGATGATGATAATGAATTGATTGATAACCGAGAGGATAATGAAGATTTAAATGTTGTTAACCCTATTTTTATTCTTTTATTTTATTATTATTATTTTATATTTTATATTATTTATTACTTTATTATATAGTTATTAGTATTATTATTTATATGTATTATTTTTAGTATAGTCATTATTTCGATATTTGTATTACATTTAGAATTTTTATTATTTATGTAAATTCTAAAGTAAATTCTATGTAATGTGTAACATTATGCAATAAGAGGTTTTATCCTGATCAAACTGCTAAAACCTCTAGTAAAATCTTTAAAAATAATTTAGTAATCGTACTGGAAAATTATAGAAAGTCCCAGAATATTCTTTAGATTATTAATTATAATTCGTAATACTTTAGCATTTTCTTATAAATAGAAGGTATTTTTGTCCAAATGTAAAACAGTTCTGATTAGGATCGAGCAAGTAAAAAAAATACCCAGTTATGTGTATTTTCAATCAAAGAATAAATTTGGGTAATTAAAAAATTTCAGGTTTTAAGTAAAATAATTTCGTTTTTTATAAAAAACTATTTCGACTTTTTTTTTCCGAAATTGCAATTTCAGNTTGTTAACCCTATTTTTATTCTTTTATTTTATTATTATTATTTTATATTTTATATTATTTATTACTTTATTATATAGTTATTAGTATTATTATTTATATGTATTATTTTTAGTATAGTCATTATTTCGATATTTGTATTACATTTAGAATTTTTATTATTTATGTAAATTCTAAAGTAAATTCTATGTAATGTGTAACATTATGCAATAAGAGGTTTTATCCTGATCAAACTGCTAAAACCTCTAGTAAAATCTTTAAAAATAATTTAGTAATCGTACTGGAAAATTATAGAAAGTCCCAGAATATTCTTTAGATTATTAATTATAATTCGTAATACTTTAGCATTTTCTTATAAATAGAAGGTATTTTTGTCCAAATGTAAAACAGTTCTGATTAGGATCGAGCAAGTAAAAAAAATACCCAGTTATGTGTATTTTCAATCAAAGAATAAATTTGGGTAATTAAAAAATTTCAGGTTTTAAGTAAAATAATTTCGTTTTTTATAAAAAACTATTTCGACTTTTTTTTTCCGAAATTGCAATTTCAGGACTTCAAAATAATTTTGCATGCAAGTATAGTCACAGTCAACAATGTGAATGTAGAATCAGAAAATGAGCACGAAAAAGTATTTGAAGAAAATAATTTATTTATTACACTTGAACTAGAAGAAAAGAACAAAAATTATGAAGGAGTAAAACTAGAAGATCAGATAGATATAGAGATACTCACTAGTCAAAAGCTCAAAAAATCAGTTGAAAATCGGATTATCAATTTTTAATTAAACTATGCCGATTTAATACTTTTTTAATCCAATTTATAGATTTTCTTATTGCCGATTAATGGCAGATTTTGAAAAAAAGAATAGTAACAAATTGGTAATATCCAATTATTATAAAATTATATAAAAGATTTACTGATTTTAGTTAAAATTTTTATCCGATAGTTATAAAAGATTTGTCGATTTTAATCTGACAGTTATTATATATTTCCGATTATTATAAAAGATTTTGCCGATTTTAATTAAAATTTTATCCGATAGTTATTATATTTTTCAATTGTTATAAAAGATTTGCCGATTTTAGTCTGACAGTTATTATATATTTCCGATTGTTATAAAAAGATTTTATCGATTTTAATTAAAAATTTTATCCGACAGTTATTATATTTTTTGATTGTTATAAAAGATTTGCTGATTTTAATCTGACAGTTATTATATATATTCTGATTGTTATAAAAGATTTTACCGATTTTAATTAAAATTTTATTCGACAGTTATTATATTTTTCGATTATTATAAAAGATTTGCCGATTTTAGTCTAACAATTATTATATATTTCCAATTGTTATAAAAGATTTTGTCAATTTTTAGTTAAAATTTTATCCGATAGTTATAAAAGATTTACTGATTTTAATCTGATAGTTATTATATTTTTCAATTGTAATAAAAAGATTTTTGCTGATTTTAATTAAATTTGTATTCAATAATTATTATTTTTTTCAATTATAAAATTATATAAAAGATTTGATTTTATTAAAAAAAATAAAATTTTATTATTATTATTATTATTACATATTATTATTATTGTTATTATTATATTATTATATATTATTATTATTATTATTATTATTATTATTATGACTCGGCTTCATTATTATTATTATCCCTTAAACTGTAAACAATTCTGGGCAAATTTGCCCACAAATTTTTCCTTAAATATGTCACATATAAAAATTAATGGAAATTTCAGTTTATGTGATGAAATTTTTATCATGAATAGCTAATCATTAATAGCATGTGATCAAACTTAAAACTTTCGAACTATTATATAANCCGATTTTAATTAAAATTTTATTCGACAGTTATTATATTTTTCGATTATTATAAAAGATTTGCCGATTTTAGTCTAACAATTATTATATATTTCCAATTGTTATAAAAGATTTTGTCAATTTTTAGTTAAAATTTTATCCGATAGTTATAAAAGATTTACTGATTTTAATCTGATAGTTATTATATTTTTCAATTGTAATAAAAAGATTTTTGCTGATTTTAATTAAATTTGTATTCAATAATTATTATTTTTTTCAATTATAAAATTATATAAAAGATTTGATTTTATTAAAAAAAATAAAATTTTATTATTATTATTATTATTACATATTATTATTATTGTTATTATTATATTATTATATATTATTATTATTATTATTATTATTATTATTATTATGACTCGGCTTCATTATTATTATTATCCCTTAAACTGTAAACAATTCTGGGCAAATTTGCCCACAAATTTTTCCTTAAATATGTCACATATAAAAATTAATGGAAATTTCAGTTTATGTGATGAAATTTTTATCATGAATAGCTAATCATTAATAGCATGTGATCAAACTTAAAACTTTCGAACTATTATATAAAAGTCACATGATATTTGTGTTTGAAAATTGACTATTTTTTAATAAAGTACCGATCTTACAAAAATTTACTCTTTATCTTTAAACATCTTCTTGAAAATTGATCAGAGCTGGCTGAAATAATAATAGAAAATATAGAATTAATCATGATAAAAAAAAGTTACTATTATGAGTTTTGGAATTATGAAGTAGAATTTCAACTTTAAATAAGAGCAAAATAAATAATAATTTTTTTTTAAATTTGTAAAATTTGTTTTTACTAATTAACATCAAAAACATTACTAAACAACTTTGAAGTTGAGAATGAATCACATCTACCACAAAATTCTCACGACCATTACTTTAAAATTAACTGAATAATAAATTTTTAAAATTTATACAATAATTTTTTGAAATTTTAAAATATAAACAGTTATTATTTAGTTAAATTTAAAGTAATGGGCATGAAAATTTTATGGTGGATGTGATTCATTCTAAACTTTGAGGTTACTTAGTAATATTTTTGATATTTAATTAGTAAATAATTGACTTATATAGGTAGCAATTATTTTTAAAATTTTTTAAAAAAAAATTCAACAAAAGTATTTTATTTTTAATTTTTTTTTGTACATATGATATTTTTATTAAATTTTAAAATTTTAAATAAAAATATATAATCATTGTTTATAAAAATTACAAAAATAATTAGTCAATATTTAAAGAAATTATTAAAGGATTTACATTAATTTTTATAAAATGCGGGCAAATTTGCAAAACACACTGGTCGAATGGAAAAAAATAGGACAGTTTTATCATGAATAGGATTCCGATTGATAGCTAAATTTGCTAAGATTTATTAAGTATAGGCAGTCAATTTTTTCTGATTTATAAATAGGAATTTCTGATTTATAAATTTTCACAAATAGGATGTCCGATTTATGCATATTTCCGCCATCAATAGGATTCTGATTTTTGTTCATTCGACCAGTGACAGTTTAAGGGATAATTNTATTATTATTATTATTATTATTATTATTATGACTCGGCTTCATTATTATTATTATCCCTTAAACTGTAAACAATTCTGGGCAAATTTGCCCACAAATTTTTCCTTAAATATGTCACATATAAAAATTAATGGAAATTTCAGTTTATGTGATGAAATTTTTATCATGAATAGCTAATCATTAATAGCATGTGATCAAACTTAAAACTTTCGAACTATTATATAAAAGTCACATGATATTTGTGTTTGAAAATTGACTATTTTTTAATAAAGTACCGATCTTACAAAAATTTACTCTTTATCTTTAAACATCTTCTTGAAAATTGATCAGAGCTGGCTGAAATAATAATAGAAAATATAGAATTAATCATGATAAAAAAAAGTTACTATTATGAGTTTTGGAATTATGAAGTAGAATTTCAACTTTAAATAAGAGCAAAATAAATAATAATTTTTTTTTAAATTTGTAAAATTTGTTTTTACTAATTAACATCAAAAACATTACTAAACAACTTTGAAGTTGAGAATGAATCACATCTACCACAAAATTCTCACGACCATTACTTTAAAATTAACTGAATAATAAATTTTTAAAATTTATACAATAATTTTTTGAAATTTTAAAATATAAACAGTTATTATTTAGTTAAATTTAAAGTAATGGGCATGAAAATTTTATGGTGGATGTGATTCATTCTAAACTTTGAGGTTACTTAGTAATATTTTTGATATTTAATTAGTAAATAATTGACTTATATAGGTAGCAATTATTTTTAAAATTTTTTAAAAAAAAATTCAACAAAAGTATTTTATTTTTAATTTTTTTTTGTACATATGATATTTTTATTAAATTTTAAAATTTTAAATAAAAATATATAATCATTGTTTATAAAAATTACAAAAATAATTAGTCAATATTTAAAGAAATTATTAAAGGATTTACATTAATTTTTATAAAATGCGGGCAAATTTGCAAAACACACTGGTCGAATGGAAAAAAATAGGACAGTTTTATCATGAATAGGATTCCGATTGATAGCTAAATTTGCTAAGATTTATTAAGTATAGGCAGTCAATTTTTTCTGATTTATAAATAGGAATTTCTGATTTATAAATTTTCACAAATAGGATGTCCGATTTATGCATATTTCCGCCATCAATAGGATTCTGATTTTTGTTCATTCGACCAGTGACAGTTTAAGGGATAATTATGATCTTTATTATAATTATTATAATTTTCAAGTGATTCAAATTCTTCTTTACTTTTTTTCCAGTTGTTAGAAATTCACCATTCCGGTATATTAGTTGGTGGTTCGCTTTTTTCATCAACAAAATTTTCATCTCTCCATCGTATTCAACTTAATTCTGTTCCAATTTTTTTTCCAACTTCTTCCGAACGATGCAACAACTTTTTGATCTTATTTAAATAATTTAAATAAAAATATTATTATTGTAATTACAATATTAAAATAAAAAATACTTACTCTAGATGAACGCCATTTTTTATTATATACTTTTATAACAAATTTGTTATTTTTATTTCATTCAGGTCTTTCTTCCTTTTTTTTTTCTATTTCAAATCTTTCTTCATCTTCTTCTGATAATTCTTCTGATTGTAACTCATTTTCATTTATTGCCCTATATAAATCTTCTATATATGTTTTATTATCGATATTTGATGGTTGACATTCTTCTAAAATAGAATCTGTTACTTTTATTAGATGCTGTAAACCTTTTTTTCTTCGTTTTATTTTCTATATAATAAAAAAAATTAATTTAGAAATAATTATATTTATTAATTATTTAAAAAAATATTTACTTATTTTCTTCTTAAGTTAGCATGCTGTCGATGTACATGTGCTTCATATTTTCCTCCTTGCTAAAGGTTCCATGTATCTCGATGACTTTTATGTAGTTGCTGAATTACTTTTAATAGTTCATTATCGTAACATTTAATATGAGAATTTAATAATTTCTTTATAAACGGTATAAGTTCTTTTATTACTTTTTTTTTTGTTTAGAAAAAGTTTTACTAACATCAAACAAAAATTCCTTTGATATTTGCTCGAATATTTGTAAAACTTCATCCTATATAAATATAATATTAGTAATAAAATTTAATAAATTTAAAACTTAAAAAATTTAAAAATTTTAAATTTACATGAAGAGTTTTTTTAAACATTTTATTAATAGGTTCAAGATGTTCTCTTTCAACTCTAGGCTTAATTGATCGAGTAATTGGAGAAAGACTTCTTTTTCTTAATTCGGATAATTGAGTTCTAGTAATTGAAATTTGAGGTTGAGGTTGATGTTGAGGTTGAGATTTATTTGGTTGTGCTTGCAATTCATTAACTTCTTTTGTCAAAGTTTGTAAAATATTTTCTAATTCTTATACTATTAAAAAAAGTTTATTAGTAATTAATAAGGTAATATAGTAAATTAGTATAGTATAATTGTGCAATATAGTAAGTACATATAGAAATTACTTTGTGTAACTATATATAATTTCATTATTAAAATCATACAAATATAATTATAACATACTAAGATATTTTCAATCGTATTATTAAAAATCCTATTGTACTGTACTAAAATTACAATCGTATTGTACTAATTTCTGAAACCCCCATTAATAAAAAAAAAATTTCAAAACAAATATAATAATATTTACTTCTTGTATATGGATCTATAGTATGTATAATAGTAGTCTCTTCTATATTTGTTTTACTTGAATTTTGATTAGAAAATAGATTTTGAGTTTGTATATTATGATTTGATAATGTTTCATCACAGATAGGAAATTGTTGATATTGTTGTTGATGAGATGCAAGTTGTCGATTAGTAGAAACAATTGATACTGGATATGGTAATAAACTTGCTTGAGATTGTTGAGATATATTTTGATTTTGCCAATTTATAATATCAGTTCTATTAATTGATCGAACATCTTAAATAATTTTAAAATTAGTAAAATAATTAAAATTATAAATTGTTTAAGAATTAAATACTTACTGTTTATTAATTGTTGTTCTTTTTGAGTAGGATGAAGAGATTTTATTGTTTCATAAGAAAGAGGTTAATGATTTGAATAAATAGATGAAGTATCTGGTGAAGAAAAGCGAGTTGATGATTGACGAGTTGATAATTGACGAGTTGATGATTGACGAGTTGATTGTTAACGAGTTGATGATTGACGAGTTGATTGTTAACGAGTTGAAGGTGTAGGAGGTCTAAATCGTTCAAATCTATTTTTACGAGTAACATATAAGTAACCTTTTTCTCTTGAAAAAGGTGATCTTTCTTTTTTTTCTCTTGAAAAAGATCTTTCTTTTTTTTCTTTTAAAAGAGGTCTTTCTTTTTTTTCTCTTGAAAAAGATCTTTCTCTTAAAGAAAATCTTTTTTTTTTTTCTTTTAAAAGAGATTTTTCTTTTGAAAAAGATCTTTCTCTTTTTTCTCTTGGAAAAGATTTTTCATATTGTTCGAGATATTGAATAGATTTTGTTGAAACTGGACTAGATGATCGAGATCCAACAGATCCTGCTAAACTTGAAATTTCTCTTCTAAATATAAGATTTAAAAATAATAAATAATAATATATTAATAATTTTTTAAGATAATTTTATTTATTTAAAATTAATAAATTTAAAAGTTAAATAAACAATTTAATTTAAAAAGAAAAAGCAAGAAAAAACTAATATAAAGAAACTTTATTTTTCTTCATTATACTTTTGAAATAAAATTAATTATCGCAGTTTTCAAATTAGTGCGATCATGTGATGTAAATCGATTTTTATAAAAATCGAATACCGAATACAAAACTATATGATATATATAAAAGTATTTGTATTACATATGATTTACAGATTAAACAAATATTAATGATAGATGAGTCATCTGTACATCTATTTATTGCATTTTGATCTTTTTTTTAATGCCTTTGTATATAGTCCTTATACCGATTACAAAATGACTAAAAACCGATTACAAAACGACTAAAACCGATTACAAAACGACTAAAAATGATTACTATTGATTACCTTGCGAATACATTTACTTATTTGATTAAAAAGGCTTTCTATAACCTTTATATTTACAAATATATATATATATTTTTATTTTTAACATAATATTTGTTATATTTTTAATAAATAAATCTTTGAAATCAAGTTATTTTATTACATATATGATTTTATTGATTTTATTTTATTATAATAATTATAATAAATATATTTTTAGCAAGAAGAGATAACTGTTTAATAGATATGATTCAATATTGTATTATTTTATATCAAGTTATTGGGTTTAATAAAGAAATAATATAGATATTTGATTGTTATTGGGTTTAATAAAGAAATAATATAGATATTTGATTTTTGTTGAGCAGAAGTCACGTGATTTGCGAATTACGTGACAAATTTTTATTGGTTAAAAAATGATCATCGATCACATGTAATCAGTCGTTTCGTCACATTACAAATTTTTATTGGTTAAAATGATCATTAATCATGTGATATTTGTTTATTGGTATTCGAATACAAATAAATTATATTAACTGATTTTTTTACATGATCGCACTAATTTGAAAACTGCGATAATTAATTAATTAATTAATTTTTTAATTTAAATAATAAAGTACCTTTTTTATAATTTTTATTTCTAACTATAATTATTTTAAAATAAAAAACTCGAGTTTATTTTTTTACATAAAATAATATTTTTAATTTTTATAATCTTTTTAAAGAAATTTTATCTTATAAAGATTAAAAAAATAAAATATTATAATAAACGCGTTTTTTGTTTATATATATAAATATCTTTCATTGTTACACATAAGATAAAATTTAAAAAAGAAAAACAAAATTTCTTATATTTTTAATTTATTTATGCACATGATCATATAATAATAAATAAGAAAAATAATTATTAATATAATAAAAAATATACGGTAATTGTAAAATTTTTTTTAAAAAATATATATTTCTTTATAATATTTGATTAAAATAAAATTTCAAATAATATTACTTTATTAAAATTAACTTACCATACAATAAAGTGACTATTCAGCATCTTAGCTTCGTTATAGTAAGATAATGAAGAATTCAGAAATTTTAATTAGTTGATTCATTGTAGTAGAATATTTTAATTATACAATCAAAAATTTGTTATATAGTGAGTTGACTATATACTAATTATAAATATATAATTAAAAAATAATATAATATTTTTACTAAAAAATGATATCAATATATAATAAAATTAAAAATATTAATAACGATATTAATAAAATTAAATTTTTTTTTTACTTTTATATATTTATTTTAAAAAATTCAAGCAATTTAATATATATTGATCTAATAACTAAAAAAAAGATATATTTAATTTTATATATAAATTAATTATAAACAAAATAGATAGCTAATATAAATAAATTCCTATTTAAAAAATATACTAATCTTTTCGTATAAAGAAATCTTTTACTTTTAAATTATTATTTCAAAAGTATATTAAGATTAAATTTAATTTATCCACTTACTAATAATTTCATATATTTTAATAATTTCACTTAGTCTATTCTTCATTTAAGTATTTAAAATCTAAATGTATTATTAAATTATTAAAATATATAATTTATTTAGATAATTTTATAATTTAATTATATTTTAAAAATTTAAACTTATTAAATTTTATCAACTATATATATAAATAATTTAATTTTAATAAAATTAAATTCCAAAATCATTTTTTTTAAATAATATAAGTAATACATACGATGAAAATAAAATAAATAAATATTTATTTATTATTATTCAGTATCAGAAATTAAATCTTCTTTTTCTGCTTTTAATCCCTTACATGTTTTTCTTAAATCTAAAAAAAAATAATAAATTATATTAATGTTTTTAAATAAAATTAATAAAATTAATATCTTGTAATAAAATTACTTACTAATATATTTACGTCTACAATCAGTAGATATAGATGGAATTCGAATTTGTTTTAATTTTGCTTTAGTAAGTTTAATTGGTTGATAAAAGTTTCGTGCATCTTTTAAATTTTGTCGAGCAACAGGTTTTAATATAATTTTTCCTTTTGCATTTCTTTCAATTCCATTTTCAAAGTCACTATATACTTTAGTAAAGTCTCGCAAGTTATGAAAAAATGAACTATGAACAAAGTAAACAATACTATGATGAATTCCTCTCTTTACAGGAAGATTACCATGTAATAATAATCTTGATGAAAAAGCTACAATTTGATTTGGACGAAGTGGAATAATAATTTTGAGTTGAGGAAAACAAAGTTCACCTCCATCAAAATTGCTTAATGCTATTAAAATACATAAACAATTTGGATTATCATGTTCATCCCAGTGATAGTCACTAATAGTATTGAAATTTACTGCAATCATCGGGAATACTCCAAATATTTTAAGTGCAAATAGACCTCACTCTAGTTTACTTAACTTTGTGTATAAATCTGGATAATAGATTTGAACAAATTTATTAATACAATCTGATAGTGGTATTAGCTCACAAAGTAAATTATTGACACATTTTTCATGCTCAGAATTATGTGTGCTGGCTGTATTTGAACTAGTAAAAGGTAAAAGATTATTTCTAGTATATGCACCAAAATGTTCTATGAAATTTTCCCAAAAATTATCACTTTGATGAGAAGGATGTTTTAATGTATGGAAATAATAGTCATTAATTGCATTTGTTGCTTGCATTACAACAGCTT
>PQFF01000410.1:37337-48622 GCA_003547095.1 Diversispora epigaea
ATTGTCAATATTTTCAAGATGAACTAAAGTCCTATTATTTAGATCTACAATACATTCCAGTTTTATCATATGATAAAAATTTATCAACCCATTCAATGATTGAATATTTTCACGTGCTAATAGTATTAGTTTGGTTTTTTTGTTTTGTGTAATACATCAGGAAATTTTTTATGTCAGAGGTTATTGTAATAATTTCGTTTTCAAAGGTTATTGAAGGTTATCGGACCAATAACTTTCGCAAATATTACGTTTATTATAATAAAATGAAGGTTATTGAAGGTTATCGATATCAATAACCTTCGGAGTATTACGTTTTATTAATAAAAATGAAGGTTTTCGGTACCAATAACCTTCGTAAATATTACGTTTATGTTGGAGGTATTCGAAGGTTATCAGAGTGAAGGACTTCGAAAACTTACATTTAAAAAAATTTACTGATGTATGTATATTAATTGTTTTTTGTATATTTTGTAATTTAATATTATTTTGAACACCCATCGCGTGTTTAAGTTTTTTCCATTTCAATCTCAAATGTTCACGAACATTTCTTCTTTGAATTGATTCCTTTAATTCTAACCAACGACCGAATTCAATCCATAACTGTCTTTTTTTATTCATTAAATTAATTTTATTGATAATGTCAGTTTCGATTAATATTAAAAATTTTGAAGGAATTTTGAGAACATCATCGTTATTAAATTTAGCTTCCCTAATAAGTGTTTCTATTAACAAGTCTTGTGTTGTTATGTTGTATTTGATTTTTATTTCTTTAGATGATATTCGATCAGAAGCACAAAGAGGAATACTTAACCATTCATTTTTTAAATAATGAATTTTATCAAAAGTACATAATCCTCGAGTTGCGGATTGGATTCGATGCTTAAAAAAAAAAAATTTAAGTTTAATAAATATATTTAAATAAAAATAAATTTTGAAAAATAACAAAATATTTTAATAAAAAATTTATGGNTTAATTTTTTAATTTAAATAATAAAGTACCTTTTTTATAATTTTTATTTCTAACTATAATTATTTTAAAATAAAAAACTCGAGTTTATTTTTTTACATAAAATAATATTTTTAATTTTTATAATTTTTTTAAAGAAATTTTATCTTATAAAGATTAAAAAAATAAAATATTATAATAAACGCGTTTTTTGTTTATATATATAAATATCTTTCATTGTTACACATAAGATAAAATTTAAAAAAGAAAAACAAAATTTCTTATATTTTTAATTTATTTATGCACATGATCATATAATAATAAATAAGAAAAATAATTATTAATATAATAAAAAATATACGGTAATTGTAAAATTTTTTTTAAAAAATATATATTTCTTTATAATATTTGATTAAAATAAAATTTCAAATAATATTACTTTATTAAAATTAACTTACCATACAATAAAGTGACTATTCAGCATCTTAGCTTCGTTATAGTAAGATAATGAAGAATTCAGAAATTTTAATTAGTTGATTCATTGTAGTAGAATATTTTAATTATACAATCAAAAATTTGTTATATAGTGAGTTGACTATATACTAATTATAAATATATAATTAAAAAATAATATAATATTTTTACTAAAAAATGATATCAATATATAATAAAATTAAAAATATTAATAACGATATTAATAAAATTAAATTTTTTTTTTACTTTTATATATTTATTTTAAAAAATTCAAGCAATTTAATATATATTGATCTAATAACTAAAAAAAAGATATATTTAATTTTATATATAAATTAATTATAAACAAAATAGATAGCTAATATAAATAAATTCCTATTTAAAAAATATACTAATCTTTTTGTATAAAGAAATCTTTTACTTTTAAATTATTATTTCAAAAGTATATTAAGATTAAATTTAATTTATCCACTTACTAATAATTTCATATATTTTAATAATTTCACTTAGTCTATTCTTCATTTAAGTATTTAAAATCTAAATGTATTATTAAATTATTAAAATATATAATTTATTTAGATAATTTTATAATTTAATTATATTTTAAAAATTTAAACTTATTAAATTTTATCAACTATATATATAAATAATTTAATTTTAATAAAATTAAATTCCAAAATCATTTTTTTTAAATAATATAAGTAATACATACGATGAAAATAAAATAAATAAATATTTATTTATTATTATTCAGTATCAGAAATTAAATCTTCTTTTTCTGCTTTTAATCCCTTACATGTTTTTCTTAAATCTAAAAAAAAATAATAAATTATATTAATGTTTTTAAATAAAATTAATAAAATTAATATCTTGTAATAAAATTACTTACTAATATATTTACGTCTACAATCAGTAGATATAGATGGAATTCGAATTTGTTTTAATTTTGCTTTAGTAAGTTTAATTGGTTGATAAAAGTTTCGTGCATCTTTTAAATTTTGTCGAGCAACAGGTTTTAATATAATTTTTCCTTTTGCATTTCTTTCAATTCCATTTTCAAAGTCACTATATACTTTAGTAAAGTCTCGCAAGTTATGAAAAAATGAACTATGAACAAAGTAAACAATACTATGATGAATTCCTCTCTTTACAGGAAGATTACCATGTAATAATAATCTTGATGAAAAAGCTACAATTTGATTTGGACGAAGTGGAATAATAATTTTGAGTTGAGGAAAACAAAGTTCACCTCCATCAAAATTGCTTAATGCTATTAAAATACATAAACAATTTGGATTATCATGTTCATCCCAGTGATAGTCACTAATAGTATTGAAATTTACTGCAATCATCGGGAATACTCCAAATATTTTAAGTGCAAATAGACCTCACTCTAGTTTACTTAACTTTGTGTATAAATCTGGATAATAGATTTGAACAAATTTATTAATACAATCTGATAGTGGTATTAGCTCACAAAGTAAATTATTGACACATTTTTCATGCTCAGAATTATGTGTGCTGGCTGTATTTGAACTAGTAAAAGGTAAAAGATTATTTCTAGTATATGCACCAAAATGTTCTATGAAATTTTCCCAAAAATTATCACTTTGATGAGAAGGATGTTTTAATGTATGGAAATAATAGTCATTAATTGCATTTGTTGCTTGCATTACAACAGCTTAATTGTCAATATTTTCAAGATGAACTAAAGTCCTATTATTTAGATCTACAATACATTCCAGTTTTATCATATGATAAAAATTTATCAACCCATTCAATGATTGAATATTTTCATGTGCTAATAGTATTAGTTTGGTTTTTTTGTTTTGTGTAATACATCAGGAAATTTTTTATGTCAGAGGTTATTGTAATAATTTCGTTTTCAAAGGTTATTGAAGGTTATCGGACCAATAACTTTCGCAAATATTACGTTTATTATAATAAAATGAAGGTTATTGAAGGTTATCGATATCAATAACCTTCGGAGTATTACGTTTTATTAATAAAAATGAAGGTTTTCGGTACCAATAACCTTCGTAAATATTACGTTTATGTTGGAGGTATTCGAAGGTTATCAGAGTGAAGGACTTCGAAAACTTACATTTAAAAAAATTTACTGATGTATGTATATTAATTGTTTTTTGTATATTTTGTAATTTAATATTATTTTGAACACCCATCGCGTGTTTAAGTTTTTTCCATTTCAATCTCAAATGTTCACGAACATTTCTTCTTTGAATTGATTCCTTTAATTCTAACCAACGACCGAATTCAATCCATAACTGTCTTTTTTTATTCATTAAATTAATTTTATTGATAATGTCAGTTTCGATTAATATTAAAAATTTTGAAGGAATTTTGAGAACATCATCGTTATTAAATTTAGCTTCCCTAATAAGTGTTTCTATTAACAAGTCTTGTGTTGTTATGTTGNGGAATACTTAACCATTCATTTTTTAAATAATGAATTTTATCAAAAGTACATAATCCTCGAGTTGCGGATTGGATTCGATGCTTAAAAAAAAAAAATTTAAGTTTAATAAATATATTTAAATAAAAATAAATTTTGAAAAATAACAAAATATTTTAATAAAAAATTTATGGAATTGCATGGGAGGGTGTTTAAAACACTAGTAGTTAGACCCAAAGCACTGTCTTGAAAGACAATAACTACTCCTATTCTTTGATCCCAATATTTTGTGGAATGAAAGGTTATTGAATTAAAAGACTGAGCCACCAATAGTGATTATGCGTCTGTTATACCCCAAAACTTGCCGAAGCAAACTCGTGTCAAGTAATTAAATAATCTCCCTTTCAAAAGTACAATGTACCACACAAAAATAATAACTATATTAATTATATATTCCTTATAAAAAAAATATACCTTTAATGAATTAAAGATTATAGAAGAAATATCGACTTTTTTGTGAGATAACTTTGTTTGTTTCTTTAATTTTTTCTTTTTATTATAACGAATACATCATGATGATTTTGTCTTTTTAATTGGTATTTTCTCTGATGTAATAACTTCTTTTTGTTTCATAATTATTAGTTTGTAATAATAATTAAACAGAGAAGAAATAAAAAAACTGAAAGATTATTTTTAACTATATGAAAAATAATAAAATTTATTAAAAAAAATATAAAAATTAATATTTTTATTTTTCTTGAATTTAATAAATTCAACTTATTTCTTTTTTAATTAATAGAATTACCTATTTTTTTTGTTATCAAAGTAGTTCTTTCTTTGTTATNTCAAGTTTTTCAAAGTTGTTCTTTTAGATGTATTAAAGATATTGGTAACCTTTCTTGTAATTTTATAATTTTGTATATAGAGATAGATTTTTTTTATCATTTATTGTTATTATTTTCAATTGTATTATAAAGCTAATACAAAGTAATATACAAAAATAAAATTATTTTCACCAAGGTTCGAGGGTAAAATATATTATACATGTTGTCAAAACTATTGAATTGAGTCAGACGCAATTAAAATTTAAAAATTTGGAATTGAGTCATATGAAAAATTGACACAATTGACGCAATTGACGCAATTATTTTGACGCAATTACATAGACGCAACTAAATTTCAGTAGTTGAGTCAATGGCTTTTTAGTTTTGACAACATGTATAAAATATATATTAAAATTATAAAGAAATTCGCTTGGAATTAATAGGACCCTGAGCAATCTATAAATAGGTCACATTAGAGTTTGCTTAGCTATCATAGTAAAATTTTTAAAAAGTTGCTTATTTTTAATTAAAATTTAAAAATTTACTTACAAAAATTATATTTTTCCTTTCTTATTTCCTAATTTAATATTATCTGACCTATTCATAGATTGCTCGGGGTCCTGAATTAATGAAAGAGTATTGAAATTAGAAATATAGGTAGTAAATTGAATTTCTAGCAATATTTCAATTTGAATATTTATATATCACAGGGATAATAATATAAATTATAATAACGGATGTGATAACTTAATAAATAATTAGGATGTGATAAATAAATACACAACCTCCGTTTTGTTGCTATCAAATATAAAAATTCATGAAATCATTAAATTATAAATAAATACGCAACTTCCGTTTTGTTGCTATCAAATATAAAAATTCATGAAATTAAATATCTGCTATTTTTTATTATTACAGGTTTTATCTTTTTATATAAAATATTTTATATAGTAATACATAATTAATAATGAATGAAATTAATAAAATTACATAATCAGAAAATGAATGTGATTTCATGTATTTATTATCATTATCATTTCCTATCTGTCTTGTGTATTTAAAAAAATAAATATGATCATCATTATCATTTCCTGTTTGTCTTGTGTATTTAAAAATATTATATTTATCACAATCAATACAATTAAAAAAATTTAAATGGATCCCGAAATATTATAATACAAGTTTTAAAAAGTAATAATTAAAAATATTATTTTAGCAATTATTATTTATTGTGTAAATTTATAACTTAATTTAGATAATTATTTTACAATATAATGTTATGCAATATTTTAATATAATGTTACATGACATAATATTACACAATATAATGTTACACGATATAATGTTACATGATATAATTTTATAATATAATATTTATAAATATTACATATATTTTTCTAAGGTTATACAATAGATGGTGATTGTAAAGGAACAAATTGATCGCACGGCGAAGTGCATCTCATAACTTTTAAGCTTGATGCAGCAACTTGGCACTATGACAATGGACCCCTTACTAATTGAAAAACAAAAAATAATTTTTATATATTTGATTTTCAAAAATTTTTTTTTTTTATATTTGCATATTATTATAATTTAAAATCAAATATCAAAAATAATATCTAATCATATGAAAAAATAATAGCCGTTAAACAAACTACCATAATTACAGTTTATAAGAAAATTTTTTTATATTATTATTAAGCAAATCTTGATTATCACTATATATAAATTACTTGGAGTTCTCATATAATGTTATATCATAAAATAATTAAATTATTTTAATTATAAATTATAATTTGATTTAAATTTTGCTAAACTTTATATAGAATTAATATAAAAAAACATTTATATATTTTAGATTAGAATCTTGTAAATCTTTTATACTATTTACTATAATATTTCAAAACTTTGAATCAAGAAATTATTTTTGATATTATACCTGTTTAATCAACATAACAACTCTGATTGATAAATATAATTAAGAAATATTATATATCTCTTATACTAGTTTTTAAATTTTACAACTATCAAAAAAGTATTAATTAATTGTATTTTCTTATCTTTTAATTAATAAAATATATAATTTATATTAAAGATACAGTTAATTGAAATTTAATTATAAATAATAAAAATAAAATTTCTTCTACNGGTTTTATAAATAAATATTTTTATAAAAAAATATCAACTTATTCCTTTGATCAATATTAATTAATATTATAAAAACAAGTATTATGAATAAAAAAAGATTTGTAGATAATGATTCTTTTACTTCTACTTATAGAAGAAGAGCTTCTGTTCCTGAAAAATTTGCACCTAATGAAATACCTAATATAAATATATCATCAAAGAAAGTACGAACAAAAGTAATTTGTTTCTGTTGACATTGTAATGGAACAAAAAAAGTAGATCCAAGAACAAGAAAAATACATATGAAAAATCAATTTCATTTATTTACATATAATACAATTTCTTCAATTATTCCTCCACTTGAGACATTATCAACTTCACCATTAAATACTTATTCAAGAATGCAATTTTCTAATGAATATTATAACCAATTAGAAGAACAAAGTATTTTTGATCCAAATGAATCGATAAATCAAAACTTTGTTAAATTTTCAAGTTCTCAATTAACAACATCTAATGAACAATTAAATTATATATTTTTAACTAAACATATTAATATTGAAAATAATCAAAATTTAATAAAAAAAAAAAACTTATTTTAATTCCTGAAAAATATTTTTCAGATGATGATGATGAAATACAAGAAAAATCTGATCAAGAAAATAATAAAGAATCAGATTATAATGAATCGGAATTGGATTCAGAAGAAGAATGTGAAGAAATTAATTTTGATCTATTAGAAACAGAAGAAAATTCTACTGAATTATCTATTAAAAACTATACATATGAATACAACTGGATTATTTTATGGATATTACAATTTTAGTCACAATATAAATATTCTGATGTATCAATTAATTCTCTTTTTAAATTTTTAAAAATTATTCTCATATATATTGATGAAGATCGATTTTGTGCTTTTTCTGGTTCTCTATATATGGCAAAAAAGTCAATAGGATTATCTGTTACTCCTATTAAATATGCCGCTTGCACAAAATGCAATAAACTTTATAAAATAAAAGATCTTACGAATAATTATAGAAATACAAATGTAATTTCTTTATGTACATTCAAAAATTTACCAAATCATCCAATTAATAGATATAGAAATGAATGTAATGAACTCCTTTTAAAGTTAATAAATTTAAATAATGAACTAGCCACCAAACCTTTAATTATTTTTCCTTTATCTAATATAGAAAACCAATTAAATCTCTTTTTTTTACAAAAAAATTTTGAATTTAATTGTCGAAAGTGGGTAACACGTCAGAATTATTCTAACTTAATTACTGATATCTATGATGGAATTATTTGGAAAACTTTTTTGGATAAAAAGTCAGAATTATTTTTTAAAACTCACAATGCCGATTCACATATTGGATTAATGATTAATTTGGACTGGTTTCAACCTTATACTAATTCTACTTATAGTGTAGGTGTTATATATGCTGTTATTTGCAACCTACCACGTTCAGAAAGATTCAAAATTAATAATATAATAACATTAGCAATTATATCAGGACCATCCGAACCAAAATTACATTCTCTTAACCATTATTTAGCACCAATAATAAATCAACTTATTAAACTGTGGGAAGGTTTCAAAATAAAAAGTTTTGAATATCCTGAAGGTCGTTTTATAAAAGGTGCAGTTATATTATACCTGCCGCCCAAATTCAAAATCCAAATGCCGAAATCCCAAATGCCGAAATCCCAAATCCCAAATTATAATTAGTATTTTTTGCCGAAATCCCAAATCCCAAATACTAGTAATTTGTGCATTTTGGCGTCCCAAATCCCAAATTATTTGGGATTTGGGCAACACGTATAAGTTATATATTGTGCTAATAATATATCTGCTTCTCATAAACTATGTGGATTTATTTCTGCTCGTGCTGCTTGTCATCGATGTAATAAATCAGCAAACTTATTTAATAATCAAAGTAATTTTAGTGGATTTAATGATTTTGATGAATGGTTTATTGAACAAGATATTAATGAAACCTGAATTAATGCAAAAAAATGGAAAAAATGTGCAACAGAGAAAAGTCGCAAAAATCATGTATCAACTTATCATGTACGTTGGTCAGAAATGTATCAACTTCCATATTTTAATTCAGTTCGTTTTCTTATCGTTGATCCTATGCATAACTTGTTTTTGGGAATTGCAAAATATCTTATAACTAAAATTTGGATAGAAGAAGGAATAATAACACGTGATAACTTAAAGACAATGCAAACACGAGCCAATTCAATTCAACCATTTTCTGATATAGGAAGATTACCTAAAAAAATTATAACAGGTAATGGATTTTCAAATTTTACTGCTGATCAATGGAAAAACTTTATTCTTATTTATTTTACACTAATTATGTGGGACTTGTTACCAGAACAAATCAAAAAATTCTTTCTTATTTTGTTCGTGCATATAGAATTTTGACAAAAAGAATTATAAATAAAAATGATCTAAATGAAGCTTTTACTAAGTTATTGGATATAACCAAACTAATTGAACAAACTTATGGACTTTCTAAAATTACTCCTAATATGCACCTTTGCTTACATTTAGTTGAGTGTATATATGATTATGGACCTCTTTATTCTTTTTGGTGTTATAGTTTTGAACGGATGAATGGACTCTTAGGTAAAAAGTAATTTTAATTATATAAATAATAATATTTATATTTTTTTTATATAAAAATATATTTTAATTAAATTATATTTATTTAAATTTATTAAGGTTCCTTTAATAATAGTAAAAGAAATATTGAACCAGAAATATTAAAAATTATAATGCAAAATTCAATTATAAATTATTTAATAATAAATAATGAAAATAAGCAACTAGAAGAATGTATTAATATATTAAAATCAAGAAAATTATCTGGATCTCTAAATGATAGTATATATAATAATGAAGAAATCTTAAACTATATCCGACTTAGCAATATTATTGAAGGATCAGCTTTTGGCTATGAACAATTTCCTGGTACACTNTTCTAAAATTACTCCTAATATGCACCTTTGCTTACATTTAGTTGAGTGTATATATGATTATGGACCTCTTTATTCTTTTTGGTGTTATAGTTTTGAACGGATGAATGGACTCTTAGGTAAAAAGTAATTTTAATTATATAAATAATAATATTTATATTTTTTTTATATAAAAATATATTTTAATTAAATTATATTTATTTAAATTTATTAAGGTTCCTTTAATAATAGTAAAAGAAATATTGAACCAGAAATATTAAAAATTATAATGCAAAATTCAATTATAAATTATTTAATAATAAATAATGAAAATAAGCAACTAGAAGAATGTATTAATATATTAAAATCAAGAAAATTATCTGGATCTCTAAATGATAGTATATATAATAATGAAGAAATCTTAAACTATATCCGACTTAGCAATATTATTGAAGGATCAGCTTTTGGCTATGAACAATTTCCTGGTACACTATTAAAACCGATTAAAGAAAATGTACAACTTAATAATGAATTACTTATTTTTATTAATATAATATTATAATAATTTATATGGAGAAAATTTTATATCAATAAATAAAGCTACTCCATATAATAAACAAATAGTAATACAATAAAAAATAAAACAATATGGTAGGCTTCGTTTAGGTTCAGATATATATGGATCAACAATATCTGCCAGACATATTAAATCATCATTTGTATTAGCTTATCCTGAACAAATTCAATTTTTTTTTGAGCATACCACATTGATATCTGATTTAACAAATCGTACTCATTCTTTAGTATTAATAAAATGGTTTAAACCAGTAAAAGATTATAAAACTCGCTTTTATTGTCAAGTAAATAATATAGAAAATTGTAATATTGAAATATGGACAAAAAATTTTTATCAACTTAGTAAAGATAGTATTATTCCTATACATAATTTATATAGCAAATTTATTAAATGTGATTTTAATATAGAAAAAAGAAATCCAAAAGAATATATGGCAGTCATACCATTAAATAGGAAAATTCATATTTAATTAATTGTTATGTTGGAAAAAAATACAAATTAGTTTAAATTTTATTAAAGTAAAATATATTTTTATTTAACAATTAAAAATTTTAAATTTGTATAAAAAATTCTGATTTTTTAATTAAAGTTATATTATTTTAATTATAAGTTATAATTTTTATTTACTTATTTTTTATTAAATTTGTTAATATTATTTAGGATTTTGATTTAACAATCGGAATTTCAAATTATATTTTTTTAAATATCGGAAATTCCAATTATTATCTTTTAACCAATCGGAAAAAAAATCACAAATTGGTTTAAGTTTTATTTGACCTGTATAAATATCAGAAATTTTTATTATTACCTTTTAATTAGTCAGAAAAAAAATCATAAATCGGTTAAGTTTTATTAAAATAAGTATAATCTGATTTAATAATCAGAAATTTGAATTTTTTTTATTTGACCTGTATAAATATCGGAAATTTTAATTATTACCTTTTAACCAGT
>PQFF01000411.1:0-95803 GCA_003547095.1 Diversispora epigaea
TTTTAATATTATATAACAATTCAATTCTCTAATCAATAATAAATTGTATTACAGCGAGTGAGTATTTAATTTTATAATTATTGAAATCGATGTCTTAATATTATATAACAATTCAATTCTCCAATCAATAATAAACTAAACAATATAAATTATATTACAGTTAGTGAGTATTTAATTTTATAATTATTGAAATCGATGTCTTAATATTATATAACAATTCTCTAATAAATAATAAACTAATCAATATAAATTATATTACAGCGAGTGAGTATTTAATTTTATAATTATTGAAATCGATGTCTTAATATTATATAACAATTCAATTCTCTAATCAATAATAAACTAATCAATATAAATTGTATTACAGTTTGTGAGTATTTAATTTTATAATTATTGAAATCAATGTTTTAATATTATCTAACAATTCAATTCTCTAATCAATAACAAACTAATCAATATAAATTATATTACAGTCCGTGAGTATTTAATTTGAAATCAATGTTTTAATATTATATAACAATTCAATTCTCTAATCAATATAAATTATATCACAGCGAGTAAGTATTTAATTTTATAATTATTGAAATCGATGTCTTAATATATAACAATTCAATTCTCTAATCAATATAAATTGTATTGCAGCGAGTGAGTATTTAATTTTATAATTATTGAAATCGATGTCTTAATATTATATAACGATTCTCTAATCAATAATAAACTAATCAATATAAATTATATTACAGTTTGTGAGTATTTAATTTTATAATTATTGAAATCAATGTTTTAATATTATCTAACAATTCAATTCTCTAATCAATATAAATTATATTACAGTCCGTAAGTGTTTAATTTTATAATTATTGAAATCAATGTTTTAATTTATAACAATTCTCTAATCAATAATAAACTAATCAATATAAATTATATTACAGCGAGTGAGTATTTAATTTTATAATTATTGAAATCGATGTCTTAATATTATATAACAATTCAATTCTCTAATCGATAATAAACTAATCAATATAAATTATATTACAGTTTGTGAGTATTTAATTTTATAATTATTGAAATCGATATCTTAATATTATATAACAATTCAATTCTCTAATCAATAATAAACTAATCAATATAAATTATATTACAGTCCGTGAGTATTTAATTTTATAATTATTGAAATCGATGTCTTAATATTATATAACAATTCAATTCTCTAATCAATAATAAACTAATCAATATAAATTATATTACAGTCCGTAAGTATTTAATTTTATAATTATTGAAATCAATGTTTTAATATTATGTAATGATTCAATTTTCTAATCAATAATAAACTAATCAATATAAATTATTACAGTTAGTGAGCATTTAATTTTATAATTATTGAAATCGATGTCTTAATATTATATAACAATTCAATTCTCTAATCAATATAAACTAATCAATATAAATTATATTACAGCGAGTAAGTATTTAATTTTATAATTATTGAAATCGATGTCTTAATATTATATAACAATTCAATTTTCTAATCAATAATAAACTAATCAATATAAATTATATTACAGTCCGTGAGTATTTAATTTTATAATTAGTGAAATCGATGTCTTAATATTATATAACAATTCAATTCTCTAATCAATAATAAACTAATCAATATAAATTATATTACAGCAAGTGAGTATTTAATTTTATAATTATTGAAATCAACGTTTTAATATTATATAACAATTCAATTCTCTAATCAATAATAAACTAATCAATCTAAATTGTATTACAGCGAGTGAGTATTTAATTTTATAATTATTGAAATCGATGTCTTAATATTATATAACAATTCAATTCTCCAATCAATAATAAACTAATCAATATAAATTATATTACAGTTAGTTAGCATTTAATTTTATAATTATTGAAATCGATGTCTTAATATTATATAACAATTCAATTTTCTAATCAATAATAAACTAATCAATATACATTATATTACAGCAAGTGAGTATTTAATTTTATAATTATTGAAATCAATGTTTTAATATTCTCTAATCAATAATAAACTAATCAATATAAATTGTATTACAGCGAGTGAGTATTTAATTTTATAATCATTGAAATCGATGACTTAATATTATATAACAATTCAATTCTATAATCAATAATAAACTAATCAATATAAATTATATTACAGTCCGTGAGTATTTAATTTTATAATTATTGAAATCAATGTTTTAATATTATGTAATGATTCAATTTTCTAATCAATAATAAACTAATCAATATAAATTATATTACAGTCCGTGAGTATTTAATTTTATAATCATTGAAATCGATGTCTTGATATTATATAACAATTCAATTCTCTAATCAATAATAAATTGTATTACAGCGAGTGAGTATTTAATTTTATAATCATTGAAATCGATGTCTTAATATTATATAACAATTCTCTAATCAATATAAATTATATCACAGCGAGTAAGTATTTAATTTTATAATCATTGAAATCGATGTCTTAATATTATATAACAATTCTCTAATCAATATAAATTATATCACAGCGAGTAAGTATTTAATTTTATAATCATTGAAATCGATGTCTTAATATTATATAACAATTCTCTAATCAATATAAATTATATCACAGCGAGTAAGTATTTAATTTTATAATCATTGAAATCGATGTCTTAATATTATATAACAATTCTCTAATCAATATAAATTATATCACAGCGAGTAAGTATTTAATTTTATAATCATTGAAATCGATGTCTTAATATTATATAACAATTCTCTAATCAATATAAATTATATCACAGCGAGTAAGTATTTAATTTTATAATCATTGAAATCGATGTCTTAATATTATATAACAATTCTCTAATCAATATAAATTATATCACAGCGAGTAAGTATTTAATTTTATAATCATTGAAATCGATGTCTTAATATTATATAACAATTCTCTAATCAATATAAATTATATCACAGCGAGTAAGTATTTAATTTTATAATCATTGAAATCGATGTCTTAATATTATATAACAATTCTCTAATCAATATAAATTATATCACAGCGAGTAAGTATTTAATTTTATAATTATTGAAATCGATGTCTTAATATTATATAACAATTCAATTCTCTAATCAATAATAAACTAATCAATATAAATTATATTACAGTCCGTGAGTATTTAATTTTATAATTATTGAAATCAATGTTTTAATATTATGTAATGATTCAATTTTCTAATCAATAATAAACTAATCAATATAAATTATATTACAGTCCGTGAGTATTTAATTTTATAATCATTGAAATCGATGTCTTGATATTTATAACAATTCAATTCTCTAATCAATATAAATTATATTACAGTTCGTGAGTATTTAATTTTATAATTATTGAATTCAATGTTTTAATATTATATAACAATTCTTTAATCAATAATAAACTAATAAAAATAAATTATATTACAGCAAGTGAGTATTTAATTTTATAATCATTGAAATCAATGTTTTAATATTATATAACAATTCTCTAATCAATAATAAACTAATCAAAATAAATTATATTACAGCAAGTGAGTATTTAATTTTATAATCATTAAAATCAATGTTTTAACATATTAAATGAAATAAAGCGAGACCGCGCCGGTCACATTAAAAAAAAAAAGAAATCAATGTTTTAATATTATATAATAATTCCCTAATCAATAAAATCAATATAAATTATATTACAGCAAGTAAGTATTTATTTTTATAATTATTGAAATCAATGTTTTATATTATATAGCAATTCTCTAATCAATAATAAACTAATCAATATAAATTATATTACAGCCCGTAAGTATTTATTTTTAGAATTATTGAAATCAATGTTTTAATATTATATAACAATTCAATTCTCTAATCAATAAACTAATCAATTTAAATTATATTACAGTTCGTAAGTATTTAATTTTATAATTATTGAAATCGATGTCCTAATATTATATAACAATTCAATTCTCTAATCAATAATAAACTAATCAATATAAATTATATTACAGCGAGTAAGTATTTAATTTTATAATTATTGAAATCGATGTCTTAATATTATATAACAATTCAATTCTCTAATAAATAATAAACTAATCAATATAAATTATATTACAGCACGTGAGTATTTAATTTTATAATTATTGAAATCAATTTTTTAATATTATATAACAATTCAATTCTCTAATCAATATAAATTATATTACAGTCCGTAAGTGTTTAATTTTATAATTATTGAAATCAATGTTTTAATATCATGCGACAATTCTCTAATCAATAAACTACTCAATATAAATTATATTACAGCTAGTGAGTATTTAATTTTAGAATTATTGAAATCAATGTTTTAATATTACATATATAACAATTCTTTAATCAATAATAAACTAATCAATATAAATTATATTACAGCATGTGAGTATTTAATTTAGAATTATTGAACTCAATGTTTTAATATTATAACAATTCTCTAATCAATATAAATTATATTACAGGGAGTGAGTATTTAATTTTAGAATTATTGAAATCAATGTTTTAATATTATATAACAATTCTCTAATAAATAACAAACTAATCAATATATTTCAGTTTGTAAGTATTTAATTTTATAATTATTGAAATCAATGTTTTAATATTATATATTAATCAATAATAAACCAATCAATATAAATTATATTACAGCATGTGAGTATTTAATTTTATAATTATTGAAATTAATGTTTTAATATTATATAACAATTCTCTAATCAATATAATTATATTACAGCAAGTGAGTTTTTAGTTTTGGAATTATTGAAATCAATGTTTTAATATTATATAACAATTCTCTAATCACTAATAAACTAATCAATATAAATTATATTACAGTTCGTGAGTATTTAATTTTAGAATTATTGAAGTCAATTTTTTAATATTATATAACAATTCTCTAATCAATATAAATTATATTACAGTCAGTGAGAATTCATTTTTAGAATTATTGAAATCAATGTTTTAATATTATATAACAATTCTCTAATCAATAATAAACTAATCAATATAAATTATATTACAGCATGTGAGTTTTTAATTTTAGAATTATTGAAATCAATTTTTTAATATTATATAACAATTCTCTAATCAATAATAAACTAATCAATATAAATTATATTACAGTCGGTGAGAATTTATTTTTAGAATTATTGAAATCAATTTTTTAATATTATATAACAATTCTCTAATCAATATTAAACTAATTAATATGAATTATATTACAGTCGGTGAGTATTTAATTTTAGAATTATTGAAATCAATTTTTTAATATTATATAACAATTATAATTCCCTAATCAATAATAAACTAATCAATATAAATTATATCACAGCACGTGAGTATTTAATTTTATAATTATTGAAATCAATGTTTTAATATTATAACAATTCTCTAATCAATAAAAACTAATCAATATAAATTATATTACAGCACGTGAGTTTTTAATTTTAGAATTATTGAAATCAATTTTTTAATATTATATGACAATTCTCTAATAAATAATAAACTAATCAATATAAATTATATTACAGGGAGTGAGTATTTAATTTTAGAATTATTGAAATCAATGTTTTAATATCATGCGACAATTCTCTAATCAATAAACTACTCAATATAAATTATATTACAGCTAGTGAGTATTTAATTTTAGAATTATTGAAATCAATGTTTTAATATCATGCGACAATTCTCTAATCAATAAACTACTCAATATAAATTATATTACAGCTAGTGAGTATTTAATTTTAGAATTATTGAAATCAATGTTTTAATATTATAACAATTCTCTAATCAATAATAAACTAATCAATATAAATTATATTACAGCACGTGAGTTTTTAATTTTAGAATTATTGAAATCAATTTTTTAATATTATATGACAATTCTCTAATAAATAATAAACTAATCAATATAAATTATATTACAGTTGGTGAGTATTTAATTTTATAATTATTGAATTCAATTTTTTAATATTATATAATGATTCTCTAATCAATAAACTAATCAAATAATCGATATAAATTATATTGCAGCACGTGAGTATTTAATTTTATAATTAATAAATCAATGTTTTAATATCATATAACAATTCTCTAACCAAATAATCAATATAAATTATATTACAGTTCGTGAGTATTTAATTTTATAATTATTGAAATCAATGTTTTATATTATATAACAATTCTCTAATCAATAAACTAATCAAATAATAAATATAAATTATATTACAGTTCGTGAGTATTTAATTTTAGAATTATTGAAATCAATTTTTTAATATTATATAACAATTCTCTAATCAATATTAAACTAATCTATATGAATTATATTACAGTCGGTGAGTATTTAATTTTAGAATTATTGAAATCAATTTTTTAATATTATATAACAATTATAACAATTCCCTAATCAATAATAAACTAATCAATATAAATTATATTACAGTCCGTGAGTATTTAATTTTATAATTATTGAAATCAATGTTTTAATATTATATAACAATTCTCTAATCAATATTAAACTAATCAATATAAATTATATTACAGTTCGTGAGTATTTAATTTTATAATTATTGAAATCAATATTTTGATATTATATAACAATTGACTAATCAATATTAATCTAATCAATATAAATTATATTACAGTCCGTGAGTATTTAATTTTATAATTATTGAAATCAATGTTTTAATATCATGTAACAATTCTCTAATCAATATAAATTATATTACAGCTAGTGAGTATCTAATTTTATTATTATTGAAATTAATGTTTTAATATTATATAACAATTCTCTAATAAATAACAAATCAATATATTTCAGTTTGTGAGTATTTAATTTTATAATTATTGAAATCAATGTTTTAATATTATAACAATTCTCTAATCAATATAAATTATATTACAGGGAGTGAGTATTTAATTTTATAATTATTGAAATCAATGTTTTAATATTATATAACAATTCTTTAATAAATAATAAACCAATATATTTCAGTTTGTGAGTATTTAATTTTATAATTATTGAAATCAATGTTTTAATATTATATATATTAATCAATCAATATAAATTATATTACAGCATGTGAGTATTTGGGTTTATAATTATTGAAATCGATGTTTTAATATTATATAACAATTCTCTAATCAATATAAATTATATTACAGCAAGTGAGTTTTTAATTTTAGAATTATCGAAATCAATGTCTTAATATTATATAACAATTCTCTAATCAATAATAAACTAATCAATATAAATTATATTACAGTTCGTGAGTATTTAATTTTAGAATTATTGAAATCAATTTTTTAATATTATATAACAATTATAACAATTCTCTAATCAATAATAAACTAATCAATATAAATTATATCACAGCACGTGAGTATTTAATTTTATAATTATTGAAATCAATGTTTTAATATTGTATAACAATTCTCTAATTAATAATAACTAATCAATATAAATTATATTACAGCACGTGAGTTTTTAATTTTAGAATTATTGAAATCAATTTTTTAATATTATATGACAATTCTCTAATAAATAATAAACTAATCAATATAAATTATATTACAGCACGTGAGTTTTTAATTTTAGAATTATTGAAATCAATTTTTTAATATTATATGACAATTCTCTAATAAATAATAAACTAATCAATATAAATTATATTACAGTCAGTGAGTATTTAATTTTAGAATTATTGAAATCAATTTTTTAATATTATATAACAATTCTCTAATCAATATTAAACTAATCAATATGAATTATATTACAGTCGGTGAGTATTTAATTTTAGAATTATTGAAATCAATTTTTTAATATTATATAACAATTATAACAATTCTCTAATCAATAAACTAATCAATATAAATTATATTACAGCTAGTGAGTATTTAATTTTATAATTATTGAAATCAATGTTTTAATTTATAACAATTCTCTAATTAATAATAACTAATCAATATAAATTATATTATAGTTAGTGAGTATTTAATTTTAGAATTATTGAAATCAATGTTTTAATATTATATAACAATTCTCTAATCAATAATAAACTAATCAATATAAATTATATTACAGTTGGTGAGAATTTAAGTTTAGAATTATTGAATTCAATGTTTTAATATTATATAACAATTCTTTAATCAATAAACTAATCAAATAATCAATATAAATTATATTACAGCAAGTGAGTATTTAATTTACAATTATTGAAATCAATGTTTTAATATTATATAACAATTCTCTAATCAATAATAAACTAATCAATATAAATTATATCACAGTCCGTGAGTATTTGGTTTTATAATTATTGAAATTAATGTTTTAATAACAATTTTCTAATCAATAAACTAATTAATATAAATTATATTACAGCAAGTGAGTATTTAATTTTATAATTATTGAAATCAATGTTTTTATATTATATATCAATTCTCTAATCAATAATAAACTAAACTAATTAATTAATATAAATTTATTACAGGGAGTGAGTATTTAGATTTATGATTAATGAAATCAATGTTTTAAAGCGCCGGTCACATTAAAAAAAAAAAAAAGAAATCAATGTTTTAATATTATATAATAATTCTCTAACCAAATAATCAATATAAATTATATTATAGTGAGTGAGTATTTAATTTTATAATTATTGAAATCAATGTTTTAAACATTAAAAAAAAAAGAAATCAATGTTTTAATATTATATAATAATTCTCTAACCAAATAATCAATATAAATTATATTATAGTGAGTGAGTATTTAATTTTATAATTATTGAAATCAATGTTTTAAACATTAAAAAAAAAAGAAATCAATGTTTTAATATTATATAATAATTCTCTAACCAAATAATCAATATAAATTATATTATAGTGAGTGAGTATTTAATTTTATAATTATTGAAATCAATGTTTTAAACATTAAAAAAAAAAGAAATCAATGTTTTAATATTATATAATAATTCTCTAACCAAATAATCAATATAAATTATATTATAGTGAGTGAGTATTTAATTTTATAATTATTGAAATCAATGTTTTAAACATTAAAAAAAAAAGAAATCAATGTTTTAATATTATATAATAATTCTCTAACCAAATAATCAATATAAATTATATTATAGTGAGTGAGTATTTAATTTTATAATTATTGAAATCAATGTTTTAAACATTAAAAAAAAAAGAAATCAATGTTTTAATATTATATAATAATTCTCTAACCAAATAATCAATATAAATTATATTATAGTGAGTGAGTATTTAATTTTATAATTATTGAAATCAATGTTTTAAACATTAAAAAAAAAAAAGAAATCAATGTTTTAATATTATATAATAATTCTCTAACCAAATAATCAATATAAATTATATTATAGTGAGTGAGTATTTAATTTTATAATTATTGAAATCAATGTTTTAAACATTAAAAAAAAAAAGAAATCAATGTTTTAATATTATATAACAATTCTCTAATCAATAATAAACTAATAATATAAATTATATTACAGTCCGTAAGTATTTATTTTAAGAATTATTAAAATCAATGTTTTAATATTATACAACAATTCTCTAATCAATAATAAACTAATCAATATAAATTATATTACAGTCGGTGAGAATTTATTTTAGAATTATTGAAATCAATATTTTAATATTATATAACATTCTCCAATTAATAAACTAATAAATTATCAATATAAATTATATTACAGCAAGTGAGTATTTAATTTATAATTATTGAAATCAATGTTTTAATATTATATAACAATTCTCCAATCAATAAACTAATCGAATAATCAATATAAATTATATTACAGCAAGTGAGTATTTAATTTATAATTATTGAAATCAATGTTTTAATATTATATAACAATTCTCTAATCAATAATAAACTAATCAATATAAATTATATCACAGCCCGTGAGTATTGGATTTTATAATTATTGAAATCAATGTTTTAATATTATATAACAATTCTCTAATCAATAAACTAATCAAATAATAAATATAAATTATATTACAGCAAGTGAGTATTTAATTTTATAATTATTGAAATCAATGTTTTTATATTATATATCAATTCTCTAATCAATAATAAACTAAACTAATTAATCATTATAAATTATATTACGGGGAGTAAGTATTTAGATTTATGATTAATAAAAGAGTGTTCTTATCCTTGATCTCCTGTTCAGAATATTATCCTAGACTCCATTTTTTTTTAAATATGATTAAAGATTAAGGTAAAGCAATATAAAGTTCAAAAAATATAAAAATATTAATAAATTTTTGACATTTTACTACATATTATTTTTTAAAGTTTACATATTTTAAAATTTGTTGAATAAATTATTAAAAATATTAATTTTTCAATGTATTTGCAAGCTAATTTTACAATTTGCTTTTATAAAATGTTAAAATAACTTAGTGAGATGAGATTACAAAATTCATGGATAAAACTATTTACAAAAACAGTCATGTATTTGTAAGCCAGAATTGCATCTAAGTACTTTAATTCTATCTAAATAAATGTTGTTTAGCGATTTGAAGATGGTTTACCTTAACAAAAGTATTTAAATTATGTCACAAAGTTTAAAATTGATAAAAATTCATGACTATGAAAATATTTATCATTTGATCTATTTACAAGCTGGTTTAGCCCTATGAAAAGTGCATGTCCTGTGTTTATATCATTATTATATTGCAATTGTACAATAGTTGTATTGTATTCCATAATTTTTATATGATCCTGGAAATTGTTATTCCAATTTTGTTTCAAATTTGTATTAATTCATGGTTCGCGTAACAACTGGTCAAATTTATTTTAGGAAAAAGGGCGATATTTCCGATTTACATAATAAAGTGAAATCAATTGATTTTTCGAGATATATAAAAATCTGCAATCTACATATTAATCAATCTACTTTTTTTTTACTTTTTAATAATTTTTTAAACTAGTGTTTTATATATTTTTTTATAATTTTTAAAAAGTTGTTATTGGATAGAATTACATAACAAAAATATACCAAAACTTATGAATATTATATTATTTAAACCTGTATTTTATTAGAAATTATTATTTAACAAATGAAAGTATAAAATAATGATTAGTAATAATTAGTAATATTCATTAACATGTAAATGACAAACCAATTAGTTTAGTCACACAAGATGTTAGTAACACAAGTCACATGTTCATGCGATATAATTACACAAATATTGTATAATTATTATTAATTAGTATTAATTAGTATTACTTAGTATTAATTATTATTACATAGTATTTATTATTATTAATTATGTAAGTTATTTTAAATATATTTTTCATATGTAAAAATATTTTTTTTTCACTTGTAATTTACAAACTTTAAAGTAATTTTTTACTAAATTATTTTTATTATAATTAAAATAATCTTATTCTTAACTATAAAATAATGTGTGTTTCATTTTTGCAGCATCAATATTCATCAAGTTATTACAATTTAAAGTTAAGTATTACAAAAAATTTAAAATTTTTATTATTATTAGATTACATAATAAACTTTTTTATTTAATAATATAATATTAAAAATACTATTAAATAAATATAATGATATAGGCAAAATATTTATTCTGTAAAAGTTTCAAATATTTTACACAAAAATTGAAAATTAAATAGACGATTTAATCTTAAAAAAAAATACGTATATATAATTCGTAATTTTAGTATAACAATTTTGAAAATTTTACAAAATATATATTTTACTTGTATCTTTATGTTTATTTAATAGCAATTTTAATATTATATTATTAAATAAAAAAGTTTATTATGTAGTAACTAAATTTATTATTAATAATAAATTTTTTAAAAGATAATTAATAAATATTTTTAAAATTTTTTTCTATTATAATTAAATTTAGTTTCTACATAATAAACTTTTTTATTTAATAATATAATATTAAAATTATTACTAAGTAAACATAAAGATACAAGTAAAATATACATTTTGTAAAATTTTCAAATTGTTACACTAAAATTACGAATTATATATACATATTTTTCTTTTAAGATTAAATTGTTCATTTAGTATTCAATTTTTATATAAAATATTTGAAAAATTTACAGAATAAATATTTTATCTATATTTTTATATTTACTTAATAGCAGTTTTAATATTATTTTATTAAATAAAAAAGTTTATTATATAATCTAGTAATAATAAAAAATTTAAAAATTTTTTCATAATACTTTAACTTTAAACTGTAATAACTTGATGAATATTGATGTTGCAAAGATGAAACACACATTATTTTGCAATTAAGAATAAGATTATTTTAATTATAATAGAAATAATTTAGTAAAAAATCACTTTAAAGTTTGTAAATTACAAGTAAAACAAAAAAGTTTTATAATGAAAATCATATTTAAAATAACTTATGAGTTTATTTTATTATATAAAAAATAAACTGTAAGTTTATCTTAATATAGAAGATAAGTCCTGAGCTTATCTTATTATATAGAGAATAATTATTATATAATCTAGTAATAATAAAAAATTTAAAAATTTTTTCATAATACTTTAACTTTAAACTGTAATAACTTGATGAATATTGATGTTGCAAAGATGAAACACACATTATTTTGCAATTAAGAATAAGATTATTTTAATTATAATAGAAATAATTTAGTAAAAAATCACTTTAAAGTTTGTAAATTACAAGTAAAACAAAAAAGTTTTATAATGAAAATCATATTTAAAATAACTTATGAGTTTATTTTATTATATAAAAAATAAACTGTAAGTTTATCTTAATATAGAAGATAAGTCCTGAGCTTATCTTATTATATAGAGAATAATTATTATATAGAAGATAAGCCCTGAGCTTATCTCATTATATAAAAAATAAGTCTGAGTTTATTTTATTATATAAAGAATAAGTTCTAAGCTTATCTTATTATATAGAAGATAAGTCATAAGCTTATCTCATTATATAGAAAATAAGCCCTGAGCTTATCTCATTATATAGAAGATAAGCCATAAGCTTATCTCATTACAAAGAAGATAAGCCATAAGCTTATCTCATTATATAGAGAATAAGCTTTAAGCTTATCTCATTATATAGAGGATAAGCTATGAGCTTATCTCAATATATAGAGGATAAGTCGTAAGCTTATCTCATTATATAAAGGATAAGCTATGAGCTTATCTTATTAAATAGAGGATAAACTATAAGTTTATCTAATTATATAGAGAATAAGTTATGAGCAGATCTCATTATCTAAAGGATAAGCCATGAGCTTATCTCATTATATAGAAGATAAGCTGTAAGCTTATTTCATAATATAGAAGATAAGCCATTAGCTTATCTCATTATATAGAGAATAAGTCGTAAGCTTATCTCATTATCTAAAGGATAAGTTATGAGCTTATCTCATTATATAGAGGATAAGCTATAAGCTTATTTCATTATATAGAGGATAAGCTATAAGTTTATCTCATTATATAGAAGATAAGCTATGAGCTTATCTCATTATCTAGAAGATAAGCTGTAAGCTTATCTCATTATATAGAGGATAAGCTCTAAGCTTATCTCATTATATAGAGGATAAGCCATGAGCTTATCTCATCATATAGAGGATAAGCCCTAAGCTTATCTTATTATATAGAGGATAAGTCCTGAGCTTATCTCATTATATAAAGAATAAGCTATAAGCTTATCTCATTATATAGAGGATAAGTTATAAGTTTATCTTATAATATAGAGAATAAGTTGTGTCTTAATTTTTTAAATCGGCCTAATTTATACTGTTAATGCAGGCCATCTGTGTCACAGGATATAACCTGTCTGCTTTTCCCCATGCAGATTGACAATTATTATTTTGTTAGCTGTCATTTTTTCTGTTTCTGCGTGGAACAATAGGGGTTAGGTTATATTCTGTTTGCGTGGTCAAAAGCAAACATGTTATATCCTAAAAATTTCATGCAAATGTGCTGGAAATATCGTCCTTTTTCCTAAAATAAATTTGACCAGTTACACAAATCACGAATTAATTTTGTCCAGAAATAATTTATTTTTTTATTAGTCATTAAAATAATATCATTGTCATCGCAGGTCTATCTCCGAATCTTCGATTCGTCAATGACGAGGTATCCCCCCTTCGTGGGGCACCGATATCCAAGCCACGTTATCCAAAACCAAAGCTAAGCCCAGTTATCAATAACCCATTAACAATCTCTAAAAAGCGTCCCCTGGGACGCAAGTTAACCATACCAATATAACACCCCATAGCTTTGGTACAAATATAACATATATATCTTTATACCATCCCAAGACCAATCCTTGTATCAATAAAACTATATAAAACATATCTATAACATAATAAAATCATCAAAATAATATAAATTCTGATAACAAAAATAATTGGTACAACTGGTACAAGGACAAATCTATGAAAAACTATAACAAAGCATTTATCCTATATCCTATATACCTTATAACAGGATTATACTTGCACGCAAAATCATTTTGGGGCCCCGAAATTGGTATTTTGGGGAAAAAAGTCGAAATAGTTTTTCATAGAAGACGAAATTATTTTATTTAAAACCCAAAATTTTTTGACCACCCAGATTTATTCTTTGATTAAAGATACATACAACTAGGTATTTTTTTTACTTCCATATATAGAATAGATTCTGCATAAATCTCAAAAAGTCGAAATACCTCAAAAATCTAAAATCAATTTTGGGAACATGTATAAACAGGATTATAAAAGTTTTTTCTGAAAAACAGCCCTTCCCATTTGTACCAAAGATTTTACTATCTATTTTCTATCATTTCCATATCTAGAAGCGCAAATTCAATAATTTCTATATAAATTTTATATACAAAATCAGGTTTGATCCAAATTGTACCACTTGTACCAATTTTACGTAACACTTTATATACATATTAGTGATATAATACCACAGACCATAACCATAATTTCGGGCAAAATAAATGATCTACATCAAAATTCTCAATTGAATAAACATATATTATAAATATCTAGCCAGATAATTGAACATACCCAAACTAAAAGTAACCGCCAACAAAAAAATGAATGCGCCAAGTTAAATAAAGTTTATCTTAGGTACCCCTATTCAAGAATTCGATAATAAAAAGTAGAGAAAATTATTTCATTTAGCCAAAACGCCTAAAGAACTTCACCATGCCAAAAGCTATTTATGTAGATATTTTGTACGTGGAAAGGTTGGTGTATATAAATGGGATTCTAAGAATCAAATTTTTGAATATTATAATAAAAAGAACGCTTGTGAATCTTTTATTCAAAGTGAGTATATGATATTTAACAATGATAAAGGGGAAGTAATTGAAAAATTTAGTATTCAATCATGGTTCTTTAGAGAGACGCCATTCTTTTCTCTTGAAGTTAATCCATATCAACCATTAATTTATCGAGAACCAAATGGTGCATATTATATTAATAAATTTCCTGGTTTTCTCCATACCAGTCCAATTCCATTTAATTAGTTTGGTAAAGAAATTCGTGATGCTGTAAAACTTATTCTTAATCATATGAGAGAAGTTCTCTGTTCATCTAATAAGGATCAAGAGCTTTATATGATGGGATTAATTTTAAGAATAGCTATTGGTCAAAAAATGTCAAAATCAATGTTTCTTTATTCTGGCTCAGGAACCGGTAAAACTATGCTTACATGGTTTCTTAGAATAATGGTTCTCGGTCCTAAAATCTCTATAAAAACTTCTAACGAAAAAATTATTACTGGATCATTTAATAAAGAGTTAAAAGGTAAAGTTTTACTCGTCCTTGAGAAAATGTCTAACTCAAAATCCACAAATTGGATAACTTTTGCAAATCGGCTTAAAGATTTTATTGACAGTGATACTATAATGATAGAAGAAAAGTATAAAACGCCATATCCAGTTACAAATATTACAAATTTAATTATTAATAGCAATAATAGTAAAACAATTCGTTTAGATAGAGAAGATCGAAGATATTTTATTCCAGATATTTCAAATAAATATGTTGAAAATGGCATTGGAATGGATCATTATTATGCTCCATTGGATAAAGTTATAAAAAATCCAGAAGTCGGTAAAGCTTTTTATTTATATGCATTAGAATATGTTAAACTTAATCCAAATTTCGATGAACGCAAAATTCCTATGACTAAAACCAAGTTAATGATGATAAATAGAGATAACAATCCAGTATATCAATTTATAAAGGAAAAATATATATATAATTCTATCGGACTTGATTTAGCTTCTTCATATTTCTATAATATATTCAAAGATTGGTTTTATATACAAATTAATACTAAAAATAAAAAACCTCCTACTATACAAGAATTTACTTATACAATTAGAGAACTAGGATTGAATTCTAAACANGCAAATCGGCTTAAAGATTTTATTGACAGTGATACTATAATGATAGAAGAAAAGTATAAAACGCCATATCCAGTTACAAATATTACAAATTTAATTATTAATAGCAATAATAGTAAAACAATTCGTTTAGATAGAGAAGATCGAAGATATTTTATTCCAGATATTTCAAATAAATATGTTGAAAATGGCATTGGAATGGATCATTATTATGCTCCATTGGATAAAGTTATAAAAAATCCAGAAGTCGGTAAAGCTTTTTATTTATATGCATTAGAATATGTTAAACTTAATCCAAATTTCGATGAACGCAAAATTCCTATGACTAAAACCAAGTTAATGATGATAAATAGAGATAACAATCCAGTATATCAATTTATAAAGGAAAAATATATATATAATTCTATCGGACTTGATTTAGCTTCTTCATATTTCTATAATATATTCAAAGATTGGTTTTATATACAAATTAATACTAAAAATAAAAAACCTCCTACTATACAAGAATTTACTTATACAATTAGAGAACTAGGATTGAATTCTAAACAGAAAAGAGTAGGAGAATGAAAAAATAATAAAAGAATGCAATGGTATGAAACTTATGAAAATCTTTATACTATATTCTTAAAAAGAAATATGATTGATGAAACTGAGAATTTGGATATACCGGATGGATTTAATCCTATAGAAAAAATGAAAACTCTTTATATAGAAAACTTTTCTTTAGAAGAACCTCTTCAAGATTTAAACAAAGTTTCTGAATCCTCTAATACCTCTAAGCAATCAGAACCTGAATCTGAGTCTGAATCTGAATATGAGTCTGAACTGAATCCAAGCTCGAATCAGAATCTAAAAAAGTCAGGAGTTTAAAAACTCGTTCCTGCAAGTCTACACCAGAACCTATAATTTATAAAAATAACAATTTTGAAGAAATGTATATTAATGCTAAAACTAAATGGGAAAGATTTGGTAATGATTTTGATTGGGAATGCTTTATTACAGAAATCGAAGAACTTTCAAATCATGAACAATATGATTTTCAAAAAAATCCATGCCATTATACACTTAGGATGCTTGTACAATTACAAAAAAGTCGAATAAATGGAAAAATTGCTATAGAACTTCGTAAATATTTCAAAGAAAGAGGAACTGTATATATTCATTCTTTAACCAATCATAAAACAGAATCGATCATCCAATATACAGATTCTATTATTAATATTATTAATACAAAGGAATGTGGACTTGCTGAAGATATTAAGACTTTCTTAGATAGTGAAGACGAAGATTGGTATAATGGATTAGAAAAAATGTGTGATAATTAGGTGGTATCATATTATAGATTTTATTTTTTATTCGTATAAAAATATTAATTAAATAAATATACCTATTATAAAATGGCAATTAATAAAGTATACCGAAAACTACCAACTCGTTATAATATTACTGAAGTTAAATTTACTGGAGACAAATTTTCACAAAAAAGAATTACCCATGAAATAGAAAAAATTAGAACCCGAATTCCTAATAAAAGAATACAGGTTCTTCTTCCTTATGAGAATTGGAAACCTGGTTCGTGGTTTGAAGACAAGGAATCTTTATTTTCATTATTAGACCATTATGATGAATCGCAAATACCAGAAGGTGGTGGAGATCCTAAAACTTATGACTAATTTATTATTTATATAATTAATCCTCTTGCATATGAAGGTGGATGTAATCCAAAAAAAGATAATGGCCTAAATGATTGTTTTTATCAATGTTTATATTATGCATATGGAACATTCTCAAAGATGCCAAAAGTTATTAAAAAACCCGAAATGCTTAAAAAAGTTCTAGGGCTTCAAAGAAATGATCTTATTCTAGTAAGTTTTATCGAAAAAGTAGAAAAAATAGTCAAAACCATCGCTATAAATATTATTGGAGATGTAACTATTCTGTCTAAAAGTAAAGCTTATCGAAAAATTACTCTTGTTCTTGCTAATGGACATTATACTCTTGCAAAAAATCTGAAACGAATAGAAACTAAATCTGGCACTACTAAAATAAAGAAACCTTTAATATATCAGAAAAATAGAATAAAGAACATTGTAACTCTTTATGATGGCAAATCATTTAAAACTACTACTATTCCAGAATTAAGAAAACTCCAATCCAAGTCGGTTTATTAGTGAATGGTGCTTGATTTCAGTAAAAAAATCTTACAAAACTGGTATTTATGAAACTCTAGAAGAAACTTATATAAGGATTCATGATGAACGAAATACTTTCTTAGAAGAATCCAAAAAACTCGGTTTATCTATTGATCTTTTTAGACATTATGGTAGTTATAAAAAAGTCGCGTTATGGTTATTTGAACTTCTTAGCAAAGCGGTTCCAGCTAATGAGCCATTAAATCCTATTGAAGCACAATGGATTTCAAATACAATGTTAGGTGGTATTATATGGGCAGATAATGAATGGAAAGGATTTGGTNAAATCGGCTTAAAGATTTTATTGACAGTGATACTATAATGATAGAAGAAAAGTATAAAACGCCATATCCAGTTACAAATATTACAAATTTAATTATTAATAGCAATAATAGTAAAACAATTCGTTTAGATAGAGAAGATCGAAGATATTTTATTCCAGATATTTCAAATAAATATGTTGAAAATGGCATTGGAATGGATCATTATTATGCTCCATTGGATAAAGTTATAAAAAATCCAGAAGTCGGTAAAGCTTTTTATTTATATGCATTAGAATATGTTAAACTTAATCCAAATTTCGATGAACGCAAAATTCCTATGACTAAAACCAAGTTAATGATGATAAATAGAGATAACAATCCAGTATATCAATTTATAAAGGAAAAATATATATATAATTCTATCGGACTTGATTTAGCTTCTTCATATTTCTATAATATATTCAAAGATTGGTTTTATATACAAATTAATACTAAAAATAAAAAACCTCCTACTATACAAGAATTTACTTATACAATTAGAGAACTAGGATTGAATTCTAAACAGAAAAGAGTAGGAGAATGAAAAAATAATAAAAGAATGCAATGGTATGAAACTNTACTTTCTTAGAAGAATCCAAAAAACTCGGTTTATCTATTGATCTTTTTAGACATTATGGTAGTTATAAAAAAGTCGCGTTATGGTTATTTGAACTTCTTAGCAAAGCGGTTCCAGCTAATGAGCCATTAAATCCTATTGAAGCACAATGGATTTCAAATACAATGTTAGGTGGTATTATATGGGCAGATAATGAATGGAAAGGATTTGGTCGACAATATGATGAAACAAGTCTTTATTCCAGTATTATGCAATCAGCATTCACATTTCCAATTAAAAAAGGAAAATTTCAAATGCTTCAAGATTTTATTAATCATAGAGGTTATATTTTATATGGAATATTTCGTGCAAAAGTTGAGTTTAAAGAAGATATAAAAATGCTTTTCAGATATAATAAACATAATAAATATACTCATATAGATTTATTTCGTGCCAAAGAATTAGGTCTTCAAGTTATATTAATCCAGGATAACATTCCAAATACTTTAATTTATGAAAAAGAAACACGAATTCCAGGTGAAGTTATGTTTGAAAATTATGTAAATTTACTTTTCAAGATTAAAAATATAGGAGGAGTTGCTGGAAAAGTCACAAAAAAAGTTCTCAATATCTTATGGGGAGCATTATGTCAAAGAAATAAATCATATTATGATATATCTGATACGGTAAATTTATCCAAACCATTTGAATATCCAGAAGACGAAATTTTAGAATCTATAATTCCTACAAATAATACTTCTTGGATGTTTCAATTTTCAAATCCTAATAACTTATTTAAGGGTGAATACCCTCGAATTGCTCCATTTATCTTAGCACAAGGACGCAAAATTATTTCCAAAACTATTGAGCTTTATAAAGATAAAGTTAAATGCATTCATACTGATGGGTTTATTCTTTCAGAAGATCCAATAAAGGTAAAGCCTCATGCCATGTGTGGTATAACATCTCCTCTTATTAATTGTCCTAAAGATGCTTCAGTAACTTTAAAAGCTCTTAAATTTGAAAAGGAAGGTGAATGTTATATTAAAAATGCTAATTAAGTAATATGGCTTTAAAAATTATTATATACTTATTAAGTAAATGTAATGAAATTTAGAATTCGTGTGCTTCTTTGAATTCAGATTTTAAAAATGTAAAGGAATTTAGAATTCATATGCTTCTTTGAATTCAGAATTTAGAATTCATATGTTTTTTACTGGAATTCTGCAATTGAATAAATATTTTTATAAATATATATCACAAAGATACTTATACAAAAAAATGTTAAATAATATATATACTACCAATCCAGAAACCGGTAGAGAAATTCGTGTTGGGGGAACTATTTTCAATCGGTTAATCCAAGATCAATATGATTATATAAATGGAGAACTGGTTAGAAGAAATAATGCTCCTCCTAGATGGCTTAGATCCTATTTCTTTAACACTATAACTCACAAACGCGTTATTGGAGGTGGAAGAAGATATTTTGAATTAGTTAATAATGGATGGGATATTGAAAATGATTATTATTTAGTTCCGCCATTGGTTATTTCAGATCCAGATCCAAATCCAGATGCAGTACGACGTAATCCAGTTACATTTGAAGGACTTATATCTGTACATGGAGAAAGCCTTGCAAAATGCAATATGACACTTTGTCGAGAGTGTTTTATTCCAATTACTTTAGGAATTAATGAATATTGTGAAGAACATCAATAAAGAGTATAGTTTACCTCCGATTCTTCGAATTAAATAAATTTATTTTTTATGTAAATATTTTAAAAAAAATGTCGAATCAAACTACTATTAAACCAAAATGCCAAACATGCGGTCATATAACTGCAAGTAATTCAGCACTAAGACTTAGTTCTATTGAATTTCGTCGTTATGTAAATAGTATTACAGATTTAGATAAACTTATTACATCTAAAGATTATTTTGTGCAGTTTATTAAATCATATTCCAAAAGTAAAGAATATGCAGATACATTCTTAAAGGAATTAGAAAAGATAATTGAAAAACATAATCGAATATCTGATATATTATATATTAAGATTTGGATATTTAATTACATATTTACTCCTGAAGAAAAAGACAAAGCCTCCTTGCATAGCAATTGTGACTTAAATAAAGAAAAACATCTATATAAATATTTACAATCCAATTATTCGGATATAAATGAGACTTTTACTACATTCTATGAAAATTATACTCAGAAATTACTATATAATGAGGCTTTGCCTCCTATTGCTCAAACCCCATTCAGTAAAAATAAAGTATCTCGTGCATTATCTGCTTTAGGATTAAAAACTATTATGAAAAAAGTAGTAATTAATAACAAACCAAAATGCGTTATTATGATTTCTGCAACACATAACGAGTTATCTGAACTTTTGTATAAAAATGCTATAAATGTCAATTAATACTATTTCTATTACTATGCAGATCTGAAAGGCGATTTAAGGATCATGAGGCTTTACCTTTTAAGATTAATGTTATTGCTACACAAAATATATATTTTTCGTTATATTCAAAAAAAAGCAATTAAATAAATATTTTTATAAATATATATTACAAAGATACTTATACAAAAAAAAATGTCAATTAATACTATTCCAAGTGAATTATTTACAGAAATTCTTCGTTATATTCCATTAGAAAGTGCTAGCTCAATTTTAAGAGTTAATAAAGAATGGAATCAAGAATATAAAAGAATTATTTATCAAGATATTTATATGATATTTGAGGAATTGATATTTAAAAATATGAAATCTTTTGAGGAATTTGTTTATTGGACTCAAGTTAATTATCACTTAACTATAAGAAATCTTATAAATTTTGGTATTGCATTTAATTTTAATATATTAATTGAACTTCATAATATAAAAAATCGATTAAATATAAAAGTCAATAAACTTATTGAAGAAAGACATGAAATTGATAAACTTGGAGAAGAAAGATATAGAATTACTATTAATGATAATTGTCCTGATGAATTATTAGAAAAATATAGACAAAACTATTATAAATTTTCCTTTGAAAATAATAAATGCGAATATGTAACTATGTTATTATCTGAACTTGAGACAATTCCCCAATACCAATTAGAAAAGTATTTCGATCAATGTGATTGTTANTTACAGAAATTCTTCGTTATATTCCATTAGAAAGTGCTAGCTCAATTTTAAGAGTTAATAAAGAATGGAATCAAGAATATAAAAGAATTATTTATCAAGATATTTATATGATATTTGAGGAATTGATATTTAAAAATATGAAATCTTTTGAGGAATTTGTTTATTGGACTCAAGTTAATTATCACTTAACTATAAGAAATCTTATAAATTTTGGTATTGCATTTAATTTTAATATATTAATTGAACTTCATAATATAAAAAATCGATTAAATATAAAAGTCAATAAACTTATTGAAGAAAGACATGAAATTGATAAACTTGGAGAAGAAAGATATAGAATTACTATTAATGATAATTGTCCTGATGAATTATTAGAAAAATATAGACAAAACTATTATAAATTTTCCTTTGAAAATAATAAATGCGAATATGTAACTATGTTATTATCTGAACTTGAGACAATTCCCCAATACCAATTAGAAAAGTATTTCGATCAATGTGATTGTTAAAAAATAACCAAAGAAGTATTTCACATCCTTTAATATATTTTTTATCATCTAATGGACGAGATTCTAAAAGTTTCTTATAACATAAAAATTCAGACTTTCTCGTTTTCTTTTTGTCTATAGAAGAAAACACTGCACTTTGTGCGTTGCTCTGCATATATACTTGATCTGCAAACTTTATCCATTCAGGACCAAGATCTTTACTTTTAATTCCAAATGCTTCTCGAAAAACATATTTAGTCCAAGTATCACTATTTTTAACTGTAATTTCATCTGCTAATAAAATTTTGCACTCTTTTGGAATTGGAATATTTCTAGCAAAATCTATTAATAATCCATTTTTCTTTGCTTCTAATATTGCTTTCTGACCATAGAAACTAAATTTACTAGATCTATTTTCTATCGAGGATAAAATATTAATCTCGGTTTGTTCTAAGTTTGATCTAGGATGATCTAAGTTCGATCTAGGATGATTTAAGTTCGATCTAGGATGATCTAAGTTTGATCTAGGATGATCTAAGTTCGATCTAGGATGATCTAAGTTTGATCTAGGATGATCTAAGTTCGATCTAGGATGATCTATGATTGATTTAAGACTAGTATCCCATCGAACTCAAATTGATAATGGATCATCTCTGGATCTTCTTAAATCAAATGCAATAAATTCCTTTTTTAATGTAAGATCATCTATCACTGATGCAAGAGAATTTGAATGTTCGGTATATTGGCTAATAATTCTTTTAATATCTAATAAAGAACCACCACCTCTATACAATGAAATATAATTAATATTTTCTCGAATAATTTTAATAATAGCAAAGAATCTTTGACTTATATAAACTGAACTAATATTTCTATGTCAACCATTAGTAAAGTAATCTGCAATTTGTTCTTGAATTTTCTTTGATGCATTTACAAGATCTTCAAATATTACAATAGTAAAATGAGCTGGATCAAACTCAAATATATCAGGAATTTCATTGGCCGATAAGGCTTTAAATGACACATCTTCTCCCTGTTCAGCTAAAGTGTTATAAAAATTTTCTACAAGTTTCCATTTTGGCTTGTCTAAATGTTTACCAATTAAAACTACATCATTACAAGAAATATATCTTTCACCATCTTCTTTTACATTTTTAGTACCCATAAGAAGATTTATCATCATAGTAGTTTTACCTGAATCTGAACTCCCAGATATAGTCATTCGAAAAGGCCATATTGGAGCAAACGAATTACTTTGTTCTAAAGGTTGATATTCATTAACATTATACATGAAAAGTTCCATATTTCCGCTTAAATATAAATATATAATTTGTTTGTTATAAATGGATACAATAAAAGATATAATAAGTTATGAAAAATATATTCAATATCTTTATGGGATAATCAGTAATCTTGAATCTCAAAGAGAAACTGATATAAATGAATTGCAAAGTCTTAAAAATTGATTAAAAAATAGTGAAAAGCTTTGTAATGAAAAAGAGAAATTTATTTTGTTTCGAGAAGATCAGTTGTCAAATATATATGAAGAAACAGAGAATAAAATAAATAAACTGAAATATAGAATCCAAAAACTTCAGGAAACAATAACATTGGATATGTTCCGCCTACCATTTACAAATACACCAGTTTTCAACTTAATAACAGATATAAGAGCAAATATCAAGTTTTTAGCTGATTCTGCTAGAGGGGATAATACTCTTTTAAAAGATGAAATTGATAATTTTCAGGCACAAGCTGAATTAGGATTAACAAAAATTCAGAATGGGTGTTATACTTTTGAAAACGAAGTAACTCAGCTAAGACAAGAAGTTATAAATTTAAGGGATATAAACTTAAATCAACAGGAGTTAACCAATGAACTAGGTACAATAAATGAAACTTTTAAAGAGCAAATTGATGACTTAACCGATAAAAATGAAACTATTCAATTTGAAATAATTGAGAAAACCAGATTATATGAACAAGTCCAAGACAGGTTAGACGAATGTCGAGAAGAAAATTATCAATTGAGAGAATCTTTGGAAGGTGCGCATGAAAATATTATAGAAAGTGAGTTTGCATATGACAAGTTAAAACAAAAGTTGCGTATCTTAGGATTAACTCATGTTGCCTGGCGAGCTCGCAATTTAAGGCAGGCTCAAATTTTGGATATAGAATTTAATACAGCAAGAACTGCTTGGAGGAATCAAAGAAATAGAAATTAAATTATTACTTGGGAATTGCAAAATTGTTGAAGACATGGTAGAAATTTACAAAATGATAAGGTTCTTATCGAGTTTTGGTGGGATCGACTTATTCTTAAATATGAGAAATGGAAAAATAAAACTCATGATATCCGACAAATTATTTTAGCAGATCAAAATAATATTAGGAGATTAAATCGTCAAATGGCAATACTTAAAATTCAGATACAATGGTTTCGATTTAGAGTAATAAATCTTCAAATAAATCCTCCTCTTCCTGTTATACAACAACCACAAGTAATAACGTCATGGCTAATATTGCATTAGGATTACCAGCTTTTGCGGGTCTTGAAGATGAAGATATTGATTCATTTATTCATCTATTTTGTGGATGTCTTCATGCAATTGGAGTTGATCCAAATGTAAATGGAGATCAAGCTTTAGGTATTTTTCGAGCATGTTTTAAAGGTGAAACGGGAATTTGGTATGATGAACATATTCTTGGAAAAAATTGGCAATTATATAACTCGTTTAATAATCATGGCCAAGCTAATATAGCAGGTATTAGAGGTCGATCTATGGCACAATTAAATAACACTGCTAGTCTTAGAGTTGGTAGTGAAGCCCATACTTATGCAAATACTGGTGGAAATAATGCAATTTTAGTATCGGCTGCCAGATCTTTAACAAGACCTGCTGTTAATGGTCAAAACTTATGGATTCCAGCACTAGCTTTTGATCAAGATTGGAGCTTACTTGGTGGAAGATCTACTAGTGAAAATAATCCTATAGCTAATCCGGGTAATAATAGACCTATAGCAATGGATGGAATTACAATTGGACAGGTGGTTCATTTCTTTAGAAATAATTATCCAACAATATTAGATGATAGGCGCAAAGTAAGATTTAATTCTCTTTATCAAGATAATGATCCAATCTGAGTCTTTTATAATAAAGTAAAAAAATATGGTAAATTATTAAAATTATCATAAACAGCTATTGAGGATCAAGTATTTAAAGGAATGTCACCAAATAGTCAGCTTGAAGCTGATAGAATTGGTCCAGAAAGGCCTATAGATGAATTAGTTAATAGTTTGGAAAGAGTTGAAAAAAGAAAATCTGAGATGCACTTGGGTATTTCCAGTAAAAAGGTTCAACAATCGAGATTTTCACAAGATAGTCACTGGTCTACCTCCAATTCTTCGAATCTAATTCCAGTACCCTTACCTCCAGTGTCGCAACAAGAACCTGTAGTATTAAAACCAGTTACTTCACAGGAAATTACACAAGAGAAATTGGATCAATTACTTAAGACACATACAGATAATCTTATGCAAACTTTTCAAACCCAACTTCAGATCTTGCAAGAAAAAATTTCTCAGCCGGTCCAGCAAAAGCCAACTATTGAATATTATCCAGTTATTCCTCAAATAACTTCAGAATTACAACCAAGTAAGCCATATACTGGTTACAAACAAAAAACAAATATGGAGCAATTGGTTAAAAATCTTATGGAAAGAGCTGAAAAACGCAAATGGGAAAAAAAGCTTGACACAATAGTAGAAGGATTTTCTAAGCTCGATATTAATGATTCTGATGAGGAATATACTACTAATTTAGTATATGACGAGGAAAGTGGTAATATTTTACATGTTCGAAAAAAAAAACAACTAACCCTTTAATACCTGTTAAAAGTTCTATATCGAAAAAACCGGTTTCTAAAGTTGTTACTACCAAAATTACTCCTAAGCCAGTTTTAAAAAAGGATATCAAAAAAAATCAAACGGATATTTTAAATATTCTAGAAATTATTAATTTTGAGAAAATTGTTAATAATTATGTTCAGAAGGAATTAGCTCGATTGGGATTTATTAGTTTATTGCCAATGAAAGATAGTTATCGATAGTCAGTCTCTGATTCCTCGAATACTTTAAAAAATTTACAAAAAGTCAAAAATGATGATCCTATGGATATTGATCTTGTAATATTGAAAAATGCTAAGGATTTAGCGTGTGTAGAAGGAAAAATAAATGATTCAATAATACAAGTTCTTTTAGATTCATGTGCTAATGTTTCTTTTATGCCAGAAGAAATTTATAAAGAATTTGATTTGAAAATTGATACTAGTAAAAAACATAAACTTATTGGAGCATTTACAAATTATACATCATTAGGGATAGTAAAAAATGTATTATCCGGATTGTATTATAGAAGAAGATTTTGTAATTATTGGTAATTATCCCTATAGAGAAATAGGATTAAGTCGAACTTGTCTTAGACGTTATAATTATGATTTACATGAATCTAGAAATCATGTTGCACTTACATATAATGAAAAAAATTTCTTTATTCCTATTGTTCCTGATAAAAATCGATGTAATTAATACAAAATATTAAAATATTTTGATAAAAAATATATATAACTTTTTTTTTCTACTTCTAATTATTTAAATATTCCTGTACAATATTTGGAATATCTTCTTGAATTTTGTTAGCCAGTTCCCAAGTAGCTTTATCAATAGGATATCGCTTCCATTTTATAAGATATTGTAATTGATTTTTTCTAATTCGGTGATTAAGAATTTTTTCAGAAATATATCTTTGTGGATTACCTCAAATAACTGAATCGGGTGGAGGATTTTCATAATCTGGAACCAATTGTAATTGTTTTCTAGTATAAGCACAGCGTGATACTCCTAATTTTCCATAAGGACCATTAAGTAAGTACATCGGTGGTTGCTCCGGACTTAGTATAAGTTTTTTAATAATACAAATTTCTGGGTCCCATCTTATATCACCTGTACAAAATTTTCCATGCAATTTTTTACCAAGTATAGATATAGGCTCTTCTAATTTTACACGCACTCTAGTACCTTCAAAAAGAAGTTCTGTATCGGTATTAATTTTAGGAAAGCCTTCTGGAATTTTGGAAGGGTTACATTTCCAATTTTCATCAACTTTGTTTATAATATCCCGAAAGTCATCAGACCATTCTATAGAGGTTTCTCCAGTTAATAATTCTTGAGCATTCATTCGTTGAATAAGTGGTTTCTGAATTTCTTGAATGGCTTTTTCAGCATAGCATTACTGTCGATGTTTTCCACGTTCTCCAAATTTCATAAGTACACCAATACTATTAATGAAAAAATCTCATATCAGGAAATTATCAAATTCCTTACCACTATCCGTTTCTATTCTAGAAATAGGTGGTTTTATTCTATTTCTTCTATATATTCTTTTAAATGCATTTAAAACAGATTGAATGGTTTTATTTTTAAGGAGTTCACCATCTACTCGATGTTTTGAGACTTCTACAACTACAAGAAAATAATGATATCCTTTTGGATCTATAGGCATCTCACCTAAATCGGCTTGATGGGTAGCATTGGATTTCCAAACAATTACTTTCGATTGCTTTGATTTTTTTTTTTTTTAGGCTTAATATAAAGATTTGCCAATTCCTCATTTTTTAATAATTTAGGAGATACTTTAGATAATGCGTAAAATTTATAAAATTTATCTAATTGAGTTGTCATAGTAGAATTAAAGATAAATATTTATATTCAAAATAAAATGACGCAAATATATTGTGTAAAATGTCGAAGTAAAACTGCTATTAATAATGAAAAGGATGAGATTATACATGTTCCCAAAATTGATTTTGGATTTTTGAGGTATTTCGACTTTTTGAGATTTATGCAGAATCTATNTACATATTTTATAGAACAAACATAATACATTTTTATTTATTGTTCTTCTGCATTTAAAATAGATCCTAAAGAAGCTTTTAACGTTTCAATAAATATAGACTTTTGTACTGCATTTCCTTTTTCTTCGACCCTCCAATAAGCATTACGTGTTCTCTCGATTAATTCATTTATAGTAGAGCGCCGATTTTCCATTGCTTTTTCTGCCTCCGTTTTCTTGGGTAATTCTATTTCCACTAACTCATGACTTATATATACTTCGAACCCACTTTCCATGAACATCTGTTGGAACTGTTCCCAAGCATTAGTAGTTAATAATTTTTTTTCGCCATATAGATGATTGTGAAGGATATGCTGGCAAGGTAATAAGTACTGACAGAAGAATAGACAATAGCAATTGAGAGAGGTCAAAACAGGTACGTCTTTGCCTTTTTCTATTCTTTCTTCAACAGCATGAACTTCGCTAACAATCTTTTGTTGAATAGGGAATGGAAACTTATGAATTTGATCAATGATTTCGAAATCAATACCAACAACAGAAATTTGTTTAGTACGAAATTCGAAGGCTATATATTCTGCATCTGATCGCTTTTTTGCATCAAGAGCGATTATCTTATGACATGCGCCTAGTATAAATAAAATATTTTTTTTATTTAATTAAAAATACAATAATATAATAAAAAACAAATAAAAACTAAGTACCTATTAAACCGTGATGAGAAACAGTTATTCTTTTTAATTCGCTATGGTATGATTCGATGGCATTTGTTGAAGTTANATCGGCTTGATGGGTAGCATTGGATTTCCAAACAATTACTTTCGATTGCTTTGATTTTTTTTTTTTTTAGGCTTAATATAAAGATTTGCCAATTCCTCATTTTTTAATAATTTAGGAGATACTTTAGATAATGCGTAAAATTTATAAAATTTATCTAATTGAGTTGTCATAGTAGAATTAAAGATAAATATTTATATTCAAAATAAAATGACGCAAATATATTGTGTAAAATGTCGAAGTAAAACTGCTATTAATAATGAAAAGGATGAGATTATACATGTTCCCAAAATTGATTTTGGATTTTTGAGGTATTTCGACTTTTTGAGATTTATGCAGAATCTATTCTATATATGGGGGTCGTCTAAAGCCAGGTACATCTCGTGATTTCGGGTGATCGTCGATGATCACGTAATCACGGGATATACCATTTTTTATTGGACGGAGAATTAAGAGAATCGGCTTTTTTTTTTGTCCTTTTAGTGACGAGAAACAAGACTCTTTTTCGTAATCAATCCATTTAAATATATGTTCGAATCATCATATTTCATTACATGGTTTTTATAATATTTATTTCAAAACTATTAAATAAACAATCAGATCAAAGAAATGACTCGCGGAAATATTTATTTTTTGAAATAAAGTATATACATATTTTATAGAACAAACATAATACATTTTTATTTATTGTTCTTCTGCATTTAAAATAGATCCTAAAGAAGCTTTTAACGTTTCAATAAATATAGACTTTTGTACTGCATTTCCTTTTTCTTCGACCCTCCAATAAGCATTACGTGTTCTCTCGATTAATTCATTTATAGTAGAGCGCCGATTTTCCATTGCTTTTTCTGCCTCCGTTTTCTTGGGTAATTCTATTTCCACTAACTCATGACTTATATATACTTCGAACCCACTTTCCATGAACATCTGTTGGAACTGTTCCCAAGCATTAGTAGTTAATAATTTTTTTTCGCCATATAGATGATTGTGAAGGATATGCTGGCAAGGTAATAAGTACTGACAGAAGAATAGACAATAGCAATTGAGAGAGGTCAAAACAGGTACGTCTTTGCCTTTTTCTATTCTTTCTTCAACAGCATGAACTTCGCTAACAATCTTTTGTTGAATAGGGAATGGAAACTTATGAATTTGATCAATGATTTCGAAATCAATACCAACAACAGAAATTTGTTTAGTACGAAATTCGAAGGCTATATATTCTGCATCTGATCGCTTTTTTGCATCAAGAGCGATTATCTTATGACANAAACTAAGTACCTATTAAACCGTGATGAGAAACAGTTATTCTTTTTAATTCGCTATGGTATGATTCGATGGCATTTGTTGAAGTTATTTGTAAAAGAAGTGGAGAATGTTGACGTGCCCAAAGAGCCCATTGATTTGTATTTTTTATATAATTTCGTAATATATACTGTTTAACAGTAGGAGCTTGACATTCATCAATTGCCTGTTGAATAAGTTCATCACAGCTGATTTTTGTTATTTTGTGCAGTGCATGAATCATCTTTCTTCGAACCTTTGTTTCATAAATCTTGGTCATCCAAGTTCGCATAACATGTACAGTGCAAAAAATAACCTCACAATTTTGTTCACCCTTTGATAAACCCGGGAAAGCTATTGCGATACCATTAGCCTCAACATTGCTTTGATCAGAAAGGAAGTATCGAGGTTTCCAAGAACATACAAACCGTCGGATTATTTTTAAAGCTTCTGCGACAGTGTCACTATCTTCTTTACTTATGAAAAAGTGCACTCCAACATCCCAACAACCGTGATTATCCCGAATGTACAATGTAAATAATCTCCAATCATACTTATTCATTTTATGAGTGGAATCGATTAATGTTAGCCATCCAAAATGCTGAAGTTTTTCAAGCTGATTAGGATGTGCGAAGACAAAACCATGTGATGATCGGTGAAGAATTTGAAAACGCTCCACTTGGTATTCTTGGTTTTTAAAAAAAACAACAGATTCTTCGATATCTAATTCCAGGTTTATATTACCCGTAAGATAAGTATTTTGTGGTTTATAAACTTTACTTTTTATATTAGTAACTTCCTTTCTTCTTAATTCTTTCACACTAGAACTAAGATCTAACTTCTCAATTGCATATTCTTTAATTGCATTCACAATGGCCGGCGGTGGATAGTTTTTGATAGCCTCTTGCTCAACTAAATTTCGAACAAACTGTGAACGTTTTAGCTTTTCACTTTCTTCAATGGTATGTGTATGGTCGGGACTATCTTGATATCGTTCAATGTATACTTTCTTCTCTGTAATAAATCGCGATACCTTTATTTTTATGAAACATAGGTTTGCAGAACGGATTTTAGTTTTTCGTCGTTTTTCGTCTGGGATCCCTTCTTTACGCATACTTGATGGGTTGTGCTTGGTAAAATGACATGCAAAAGTTTTCCAAGAGTTTCNGAAGTTTTTCAAGCTGATTAGGATGTGCGAAGACAAAACCATGTGATGATCGGTGAAGAATTTGAAAACGCTCCACTTGGTATTCTTGGTTTTTAAAAAAAACAACAGATTCTTCGATATCTAATTCCAGGTTTATATTACCCGTAAGATAAGTATTTTGTGGTTTATAAACTTTACTTTTTATATTAGTAACTTCCTTTCTTCTTAATTCTTTCACACTAGAACTAAGATCTAACTTCTCAATTGCATATTCTTTAATTGCATTCACAATGGCCGGCGGTGGATAGTTTTTGATAGCCTCTTGCTCAACTAAATTTCGAACAAACTGTGAACGTTTTAGCTTTTCACTTTCTTCAATGGTATGTGTATGGTCGGGACTATCTTGATATCGTTCAATGTATACTTTCTTCTCTGTAATAAATCGCGATACCTTTATTTTTATGAAACATAGGTTTGCAGAACGGATTTTAGTTTTTCGTCGTTTTTCGTCTGGGATCCCTTCTTTACGCATACTTGATGGGTTGTGCTTGGTAAAATGACATGCAAAAGTTTTCCAAGAGTTTCCGTTGGTATGATTTTTATAGTTATACCTTGTCCAAATATTTGAAACGAGAGGCCACCATTCTTCATCAAATTCACACATTGGAACTTCAAATGGTTGATTAACATTAAAGAGAAGCTCACGTTTTTGATCGGGGGTAAGTTGTGATGATGTATAAAATTTGGTTCGACTGTTTTCAGTCTTTTCTAACAATATGGCACCTTTTTTGATCGCACCATTTGTGATTGCACCACTTGTGAAAGCTGTCTATAGTTCCAAATTGTAAATAAGTGTAAACAATTTGATACAACTATTAACTAAAGGCTTTACATACAACCAACAGATTTTCTTTGTTTGCTTCTAATGTTTCATCCAAATTTTCCATTATTTTAAATGGATTAATCACGAAAAAGAGTCTTGTTTCTCGTCACTAAAAGGACAAAAAAAAAAGCCGATTCTCTTAATTCTCCGTCCAATAAAAAATGGTATATCCCGTGATTACGTGATCATCGACGATCACCCGAAATCACGAGATGTACCTGGCTTTAGACGACCCCCATATATAGAATAGATTCTGCATAAATCTCAAAAAGTCGAAATACCTCAAAAATCCAAAATCAATTTTGGGAACATGTATAATCTCATCCTTTTCATTATTAATAGCAGTTTTACTTCGACATTTTACACAATATATTTGCGTCATTTTATTTTGAATATAAATATTTATCTTTANCGGGACTATCTTGATATCGTTCAATGTATACTTTCTTCTCTGTAATAAATCGCGATACCTTTATTTTTATGAAACATAGGTTTGCAGAACGGATTTTAGTTTTTCGTCGTTTTTCGTCTGGGATCCCTTCTTTACGCATACTTGATGGGTTGTGCTTGGTAAAATGACATGCAAAAGTTTTCCAAGAGTTTCCGTTGGTATGATTTTTATAGTTATACCTTGTCCAAATATTTGAAACGAGAGGCCACCATTCTTCATCAAATTCACACATTGGAACTTCAAATGGTTGATTAACATTAAAGAGAAGCTCACGTTTTTGATCGGGGGTAAGTTGTGATGATGTATAAAATTTGGTTCGACTGTTTTCAGTCTTTTCTAACAATATGGCACCTTTTTTGATCGCACCATTTGTGATTGCACCACTTGTGAAAGCTGTCTATAGTTCCAAATTGTAAATAAGTGTAAACAATTTGATACAACTATTAACTAAAGGCTTTACATACAACCAACAGATTTTCTTTGTTTGCTTCTAATGTTTCATCCAAATTTTCCATTATTTTAAATGGATTAATCACGAAAAAGAGTCTTGTTTCTCGTCACTAAAAGGACAAAAAAAAAAGCTGATTCTCTTAATTCTCTGTCCAATAAAAAATGGTATATCCCGTGATTACGTGATCATCGACGATCACCCAAAATCACGAGATGTACCTGGCTTTAGACGACCCCTATATATGGAAGTAAAAAAAATACCCAGTTATGTGTATCTTCAATCAAAGAATAAATCTGGGTGGTCAAAAAATTTCGGGTTTTAAGTAAAATAATTTCGTCTTCTATGAAAAACTATTTCGACTTTTTTCCCCGAAATTGCAATTTCGGGGCCCCAAAATAATTTTGCGTGCAAGTATAGATGAGATTATTGAAACTGCTTCTGGAGAACGCAGAAGATTAATTGGTATATGCAGAATATGTAATACTAGGAAATGCATATTTGCTCCTAGTGATGGTTCATTGCCTCTAAATAAATCAATTAGGGAACTTACTTTAACTAGACAAAAAAGACAGGAGGCATCACAAAAAAGAAAAGCATTGAAGCTTGGAATGGAAATTATAAATAATAATGCTCAAAAATGCGTCAAGAAATGTTTGACTGAAATGGAAGAGTAATTAATAATAATAATCTTTGTCATCTAAAAGGCCATCTATAGAGTCGGGTTCTAGATTATTTTCATGTAAATAAATATAATAATCAATTGGTTCTGATTCAAATTCATTTTCAAGATTTAAATTTTTGATACATTTTACTATTGATATAAACTCAGACCAAATAGTATATTTTTTACTACCTAATTTATATGCTTTAGTATGAAGTTCTACACACTTTTTATCCATACCATTAAATAAGCCATTACTATAAGCTATAAATTCTTTATTAGATTCGTGATATTTTTCAGTAATATTTTCATATTCATTATCTAATAATTTATATCTTTTACGAAGCTCATAAAATATTTCATTTTTCCAAGTATAATTAATTTTGTTACATTGTTCAAGATCATTTGGAGTAAGATACTTAAGAATATTTGATATAATTTCCAGAAGATTTAGAGGATTGGCAATAGAAAGATATATCATTGGCATGTTCATTTTTTGGCTGGCGGTTACTTTTAGTTTGGGTATGTTCAATTACCTGGTCAAGTATCTGGCTAGATATTTATAATATATATTTATTCAATTGAGAATTTTGATGTAGATCATTTATTTTGCCCGAAATTATGGCTATGGTCTGTGGTATTATATCACTAATATGTATATAAAATGTTACGTAAAATTGGTACAAGTGGTACAATTTGGGTCAAACTTGATTTTGTATATAAAATTTATATAAAAATTATTGAATTTGCGCTTCTAGATATGGAAATGATAGAAAATAGATAGTAAAATCTTTGGTACAAATGGGAAGGGCTGTTTTTTGAAAAAAACTTTTATAATCCTGTTATAAGGTATATAGGATATAGGATAAATGCTTTGTTATAGTTTTTCATAGATTTGTCCTTGTACCAGTTGTACCAATTATTTTTGTTATCGGAATTTATATTATTTTGATAATTTTATTATGTTATAGATATGTTTTATATAGTTTTATTGGTACAAGGATTGGTCTTGGGATGGTACAAGGATATATATGTTATATTTGTACCAAAGCTATGGGGTGTTATATTGGTATGGTTAACTTGCGTCCCAGCGGACGCTTTTTAGAGATTGTTAATGGGTTATTGATAACTGGACTTAGCTTTGGTTTTGGATAACGTGGCTTGGATATCGGTGCCCCACGAAGGGGGGATACCTCGTCATTGATGAATCAAAGATTCGGAGATAGACCTGCGACGACTCATTGCTATGGATCTGTAATTGAACAATAGATTATTAAAATAATTAATCTTTGTAGGTCATAATAATAAATTAAATTTTTTGTATAAGTTACTTAAGCCAAGTGTAAATCTATTTTTGTATATTAAATACCTGAAATTATAAGATTGGTTATATTAATAAATACAATTAAAATAAGTTGTGAATAATGATACTGATGAAAACTCTTGAATTTCTATAAAGTAGCTACCTATAAGGTAGCTACCCAATTACTACTGTCGCGTGTCCTTTACGACAATGTTCTGAAGGTTAAAGAATCTTTCCTAACAAAAACTATCCTACAAGTTAAGTAATATCGTGCTGCTTCGGGAGATCCTCTTGATCAATCCACAGCAAATTACAAAGTTAGGTAAGAGAGGCAAAGGTGAGTGAGTTCTTTATTGTGACGGGGTCTTTTACACGCCAAGTTAGTTTGTATTACTTGTGCAAAGCGTATATGTAAAAGGTTTAAACAATGATAAAATATACAAAAGGTTTCAATAAAATGATAACTTTATTAAATAATAATGCGGGATAATATATATAAAGATAATAAATAAGGATAAATAATATAAAGAATTTAAGAAATAAAAATAGAATAAGAATTTAGGAACTGAAGGAATTAAAGAGAACTTATAAAAACTAAAGGTAAACTATACTAACTAAACTGAACTCTAACTTCGAACTTCTCTCGAACTCAATCTAAAAAGGACCTGTATTTATATCTTTCCAGACACTTCCTGCGTCACAGATAACTTTACCATTCCTTTCTTTAGATTGGTTCCTTTTTAAATAACACAATTTCCTTTATCTTTACAAGTATTTACCTGAGTATTTCCCTAGGTATCGTACCTGAGTATATATCTAGGTAAATTTCATAGTGATAATCCTTCAAATGTAGTTGTAGTACTTACTAATCGGTACTACAGATCTACTCTATTTATAAATTCAAAGATAATACATATAAGAATAAATATATAACTAAATAATAATAAATATTACTATATATTAATGCATGGTGTCACACTACTTTGAATTTTTATAATAACAAGTGTTACAATCTGAAATTAAAATAGCTCACACCTCTTCCAGATTCATTGCCAGATTTTCTTGCTAATCTTATGGAAAAACTATTTGATCATTCTATCTTATTTGTACTAATTACACTACAAATACCAATAGAAATTTTCTCCTAATACATAGACCAACTTGTTTTGTTATATAAATCCTGCTGAACTGCTTGAATTGTACAAAAATCATTGTCATNCTTTTTAAATAACACAATTTCCTTTATCTTTACAAGTATTTACCTGAGTATTTCCCTAGGTATCGTACCTGAGTATATATCTAGGTAAATTTCATAGTGATAATCCTTCAAATGTAGTTGTAGTACTTACTAATCGGTACTACAGATCTACTCTATTTATAAATTCAAAGATAATACATATAAGAATAAATATATAACTAAATAATAATAAATATTACTATATATTAATGCATGGTGTCACACTACTTTGAATTTTTATAATAACAAGTGTTACAATCTGAAATTAAAATAGCTCACACCTCTTCCAGATTCATTGCCAGATTTTCTTGCTAATCTTATGGAAAAACTATTTGATCATTCTATCTTATTTGTACTAATTACACTACAAATACCAATAGAAATTTTCTCCTAATACATAGACCAACTTGTTTTGTTATATAAATCCTGCTGAACTGCTTGAATTGTACAAAAATCATTGTCATGTACTAAGAATTAACTCAACAAAATGTACTTCCAGTATGTTCTTATGGTTCTTACAATATTTATGAAATGGTTCCAAAATGAATGAACTGACGTTTATCAAAAGTTGAAAGATTGGATTAACAACCAAGTTTCAGAAGAACCAAAAAGAACAGAACTTATAACTGTTGCCAAAATCTTTGTCATAGTAGATGAAGATAATTCAATTCTGTATTCACAACTTTTCAAAACACTGTTACTATTGATCCCAAAGATAAAGATAAAATATCTTCAAGAAAAAAGAGGAATTGAAAAACCTGCTTTTGATTTACCCAGTAATTTCATCTTTTAAATAAATTATTTTTATCACATTTTAAGTTTTATTTCTAATTTATTTTAATCTCTTTTTTTTAATAATAATAAGACTTCATCAAAGATACTGTGATTATGGAAATGAGAGAAAGGTGAAGCAAAGAAGTTATTGGTATCATCAAGTTTGATATCAAGTCTGTCAAAGATTTCAAAAAATCTGATTCTTATGTATTTCCTGCATTTGAATTCTCAACCACTTCTAAATAAATCAGTCATACTCTTAATGGAACTAACAATCCTACATGGAATAAATTTTTCCTTTATTCCAATTTGTCATTTTACAAAAAGACGATCTTTGAGATTAATAACTATAATATTTTTGTATCTGACACACTAATTAGTACATCAGAAAGTTTTTTTAACCGTAAATTTATGTAAATTTACAATATCCATGTAAATTTACGTAATTTTTTTCGTAATTATACAGAGCATAATATTTTATATAAAATTTTGCAAAAATATTATATAAATTTACGGATCGTAATATTTTACATAAAATTTTGTGAAAAATATTGTACAGATCGTAAATTTTTCGTAAAATTTTGCAAAAATTTTACGTAAAATATTACAATCTGTATATTTATGTAATATTTTCGCAAAATTTTATGTAAAATATTACACTCCATATAATTACAAAAAAAAATTACGTAAATTTACGTGGGTATCATAAATTTATGTAAATTTACAGTTAAAAAAACTTCCTGATGTACTTATGTCCAAATTGAACTCTATTGTGAAATAGAAAGACGATAGTTCTTTGACAAAAAGTCTTTGACCAACAGGTTCCACTTCAACTTGGTAACAAATTTGTTAAAGTAAGTTTTCATTTGCGTGCTAAATTCTTCCCTCCGTTTTCAAAGCAGGAGACTTTTTCTTTTCATGTGAGACCTTTACACTTCATCTTCTATTTCTAGCTGGTGACTTTCAATTAGATCCTTCACATTTTCTGAGTATCTGGCTTGATTCCTTAATTTAAAGATTGAACAAGAATTGGTGAAAAAATTCAAACAACATGTCGCTATTGACTAATATCTTGAAAAGTGTTATAAGGACCTATGGTCAACTACCATTGTTATCATTTACTTTTGGATCATATGTTGAAACACTATAGTGAATTGAAAACTCAAATTGCAAAGAACGAAGAATTTTTGAATCCACAAATAGGCATAAAGACAATGAAGACAGATTATATGAAACATACAATAATTTATTATTCAATTATTCAAAATCACAAGCATTAAGGATAGTTGATTAAAAATACTAACTTAAGGTAAATTAAATATTATTGATAATATAATCTCTTATTTTAGATAAAAAAAAATTAATTGTTACTTGTAAAAATGTAAAATCAAATTTACATAATATCCTAGCCTTAATTAGAATTAATATGACTATTTTGGTAAATTAGAATAGGGCATAGGCTGCATTATTACATCAGATTTACAGACGAAAATGTACTATGTCGATCCTTTTTACAAATTTTATAACATATGGTACTAACATTACGTATTATAAAAAGGCTCCCTTTTCACTTAAAAATTTTTTTCAACCTTTCTTCACTTTCTCTAAATGAATACAGAAAACACATTACTTTTCTTTTAAAAAACCAGTCTTATTAATGAGTAGAAATGACAAACTTCTATTATTAATAAGAATATTAACACTAGACTGTAAAACTTTTTAAAGTTCTTAACTTTTCACATTTTATAGCACACGCTATTAATCCAAAAAACATTATAAAAAGGTTCCTTTTACTTGAAAAATATTTTCTTTCTACAGAATACAAATTTCTTTTCTCAAAAAACCAGTAAAAACAATTAAGTTCTATCTATAATGGTTTTCTTAATCTCGCTATTTCCTTTAAAATGCACTGGTTATTTGAGAGGTACGGATCATTAAAGGCTTCACAAGAAAATATCATGACTACCTTGATATAATCTACGAGGACATTATTCAAGATTTTGATAACACTGGAAGTTGTTTCTTCTAAAGCATCCAATAGTCTTTGAAATAATGATTTGGAGGCTTCATCTATATATATGTACAAATATATATGTGAATATTTGTTTTCCTGCCAATAATCAGTCATCAGTTTTTCCGGTCAAAGATTGAGGTACTCAATATATGGGATGGTAATTGTCAATCTTTCTCAAGGGACAGAACAGAGATTGTGTAAAATATTATTGTAAATATTGTAAATATTGTAATATTATTGTGAATATTGTAAATAGTTTTGTACATTATTGTAAATAGATTGTATTTTTAGTATAAATAGATATAATGGGTGGAAGGAACGATTGTATATTGTATTATAGATTTCATTTGTATAATAGAATAGATTGTATTTTTAGTATAAATAGATATAATGGGTGGAAGGAACGATTGTATATTGTATTATAGATTTCATTTGTATAATAGTTTTCATTAATATTATAGATTTCACTTGTATTATAGATTTCATTTGTATTATAGATTTGATTTGTATAGATTTCGTTTGTATTATATAGAATAGTTTAATTTATTTAATACTGAGGGTTATTATCATAGCGATGGAAAGATGAAAGGATAGGAATCCTTGGATAAAAACTGAAGCCGTTTGAAGGGAAGGCGCTCAAATCATGCGATATTGATGGGTCATCGGTCTTTTTATGTCATTTTGAAGGTGCCATGTATAATAACGATAGAAAGATGAAAGGATTGAAATTTGTGGATAGAAACTGATGATGATCTGAGGTCATTTGAAGGTGCTCGAATTATGCAATATTGATGGGTCACCAAACTTTTTGATGAAGGTTTTACTATGACGGATTAGCCTTCAATAGTTATTTTGGAGATAGGAATCTTAAAGAGGTCTATAAATTATGCAGATACAGATGACACTTATTTTGGAGATGTTCATCTATAAGAGATTTTCTCAACGACTCTTTTTCTTGCCTTCAAAGTAATTTCGGTGGTGTCCTTACTCTTGTGATGCTAAATTTGGCTTTCAAAAAATATATTAGAGAACACAAAAAGAATTCAGATGAAATTCTTGATGAAATGATTCATATTATTATTGGATTACTAGTTTAATAGAATTTTTAGCATTGTGGTGTTGAAATTGTTGATGATAATCAAATGGTATGGCATGATTGCCAATGAGATATTTGAGTTCTAGTTCTTTGTTGATATCGTATAGCTTCCTTAAGGATAAAGAAGTTATAATAATCTCTTTTGCAAATATGTCTTTCGATTGTATAGATGTTGAAAGGATACAAAAAAAAGCTTTTACGAGTTTATCATAAACTTTTTATAAAGAATCTCTTATAGCTTTGAATACCGTAACACATTTTTATTTAAATGAAAAAAAATGAGGAGAAAGCATTTGGAACATATTTAAAATCCGTGGTTCTTATTGTAAAAATGGAATTAGAATAGTAATAGACGAAACTAAAGGATTTTAGTATTGTATAAATTCGGTTGGGCTAGAAATATCAATATATAATGTAGGGTATAGTTACGAAAATGGTATGGCGTGGATAAAGGTGCAAAGAAGTGCAGAAGCAGCCAAAAAAAGAAAATAATATGGCACAGCCTAATTTGAAATTGTTATGGAATTGATAATGAAATGGGAATATTGAATAGTTTAAAAAATCTGCAAAAATGATCATACTAATAGGCAATACAGATTTAAAAATGCTTTCATGGGACTAAGAAAGATATTTTAAACGTTATCAGAGTTTAAATAAAGCAAAGGATAATGGGTCCAATGAATTATTAGAAGAAATAATCAGTAACATAATATAATGTAATAAATAAAAAAAATATATTTTAATTAAATATTTCTTTCACTGCACTGTAAGGAAGATTATGGCAATAAAACTTTGTATTTTCTAAAAAATAATATTTGAACTTACTTGGTAATAACATTAAATACCTTGACATGACATGATTTTCATTGAAAGCAATTTCACGAATTTCCTTTAACGGATTACGGGATTGCAAAATAATTGAATGTTCCTTATGAATATTTACAAGGGATAATAGTGATATGTTCACTTATAAACTTAATTTCTTTTGTCTGATTCATTTTTTATTCTTTTCTACATTGGCTTGTATTATATACACAATGGTTATAAATGTCTCGTATGAAGTGCATATTTCTCCATCACTCGTATCATGTTTAGTGCCAAAAAATCATCCATGAAATGTTTTTTTTACAATTTTTTTGTTAGTCGAATATCAAATTTAACCCCTGGTCTTTCTTATACTGAAGCCCAAATCAAGATTTTCTGCTTTACAATCTGTTTAGTTCAAGTTTTCGCAGATTCTAAAATTTGCAATATAAATTTTAACGCTATGCCTAATAGAAAAATACTTACTATGTGGAGAAATTGTTGGTGGGAGATTTTTCGCAAAGAAAAATTGCTGAAATGTCAAATCACTCTAAATCCAAAAGTACGGATGTAATAAATAGGCAAGGTTTGACTTAAGCAGATCTGTTTAGATTTCAAAATTTTAGCCGATTGTGATAATAGGATTGGTAAAAATAGTTGAAGTTAGCTTCAATATAGCATTGAATACTCAATATCAAATTGAATGTTTAAAATACAAAAGAAGAATCTCAAATTTTATTTCATTAGTTGTAATAGAATAATAAAAATTTGAAGTACAAAATAAATAATAAATAAAATAATATAAAATAAAATGAAATAATATAAAATAAAGTGAAGAACATATCCTCATTCCATTGGTAAGTTTGTTTAAATAATTTATTATTTATAAAAATAACATGTACATGCACATGCATATATATTTATTTATTAACATAACTTATATATATATATATATATATTTATTTATAATAATTATTAAAAAAATTATTTTATTAAGAAAAGTATAAGTTATATTTAAAAAAAAAAGTGAAGAACATATCCTCATCATCCTCATTCCATTGGTAAGTTTGTTTAAATAATAGCGTAAATTAATTTAATTTTATTTTATACTTTACAGTTTAAATTTTACACTGTAGTAAAGTTTATTATTTGGTAATCAAGAAAAAAAAGAAATTGTTAACACGTTTTCATGCAGAAACCAAATTGTGAAAAGATATTCGCATCATTGATATAATATAATTATGTTAATTATATTGTTACTATTATTATTATTATAAATAATTATGCCATGAAAAGGAAGCTTTTACTTTTTGCATCTAACATAATATAATCGAATAAACTACTTCATCTTTTTTAAAACAAATATATTGACTTTGTTTGATCATTTACTCTGTGTATAATGACGATGGCTATCTATATATCTGTATATATTTTTCAAATTTCTCATCACAAAGTACAAAGTGAAGTTGATGTTTAAATAATTGAGTAAAGAATAACTAAATCGAAAAATTTTTTCTAAAAATTATAAAATATTTCAACTGAATTATCTTCTTTCTATTTTTTTTTAGTTTTCTTTGAAGCATAACTTGGTGCTACATACCTGGGTTTTGTGTAATAACAATTAATAAATTATATAATGGATTACATATATAATGATGACCCCAATGTTAAATCATAATATTTCAAATATTTCAACAATCGGAATTTTCAATTGTATCTCTATTACTCAATATGAGATTACAATTTACTTATTAAAACAACTAGTTCTAAAACTACTTCAAAAGCTACCTCTACTCAAAAAATTTATCAAAATTTTACGTAAAAAATTCCTTCTTATTAATATTAATGATGATGAATCATCAAATTTCATTGAATTATTTAAAATTATATTAATAATTTTATTTAATTCTGAATATATTTTATTATTTTGCGTCGTGGTAATATTAGATTCGAAATTTCATAATGAATTTGAGAAATTTCTTTTCTATATGTTCTTAAGTTCCCAAAGAGACTTTACCTAATTTTGGTATTGGTGATAACGAGTAGTGTTAGTTCGACTACTACAATTAGTTCAATTAATGATATAAGTATTCCAATTATTCCAACTAATCGAATTAATTTAACTAGTACAATTAATCCATTAATTTATACTTTTCAAAATCAAAGGGTATTATTAAGGACTTCTTCTACTGCTTCTTCTTACACCAGATCAAAAATTCCCCACCTCTTTTATCACAACAAGATTATGGATTATCTACTCGAGGGTAGAGGAGGTGTGGAGTTGGAGTTAGAGGCGAAGAGGATATCGAACAGGAGTAGGTGCGTGTCCTGTAATAGACAAAGTTCATCGAACCCCATCTTCAAGATCTGATTATTTCTTATAAATCAAGATCTGAATCACTATTTCGTGAATATTCTTCAGAAGATTTTACCAACAAACCTTAATAATAACAATAATAATAAAGTTAGAAATTTAGCAAAAATGATAAAATCAAGAAATAATGAAATTTAAACGTCGTTGCAGAGCATAGATATTCAGTTTCGGCTGCTTTTTTTTTGCAAAGAAAAATACATGTGATGATCCCAATAATCGAGGTAATTATAATTAATTGAAATTGGGATTAATTAGGATTAATTTTTGTTTTTTTATATTTTTATATTTTGAAATTTTTTATATTCTCAATCAGCAAGTCAACTCCAGCATCAATTAGTCAAACAAATAAATCGAACAATTTCTTCAAAAATTCAAAATCAAATATATCACCTTTATCATTACCAAAGAAAAAAACAATATGCGGTGATCACCACTCCCGTTGTGGATAATAATTACTACATCTTTAATTCTTTAACTCGAACTGCATAAGATAAATCTTCTTAATCTAGATCAAGCCACAAGACGCCGACAACAGCATTAACAATTAATCATTCTAATTATAATTATAATGAAAATATTTTAAAGGTCATTTAGAAAATTCCCGAAAAATCAATAATTCGTAAATCACTCAAATGAAGTTTTATTTCTTAGAACATTCATAAAATCGCAGTTGACTATAAAATTATTTGATCTAGAAATGTACTTTGAAGAAAATAAAATTTATGATGATACTACTACTGGAATTGGTAACGTTTTCGAAAGTAATGAAGAATTTATTGATGATAATGAAAAATGACTCGGTGACTTTGTTCATTTGTCATTTGGGTCATTTCATTCAAATTTCAAATGACCAGGTCATTTAATCTAGACAATCATAATTCACCAATATTTATATAATAATTTATAAAAAAAATGATGTAAAAGAATCTTTTAATGTAATTTCTAGGCGAATATGGTGACTTTATATTAATAACTGATATCAGATCATTAATCTCCTAAACAATTAATTATCACATTCATTTATCAAAAGTGAATGTGCCTAATTCATCAGGTTCTCTATTTCTTTTGTATTTTTTTTCTGGATAATTAATTTAATTTATAAATTTTCACGATGATTATTATTTGTGAATGCAAGATTTTATTAAATAATCATCTCAAGGATTTCATATCTCAAATTCTTCGGTGACATTTTTTTTCGTCCAAAAATCATTTGAAATTAATTTCATTCACTTTCATTCGACACGGAATTTTTTTTCTAAACATTGTAGAAATTTCTATTCACATTATTATAAAAAAAAATTCTCAAAAAATATCTAACCCTATTCTTATCATCATCTTCGACACAAAAGTACCAGGATTTCTTAAATGATGAAAAATTATCTAGTTAATAAATTGAATAAAAAAATTTAACAAATTTTCAATAAAAATCGAATATTCTTTTTATTTTTATTTTCGATGTCGCAAGAAATAGAAAAACAATAAAGATATTCAGACGGAAGCTGTTCTTCAAGTACTTAAGAGGATTCTATCCAAGAGTTTAAAATTTGATCTAATGGAAATACTAAAATTGATATACAACAGGATATGAATCTGATATTCTACTAAAGGATTCGACAAGCTTTTTGTGTTCTAATTATGAAAAGCATCTCACGTGCAACGTTTCTCAAGCGTATTCATTAATTAATTTTCTTTTTTTATGGATATTAATCTCATATTTATACCTCAGTATTCATAAAATTTCAATTGTTTTGTGTGTCAGATAAAGATTAATACAAGTCTGGTCTTTCGTAGTATCAACCAATACTTTATTTCACAAAATGATTATTAACTCATTATTGACTTTAACTATTGCTTAACAAGTTTGTATCCATTTTGCAATTCGTAATGTATACAAACTAACTTTGATTTTTACTTATAAAGTGATAAATTTAATTGTACTGTGGATCATAAAAGTCGCTCTATTTTTAAATGTACTCATTATGAAAAACCTATAAGAACATTATCATCCGGCTTTCTTTAAGTGTTTAGAATTATTAAAAATTTTAAATAATTTGAAAGAGTTTTTTATATTTATTATATTAACTTGTATTATTTTTACTTGTTTATATATATATATTCTTCTACTTAAATGTACGAATAAATAACTTTGTTTTAACAAATTCTTTTGTTTGCACATGTTCATTCTTTTTATGAGGCCAACGCTTTCTTTATTATTTCTTTTTAGATAATTTATAAATAATTTAGAGTAATTTGTGAAGTTATTTTTTCCTTATTACTATTGAGAAGCACATTACAAGCGATATTGATGTTGAAAAATGATTATCATTAGAACATTTCAATAATGCCGATGATGATAATTTTAATAATAAGATATTGTTAACCATAAAAATTCTTTCATTTTTTTCAGTTCTAATGTACAAATAAAATTATTTTACATCAATGATATTAATTAAAATCAATTATAATTTGCATAATTTTTTCTTTAATCCACGTATAAATAAAAATAAATAAATAAAATTAACATTATATTTCGTTGCTCATCGAAGAATAGTAATTGATTTTAATATTATTACAATTAATATTATTATTATCTCCTATATATATGTATGGGTTGGAAAATAGCAGCAGTTACAACGATAATGTGCCAAATTTAGCAATATCACAATGATATTAATAGAGAAAAGTAAAAACCTTATGCAAGCTTGTCAGCTGCATCTGACAGATTATATTGATTGCTCAAGGAGTTATTCACTGTGTTACGATAATTTAATATTATATTAATAAATTTTATACGTTTTTTATTAATTGAAAGTTATGAAATCTTTTAAATTTTTAATTTTTTTTTGAAATTTCTACCAATTTAAGCTATGGCCTTTCATTTTTTTTACAACTACCTCATAAATTGTAAAAAAAACTTACAACAACCTTGGAACATAAATGTGTTAATAGAAAAAAAGTATGTTTCACAAAGACAAGTGAATCAGAATTTAAATAATTATATTTATGATGGTTCATCCTAATCCTAGATTATTTTTTTTTGTTAATTAATTTTAAATTTTATTTAACATAATAAATATCCTAAATGCTTTGTTTATCTAAATATTATGTAAAGATTAAGTTTTCAATGTTAAAAACAATCCAGAGAACAATTAATGATATTTTACTAGTATAAGAAATTTTATTTGGTTTTATTAAAATACAGTATATAAAATATTAATTACTAAATTTGAGTTTTTCAAATATCATGCAATTTGGATGATCATCTAAATTGATCTTATCTACATAGTTATTTATATCAAGTTTTGAAAAAGATTCATGAATTGCTAAACTATGTTGCATTAAAGGTTGACTTATAAGATGCGTTTTAAACATAGTAGTTCCATTATACAACAATTCAGAATCTATATTTTGCATGTTTTGATCTGCATTTAAAAATATAAGTGCGTTTTCTGATTTCTCAAAATAAGATAAATCTCGAATCCATACCTCTAATGTATTAAAAATCATTTCAGCACTTGGTCGTTCAGTTGGATTATTGTCCCAACATTTTTCCATCAAATCAACATAACATTTAGGAGTTCCTTTATGAATTTTTGGACGATATCCATTAAAAATAGATATTGCTAGTCCTGGATCATATGATTCTCCTTCAAATGGTATTTTTCCTGTTGATATTACCCACATAATAATTCCAACACTATAAATATCTGAAGCTTTTGTATATTTGTTTTTATTCATGACCTCTGGTGCAATATATGGCAATACACCATATGTTCCAGATGATAAAATCTCATTCACTGGTTTACATAATCCTAAATCTCCCAATCTTATGAATTTCGAATTATTGTGTGCTTCAGTTATCATCAGGTTGCCAGGATGAAGATCACGATGAATAAATCCTTTACTGTGAATTAAACTTAATCCTCTAATAAAAGAATTCAATAACCAAATACGTTCTTTCCAAGGCAATGTCTTATTTTGCTGAAGAAAGTTTATCAAATTTCCATTTTTCATATATCGTAAAACGATAGCATATTCTTTTGTCTTCAGATCTTGTGTTATACCCAAAATTGGTAAAATGTACTTATCTCGACAATAGAAATTTACTAATAACTATATTATAAAGTATAAAGTTAAAATTAAATATTTTACACGTCCAAAAAATTTTATATTTAAAATATTTACCTCTTTCAAAAATTCAAAACTAGTTTGTTGCGAATTCTTAAGTTTCTTCAAAGCAACTTGATTTGAATTATAAAATCCAAATAATTCTTCAGGTATATCTATCCATTCTGCTTTCCAAATGTGAGCAAACCCCCCTTCAGCTAAATATTCTATATTTTTGAATTCACTATAATCTATCCATCTCCAAATTTCCCATTCCTTTGCATTTTCATCTAATTGAGACATGCGAATAATTTTGTCAATTTCATAATCACCACTGGTCCATTTTGACAAATAGCTGATTTCAATTAGTTTACAATTTATACATATGTTTTTGTTTATATTCAAATTTCCGCAATCATGACATAGACCAAAATTTTGATAATAATTAATGCAGATTTTACTACAACCATTTTCTTTCCAACAGATACAACAAAAAGAATGATCTTTAATATCATCATTTTTAGTATCTTGCATTAAATTATCTATATTTCTCTTAATTTTTGTAATTCCTCTTTCATTTCGATATAAATATTCAACTGCATTCTGACCATATCTATTTTCTCTTTCAGCTGATTTCGAGTACCACTGAAATGCTTTCTCTTCATCTTTTGTGGTTCCAATCCCATTTTCATAACAGTGTCCAATAGTATATTGTCCATAGCTATTTCCCCCTTCAGCTGATTTCAAGTACCACTGAAATGCTTTCTCTTCATCTTTTGTTGTTCCAATCCCATTTTCATAGCAGTATCCAAGATTATATTGTCCATAGCTATTTCCCCCTTCAGCTGATTTCAAGTACCACTGAAATGCTTTCTCTTCATCTTTTATTGTTCCAATCCCATTTTCATAACAGCAGCCAAGATTAGATTGTCCTACAATATTTCCCCCTTCAGCTGATTTCGAGTACCACTGAAATGCTTTCTCTTCATCTTTTGTGGTTCCAATCCCATTTTCATAACAGTTTCCAAGATTATATTGTCCATAGCTATATCCCCCTTCAGCTGATTTCAAGTACCACTGAAATGCTTTCTCTTCATCTTTTGTTGTTCCAATCCCATTTTCATAGCAGTATCCAAGATTAGATTGTCCATAGCTATTTCCCCCTTCAGCTGATTTCAAGTACCACTGAAATGCTTTCTCTTCATCTTTTGTTGTTCCAATTCCATGTTGATAAAAATGTCCAAGATTATATTGACATATAATATTTCCACCTTCAGCTGATTTCAAGTACCACTGAAATGCTTTCTCTTCATCTTTTGTTGTTCCAATCCCATTTTTATAGCAGAATCCAAGATTAGATTGTCCTACAACATTTCCCCCTTCAGCTGATTTCAAGTACCACTGAAAAGCTTTCTCTTCATCTTTTGTTGTTCCAATCCCATTGTGATAACAATAACCAAGATTATGTTGTCCATTACTGTCTCTGCCTTCGGCTGATTTCAAGTACCACTGAAATGCTTTCTCTTCATCTTTTGTTGTTCCAATCCCATTTTCATAACAGCATCCAAGATTAGATTGTCCTACAACATTTCCCCCTTCAGCTGATTTCAAGTACCACTGAAATGCTTTCTCTTCATCTTTTGTTGTTCCAATCCCATTTTCATAACAGCGTCCAAGATTAAATTGTCCATAGCTATTTCCCCCTTCAGCTGATTTCAAGTACCACTGAAATGCTTTCTCTTCATCTTTTGTTGTTCCAATCCCATTTCTGTAACAATCTCCAAGATTATTCTGTCCGTCAATATTTCCCCTTTCAGTTGATTTCAAGTACCACTGAAATGCTTTCTTTTCATCTTTTGTTGTTCCAATTCCATGTTGATAACAATGTCCAAGATTATATTGTCCTGTAATATTTCCACCTTCCGCTGATTTCAAGTACCAATGAAATGCTTTCTCTTCATATTTTGTTGTTCCAATCCCATTTTCATAACAGCAGCCAAGATTAGATTGTCCATAGCTATTTCCTCCTTCAGCTGATTTCAAGTACGACTGAAATGCTTTCTCTTCATGGTTTTGAATTTCAGCGTATTGCACCTTTTCCATTTCTGTTGAAAATACACTCAGCAGGATAGTGTCTATAAAAATAAAACTTTGAGACTTATTGAAATCCTAAATGGAATATAAATTCTAAAGGCTTTAAAATTTATAATATTGTCGATTGATAAATAGATAGAAAATAAATAATAATATTTACTATAAAAATATGATATTGTACAAATGATTATTATATTTGCACGAGTCATTTATTAATTTATGTTTGGTTTATCGGGTAAGTATTTCCGAAATTCTCAAATAAGATAAACGATCTCAAGATAATGCATGAATGTGCATTTCTAATTAGAAATCTCTTTTGTGACTTCTGCATTTAACCGCTTTGTGCTCATGATACTTTGTTTATGGAAAATCGCTCCTTTTTGGGAAAATAAAATGCTTCTTTTTTTTGGTAAATCATATAACCATTACTGTGGCGGAACAAATTCGTAATTAATCGAAGTGTCACGAAGGATGATAAAATGTGACACCAAGATCAACATTCAGGTGACTTATCATCCTATAATTTGTGTTGCCATCCGAATGTTACGCCGAAGCACAGAAGATAGAGGATGACGCACAAAGATGAAGGATGAAGTACAGAAGATGAAGGACGAAGTGTAAACAAAAGGGAAAGTATAAATATGCTGTTGTTGAGAGTTAAAAAGGAACAGAGGAAAGAAATACAAACTTTGAGACTGATTTGCGAAATTGTTCGAAATATTCTGCACATTTGTGACAGTACCAAGTCGTCTGAAAGTTATGAGATGCACTTTCCATTGCTCATTTTTTGCAAAAACCCTTTTAAAGGAAATGAATTTTGATTATTAATAAAATATATAGCTCATAGGCATAAAGATAAATTTTTATTTTCGTGAGATTTGTAATTTTGCATTTTTGAAATTGGTATAACTTCAAGATAATGAATTTCTTTCTAAAAGTTCCATAAAGAAAATCGTAGTGAAATAGACTTGCATCAAAGATAAATAATAATAACATTAAAAATAAAGTTAGATTAAAACCTTCCATTTATTATTTTTTGAATGCACACGAACTATATTAAATCGAATTTAAATGGAATATGTATCGACTTTCATAAAATTCTTAAATTACAAACCAATAGATATTTATATATAATTTTTCATGTTCATCATTTATTCGTATATATTAACAAAAAAATGAAAAATTTATGCTATTATTTTTAATCTAACGAAACAAATTTATAAATATTATTATTTCTAAGGCTTAAAGCAAAAAAATTTAAATATAGGCAAAATTCTTGATTTCGCTAGATGGAATTTTTGTAAAGAAAATTCATCAATTTCTATTTTATTGTGTAAGCAAGAAATCTTTATTTATTGAAAATAGCAGGTCCGTATTTTGATATGAAATTTATGATGCTAAAGTTCTGAAGGCTAGAAAATTTTTTTTTACCTGTTTAATAATAAATTGACAAGAATAATGAATGGTTTGAAGAAATAAAATAAAAGTTTATTGGTGGTGATAGAATAATATTTTTATATTTTCAAATAGCAATAGACAAAAAATAAAATCGAAAAGATTAATTTGAAGATTTAATAACAATTTTATTTCCTTGATGATTATTTCAGGTTACTTTTGAGCATGACTAGGAAAAATAGGCTAGTAAATCAATTAGTACAGTCAGTATATTATAATGATTAATATAAAATTTAGACTAGTACAATATTAATTATATCTAGCGTATACAAATTTCCCAACCCTGCTTTTGATTATATTTTATATATTTATTTCAGATTATAAGCATAAATTATTAAATTATACTCCGCTTTAATGATTCTTTCGATTATTTTTAAAGATCGATCTAATCCCAGGAAGGTAGGAATATTTAAAAGAAATACATAGCACTGCCAAGAATATTTTTTAAAAAAATAATTCAACTTCAGAAGGTAAGTAATATTCAAATGAACACGAAATAACAGGAACAGTTCCAAGAAGGTTAGTAAGAAAGTATATAAACTTGGTAACATAAACCTTATTTTATATATGTTCATTTTTAAATTTTTAAGTCTTCAAGAATGTAATAAAAAAAAGTAAATATTTTAAAATATATAAAATATATAAACATATTTAAAGAAATAAAGAATTTAGAATCGACGCTTCAGCTTCTTATCAATGCATAAAACTTTATAAATTATTATTTCTCCGTTAATTAGATTATCAGGTCCTTGTTATGTCTTTGAAATCGAACTGAGCTTAAATTCTAAAAAAAAGAAACAGTGAATCAATCTTTAAAACTCTTATACCACTTGAGAAACAATCTAAAATAACATCTTAAATATAATTATAGCCATTTTTGATTTTTTACGGGTAAAGTATATTATAAAATAACAAAATTTTAGTTCTTTATTTTTATAAATCTCAAGACAATCTTGACTTTCCCAATATACTAATATGTCAAAATTCTTTGATTTTTTACGGGTAAAGTATATTATAAAATAACAAAATTTTAGTTCTTTATTTTTATAAATCTCAAGACAATCTTGACTTTCCCAATATACTAATATGTCAAAATTCTTTAATTAAATTATTATTATTACCATGTAAACAGATTGGTTTCGATTGTAATCTTACAATCATTTATTTTAAGAAATTAATTTCTTTAGTACTTATTTATTTTTTAAATAAATTATTACCTGAAGTTTGAAAATCTAATGACAAAATCTCATCTATTAATTTAACATTATTTAAAATAAACTCTTTATTCCTGAAAACAAAAAATATTTAAATCAACAATAAATTCTCTATTATTATGCAAAAATATTTTTGATGTAGTATAGTTTCGGATTATATCTAGAGTTTCTTGAATGCTAACATAAGGATTTTTATATAAAATCATTATCACTTAAATGGATCTGGTGTCATTGTTAATTATTGAATTATATTTCACTTATATGTATTGAAATTTAATTGTTAAGAAAGCTTCAATATTTCTAAAGTAGTATTGAAGTTTAATCATCAGGAAATATTATTAGGTGTAAATCTCCATAATATTTATAAATATATGGAATTTTTATGGTAATTTTCACTTAAACTGAAATATCTCAGTGGATATCAGTGTTACAGAGACAAAATGCATTACATATTATCTTGTAATCTGGCCTGGAACAAGGGCTTTCGATCAGTCATAGAAACATCTTAGTAAAAGATTACCCCCTGTCCCACAAAATGGAATTTTTTTGACATAAAAATTAGTGAATTACGAAAAAATTACAGAAAATTTTCACAATAAAAATTTCTCCATAATTTTTTCACAATTTCTCCAGAATTTTTACATCAAAGCAATCACATTTTGTGGGATGGGGAGAGATTTTTACTAAGATGTTTCTATGGCCAATCGAAAGTCTTTGTTTCAGGCTACAAGACAATATGTATTTTAGTATCCACTGAGATATTCTGGTTTAAGGTCAAAATTGCTGTAAAAGTTCTGTATATTTACAAAGGTGTCTAAATATTACGGAAATTTGTGCCTAATAAAGAAGAAAATGTTTCAGAAGCTGTTTATGTCTTTGAAACAATCATTATTTTTTTTTATTCTTGTATTCGAATTCATAAAAATGAATCGTAAATTTATTTATTTTATTATAGGTATTAACAAAAGGTAAAAAAGATTCTTGTTTATATACTACAGTAACAGAAATTAGAGTACTTTATATTGAAGAATAGAGATACCTGTCATAATTATTTACAAGAGTTGCAACCAGTTGCAACATAATTAATACATTTTGTTTTATACATGACATGAAAGGATCATTAATTCTCAGCATTTTTTTTATTTGAAACTTAAATTATTTTTACAAATCAAAAAATAGTTTGATACAATAAATATTAATACAATTTGCATTAAATTGTGTGGAAGCTAATTTTTGTGAACAAATTTATTACTTTGAATAAAATTGCTACTTTTGTTAAATCTGTAATTTAATATTTATTTCGTTATTATAATAATCCTCTCTCTACTAATATTTAGTTTAATAAAAAAATTAGCAAGCATGTGGGAATCAACAACAATTACATTATCATAATCAATTACAATTGTTATAATTCCGAAAAATCTTTTCTTTTTTTTTGAATAATACATTTTTATTTGTGATTGTTATAATTGTTATAGATGAAGAATTACGGTAATTATTTTAAAATCATTAGCATTTCGATTTCAAGAGAAAAAACAACAAATATAGGTACTTTTCCCTTCAGTCAAAATCAGAAAAAAATGAAACAAGAAAATGCCTTCAGGATCCATTTGGTATTGGGCTTATCCTGCATCACCCCAACTTAATTACTTTTGAGTATACTGGTGAAGAAAATCTTCTTTTAGATTTTGTTGAGCCAGCATATTCACAAAAATATACTACGAAATGTTGTTTCTTCAATGATAACAATAATGATGAAAATGACAATAATTCATTTTTGAATTTATTTCAGATGGTGAGGACTTTTACAAATGCAACGGTATCTTGAACAACTGCATCAACAACAACCACAAGAAATAAGCGAAGTTGAAATAGTTTAGAGCCAGAGAATGGTTTTGATCCATTAGCCTCAGTTGTTCCACGCACGTTTGTTGCAAGTGATAATGTAAAAGATTAAATTATTGATGATGCTGATAATCCATTAAAATTATTATCATCAGTCGCCGTCTCTGTTCAAGAACAAAAACAAAACTGCAGACCCAAGACGAATTTAGATGAGGATTCAATGTTATCTCTTTTTTTTAAAAAAAATAATAATAATAAATAATTTTGTTTTCCGATAATACTATGATTTTGTTATTGCCAAGCTTAATGCAAAAAATACAATAAAATATTCAGACTTTCATCACGGATTGATCAAAAATCGACTACTTATTATTTAGCAAATATGCCTTATAAATTTCAATAAATTTTCTGCTGTTTTGTGAAATAAAGTGAGACCTCCTGATTCAAAAATCAAAAAATTGAATTTGGGTGTTTTGCAATAATATCATTATAAAATCTTTCAAACTTCAAATTTGTAACGATCAAAGATTGAATGATAAACAAAGAAATGAGTTCTTAACAATCTTTAACCTTCCGTTATACAATTTCTTGTACAATTTTTTGACGAATCTGCTAATTCCTAAAAAAAAAAACTAGTCATCATTTATATTATTAACTTGTGAATTTTGTTAAACACATTGTATTCTTATTCAAATTATACTATTAATTTTATAAAGATTTTCTAAAATATAAAAATAACTGACATTTTTTCTTTTTCGCGAAAGCCAAAAAACCTAATCACAAAGTCCACATACGTGAGTCAGGATGGCACTATTGAAATAGGCAAATCTTTATATATTATGACAATGTTATATGTAATAATAAAAAATATACTGTCAATCCCCCTCTAAACGGATACCCTGTATTAGAATCCCACTTATAAAAGAATACCTCATTATAGTCACGCAATTAGATAGTTCCAAGAGAAAGGGTTTACTGTATGGAATTTTCTACATATATATATTCAATAAGCTGGATAAATGAATCGAAATTATTCAATTCTTTTAAGTCAACATTGTGATAATTGGAAACACAAAAAAAAAATTGATAGTAATTAATAACAAGGGTGTTTAATAATATTGATATACAAATATAATATATAATTATAAATTATACTGTTGTGACAAGCATTCAAGTCTTATCTGCAACAATTTAGTAATCAGAAGCGTTACGCCAAGCATAGAATTTTCATAATAAAGCACGAATACACTATCCTATTGTTCTAATATCTTTGTTCAATTGATCAAACTTCAATATTAAAAAAGTAATATCAGTAGCGGTAAGATAAGAGCCTAGCCTTAATTAGAATTACAATAAGACATAGACCGCACCATTACATCAGATTTGTGTCTATGTTGATCCTTTTTTACAATTTTTTTGACAAATGATACTAACATTATGTAATCCAAAATCATTATAAAAAGGTTCCCTTTTCACTCGAAAAAATTTTCTCACTTTCTTCACTTTCTCTGAACGAATAAAGATGCATTACTTTCTTTTAAAAAAAAACCAGTCTTATTAATGTGTAGAAATGACAAAGTTCTACTATAAATACACTTGACTGCAAAACTTTTACAGTTCTTAACTTTTCAAAATTTTATTGCACGCGATATTAACACCTCATAATCTAAAAACATTATAAAAAGGTTTCCTTCTTACTCAAAAAATTATTTCTTTCTCTGTATGAACATAGAAGACAATTTACTTTTCTTAAAAAACAATCTAATTAATAGAAATGATTAATTTCTATCATTAATGGTTTCTATTGCCTTTAAAAATGCACTGGTCATTTCAGAGGTATGAATCAACGGAAATCCCACAAGAAAATGAAAATATCAAGGGTATAATGAAGATATTATTCAAGGTCTTTGTACCGGAAGTTGTTTCTTTCTGAGCATCCAATAGGATCAAGATATTAATTGTCATATTCTTTGAAAAAGTGACTTGGAGGCTTCATCTGCATGAATATTTTCTTTTCTGCTGACAATCTGTCATCAGTTTTTCCTGTCAAAAAATCGAGGTACTCAATATATGGGATGAGAATTGTCAATCTTTCTCAAAGGACGGAGATTGTGTAAATATTATTGTAAATATTGTAAATATTGTAATATAATCGTAAATATTGTAAATAGTTTTGTACATTATTGTAAATAGCTTGCATGTATCGACATAATGGGTGGAGGGAGGGATCGTATATTGCATTATAGAATTCATTTGTATTATAGAGTTCATTTGTATTATAGATTTCATTTGTATTATAGATTTCATTTGTATCATAGATTTTATTAACATTATAGATTACACTTGTATTATAGATTTCATTTGTATTATATAGAATAGTCTAATTTATTTGAAAATTTTTTGAAAAAGAATTATTTAACATTATAATAGTGATGGAAAGATAATAGGATGGAAAAAACAGATGATTTTAAGTCATTTGAAAGTGCAATACTTATGGGAGACAACGTCATTTTGAAGGTATCAATTTGATGGGTCACTAGTTTTCGATAGTTATTTTGGAGGTAGAGATCTTAAAGAGGTTCATAATTATGCATATACAGATAATACCTATTTTGGGGCTGTTCATCTATAGGGGATTTTCATCACTGATCTTTCTCTTGCCTTCAACTCGGAAGTGTTCTGAATCTGGTGATCTTTCAAAAAATATATTAGAGAAAGCAAAAAGAATCCAGTGAAATTCTAGCAGAAATAATTCATCTTATTATTGGATTACTAGCATTTTCTACCATCATAGTGTTGAAATTGTTGCCGATAATCAAATGGCATGGCATTTAAATTCTTTAATTTGATTGCCAATGAGATAATTAAGATCGCTTCTAATTATTCACCCTTAGGTAAACTATACAAGGAAATTAGAATAATCGATTTATAAATATGTATTTCGATAATATAGGTGTTGGAAAATAGAATTTTTATCATAAACTTGCTGATAATCTCTTACGGCTTTCAATACCGTAGCGTATTGTTATTTAAATGGGATCAGAGTTGAAAATGATGATGAGAATGCAGTTGAACCCTATTTAAAATCTGTGGTTCATATTGTAAAATGGAGCAAAAATCTGTTTGGGCTGGAAATAACAAAGTGCAATGTCAGGCATGGTTATGTGGATGAACACGAAAAAAAAGTATCTGAAAGCTATGTAATTGGTAATGAAGTGAGTGTATTTGAATGGTTTAAAAAAGTTGAAGGAAATGATCATGCCAATAGCCAACACGGGATTGGAAGATGCATCACAAAGAAATGCCAAATTATTCTAAATACACAATAGAGGTATAATAAATTAGCAAACTTTGACTTCAGCAGAATCTTGTTTGATAGAACAAAATTTTAACTGGTTATGATAGTAGGAAATTAGTAAAATTGTTAAAGACGACAGAAATAAAACATTAGAGAAATAACTGACAGCATTGAATATTCAATATAAAATTGAATGTCTAAAACTCGTAGTCAGAAATTCGGTAAGAATTAGCCCTTTGTTTTAGTTGAAGGCAAACTTAACTGATAGGTATATAGCATCATAAAATGCTTCAAAGAAACTAAAAAAAAACGTAAATAAGATAATTCAATTGAAATAATTATAATTTTTTTAGAAAAAAATTTTCGATTCAATTAATCTTTACTTAATTATTTATTTGAAAATTAAACAATACGATAACATTTTGTACTTTGAGATTAGAATTGTGAAAAAAAAGAATACAGATAAATAAATACAAATAAAGATATTAGATTTGTTTTAAAAGGATGAAATAATTTATCTTTCTATTATATTATGTTAGAATTCCAAAAGTAAGGGATTCCTTCCCTTTTAAGATATAATTATTTATTTCGGTAAGTAATAATAATGAAGTAATTATTAAACAACATTGTTAAATCACACCAGTGGTGTTCAACACCAGTGAGTAAATAAGTCACATGTTTTATTTTTCAACCAATAAATAGGGCATATGATTTATAATAAAAATATTCGGCATATAGTTTATTTCAGCCAATAACATATGTTTATAATTTTTATTAATAAAATATACGTTATATTACATCACTAATATGATATACTTCTCATTACATTACATCGTACATGTCAAATACATCATAAATGTTGATATATTGCGACTTCGCTTGCTATATAAATCTTCGTTTTGTCAGTTTCTTTATCTTTGCTTTTGAAAAAAATAAATTTTTGTCTCAAAAAAATGTCATTATAAACACACCTTTCCTCACTTGCCTCCCAAAGTTAACTAGTGGTGGTGGTCTCCTCTGTCTTCCTTCGCGGACACGTTCGTGCATTATGCCCTTTTTCATTGCAAACGCCGCACATCCTCTTATTTGTTAAATCATTTNCAACATTGTTAAATCACACCAGTGGTGTTCAACACCAGTGAGTAAATAAGTCACATGTTTTATTTTTCAACCAATAAATAGGGCATATGATTTATAATAAAAATATTCGGCATATAGTTTATTTCAGCCAATAACATATGTTTATAATTTTTATTAATAAAATATACGTTATATTACATCACTAATATGATATACTTCTCATTACATTACATCGTACATGTCAAATACATCATAAATGTTGATATATTGCGACTTCGCTTGCTATATAAATCTTCGTTTTGTCAGTTTCTTTATCTTTGCTTTTGAAAAAAATAAATTTTTGTCTCAAAAAAATGTCATTATAAACACACCTTTCCTCACTTGCCTCCCAAAGTTAACTAGTGGTGGTGGTCTCCTCTGTCTTCCTTCGCGGACACGTTCGTGCATTATGCCCTTTTTCATTGCAAACGCCGCACATCCTCTTATTTGTTAAATCATTTGTAACATCGTGCAACGTTTTCCGAAACTTTTTATGTGGCAATTCCGCATGAATTTCATTGTTGTCGTCCTGATCGGGTTCGGACGTCTCTTTTCGATCTGCGTCATTGTTGTCGTTCTGATCGGTTTTTCTTTCATCTGCTCGATCTGCGTCATTGTTGTCGTTCTGATTGGTTCTTTTTTCACCTTCTCGATCTGCGCTTATATGATCGAAATCTTGCGGCTTCCGGCTGTTCTCTTTGTCACCATCACCAAACATTCTTTTTTTGCCCTTTCGATTTACGTTTATATTGTTTAAATTGGAATTTTTGGACTTCCGGCCTTTTTTCCTGGTAACGATGGGATTGCTGATGGTAGAAGCAAACTTAGTGATATCACCATTCTTAGCATTTTTAGCTTGACCAACGATTTCGGCTTCCATATTCCTAATTAACTTTGAGTGAACTTCGCAAAGTTCCTCCACTCTACCCGTTGTAATAGCTAGATTTAGAGTTTTCTTCATGATACCAAATCCTCTTCCATATTGTTGCTTTGCAGACAACTCTTCACGAACTTCTTTTGTAAATACGTAATTATCCCGGATGTTTTCTAAATGTGAAAAGGAGACATCAGAAACTTCTACTGTGCCGAAGTCTTGACCTAAAATTGCTGAAATCGTTGGATCGTGATGAAAACTTGGATCTTCCTCCATGACCGATGAATCCGTGTACCAGCGTTGTGGTACAAGTCGAATATGAAATTTTGCAATTGACGAAATAAGCATAATTGCAAAAAAATGACGACACACGAGGCCACGGTTAATCAATGTTAAGCACGTACAAAGATGTGCAGCATTGTCATACAATACCACAAAATGCTTACTCCTTCTATCTATGGAAGAAACATGCCATAATTCACGAATTCTTGTTAGATCGAGACCCAAAATCAACTGATCAAGTTCTATAAAACATGTCTTCTGAGAACATGCCCTCTGGTGAATCTGAGATAGTCTAAAAAGTGTAATAAGATTGGGATCGCGGGAGTAATGGATGTTGAGATAATTATGACGGAAATAATGGATGTTGGGGATAGTTGGGAATTTTGGAAGTAATGGATGTTAGGGGTAATNAACTTTGAGTGAACTTCGCAAAGTTCCTCCACTCTACCCGTTGTAATAGCTAGATTTAGAGTTTTCTTCATGATACCAAATCCTCTTCCATATTGTTGCTTTGCAGACAACTCTTCACGAACTTCTTTTGTAAATACGTAATTATCCCGGATGTTTTCTAAATGTGAAAAGGAGACATCAGAAACTTCTACTGTGCCGAAGTCTTGACCTAAAATTGCTGAAATCGTTGGATCGTGATGAAAACTTGGATCTTCCTCCATGACCGATGAATCCGTGTACCAGCGTTGTGGTACAAGTCGAATATGAAATTTTGCAATTGACGAAATAAGCATAATTGCAAAAAAATGACGACACACGAGGCCACGGTTAATCAATGTTAAGCACGTACAAAGATGTGCAGCATTGTCATACAATACCACAAAATGCTTACTCCTTCTATCTATGGAAGAAACATGCCATAATTCACGAATTCTTGTTAGATCGAGACCCAAAATCAACTGATCAAGTTCTATAAAACATGTCTTCTGAGAACATGCCCTCTGGTGAATCTGAGATAGTCTAAAAAGTGTAATAAGATTGGGATCGCGGGAGTAATGGATGTTGAGATAATTATGACGGAAATAATGGATGTTGGGGATAGTTGGGAATTTTGGAAGTAATGGATGTTAGGGGTAATTATTGCGGATATAATGGATGTTTGGGATTGCGGGAAAATGGATGTTGGGATAATTATGGTGGAAATAATGGATGTTGGAGATTGTTGGGAATTGTGGAAGTAATGGATGTTAGGGAGATAATTATTGCGAATATAATGGATGTTTGGGCATAGTTGGGAATTGTGAAAGTAATGGATGTTAGGGAGGTAATTATTGCAGATATAATGGATGTTTGGGATTGCGGAAAAATGGATATTGTAGTAATTATAATAAGTTTAGGCGTAATAAGTATAATAAATAGTGGTAAATGTAGTAACAATAAAATAAATAAAATTAGATAGATGATGATTGAATATATGCGGTATATATATAAGGAGAAAAAGAATCAAGAAACTCTAATCCATACCCGTTTCCCAAGTTCATCCACCAAAATAGCTTTCTGACATCGATAGTGCATGCTGCGATTCATCTTGTGGCGTTGCAACTTAAGAATTGCCGGCGTCAGATAATTTTGACAAGATACATCCACTTCTTTGAAATAATAGTTGTGGTAATCCTCATCTTGGCTTGCAAGAAGCTTGCTAATAGTTTCATTCAAGCTAATGAACTGGCTTTCCCTCGACAATAACCTTTCGATTACGGATTCAAGCTCTATAAGAGACGAAGATCCGCTAACATGATTTTTGATGATACCATTATAGGATTCAACACGTTGCGTACTTTGTATTCCCGCATTGAATGCACGGTGCGTAAAACAAAGAACCCAAGCCTCCCGACACTGGTAAAGATAACGTTGCAAATAATTGGCGGCATCAGGATATTCAGTTATTAACGCAGCCCATCTCTCTTCAAATATTTGCTCTACACGACTATTTCGTGCACGGCAAAATGCTGCAAAAAATTTTTTCCACTTTTCGCCATGGTATTTTCCCATAAAATGCTTTTCAAGATTCTTCCGAATATGAAATATACAAAAGTGGTGTTTTGTTGTTGGCCAGGAATTATTTACCGAAGCAATCATCGCGGGATCGGCGTCCGTATAAAGAAGGCGTGGCATTAATCCACCTGTTGCATCAAGAAGGCTTTGGAACAACCATGCAAAACTATCTTGGGTTTCATCTGACAAAACGGCTGTTACTGCAAGGCGGGAACGATTGTGATTATCCACTATAATCACAACACACAAGATCATTGAATGACGGTTGGTTTTTGCGGTTGTGTCGAGAAGGACAATATCGTGAAAACACGCCCACAATTCTTGTTGACTCGGGCGCATCCAGCAAAGTCGTACAAGACGATTTTCTTGGCCTTCAAACTGTGCATCGACGTGGAACGATGGATTTTCCTGCTGTTGTTTCATTAGATTAAGGTATATTGAGCCAGCATCACTTTTACTTTGATTTTTTTCGCGGCGAATGGAATTAATCAAATTATAAATGTCACGATCGTGGATGTACTTTCCCGGATTTTTATGTTGCAGCACTTCAATAATTGCACCGGAGCGCACACCACATGTTGCAAGTAATCTAACATCCTCTTGCATTTCTGGAGTGAACTTTCGATAACTGGGCGCGAGAGCGGCGGTGGTTTCAACAAGTTTGTGATTATGCTGGTTTTCAACTTTTGTGATATAAACCAGATTGTCGTTCTTCCGGCGGTAGGTATTAACACGAAATTGGCAGTTACCAGTATTATGTTCTGCATTACGGCTCTCTTCCGTGTGTGCTTCCTTTCTTGGCGTATATTTTTGGCCTCTTGTACATGCGTAAATACGTCGCCGAGGCAGTCCATCCTTTTTATCCTTTTCGCTGTGAGTGATTGTAATTGCGAAGCCTTGTTCTAATCCATAGTTTTTAAGCCATCTTAATTAAAAAAAAAAAATTTGTAATTTTCTTTAATAAAAACAACACCAGGCACCACACTGCATACTCGTCAAGTTTTGTCCAATCGTTGAAAGACATCTCTGTTGCTATTGGGTAAAGAAGTACACCTTCATTAAGTTCGTTAGAAGGAATATCTTCCAGAGTACTATTTTGGTCAAACGGCTCTATTTCGCACACTTCCTCCAATGGTACTTGGTCAAACGGCTCTATTTCGAGCACTGGCACCTCAGGAGAGACTTCATTATGGGAAAAGTTAGGAGGAAAAGTTGGAGAGGTAGAAGGAGAAACATGGGAAAAAAACGTTGTGTTATACATGGCGAAGTATGGTGTGTTGATTATNGGAGTGAACTTTCGATAACTGGGCGCGAGAGCGGCGGTGGTTTCAACAAGTTTGTGATTATGCTGGTTTTCAACTTTTGTGATATAAACCAGATTGTCGTTCTTCCGGCGGTAGGTATTAACACGAAATTGGCAGTTACCAGTATTATGTTCTGCATTACGGCTCTCTTCCGTGTGTGCTTCCTTTCTTGGCGTATATTTTTGGCCTCTTGTACATGCGTAAATACGTCGCCGAGGCAGTCCATCCTTTTTATCCTTTTCGCTGTGAGTGATTGTAATTGCGAAGCCTTGTTCTAATCCATAGTTTTTAAGCCATCTTAATTAAAAAAAAAAAATTTGTAATTTTCTTTAATAAAAACAACACCAGGCACCACACTGCATACTCGTCAAGTTTTGTCCAATCGTTGAAAGACATCTCTGTTGCTATTGGGTAAAGAAGTACACCTTCATTAAGTTCGTTAGAAGGAATATCTTCCAGAGTACTATTTTGGTCAAACGGCTCTATTTCGCACACTTCCTCCAATGGTACTTGGTCAAACGGCTCTATTTCGAGCACTGGCACCTCAGGAGAGACTTCATTATGGGAAAAGTTAGGAGGAAAAGTTGGAGAGGTAGAAGGAGAAACATGGGAAAAAAACGTTGTGTTATACATGGCGAAGTATGGTGTGTTGATTATATAAACACACTTATTTTTTATTTCAATAATCACGTTATTAGAAGGCTTTTTTACCAATCATATTCGTTTATGTTACGTTTATATAGGATCACGTTTAAGTCATATGATCACATGATATGGTGCACAACACCACTGGTGTGATTTAAAGTTTTCGTTATTAAAAATGAATAATAATGTAATATTTAATGATATTATACTCACAATAATAACCAAGATGCGATGATCACAATATATTTAGTTTTCTGCATGAAAACGTGTTTAGCAATAAATAAATAATACAGTCTAAAATTTAAACAGTAAATTATAATAAGATTGCATTGCATTAAATTATGTCGTCGTTTAATGATAAAGTAAACACTACTTTAATTGGGATGATGGTAATGATGATGATGATATTTTGTACAGATATAAAGATATTAGTAGAAATGATCTTGCGCATATTTTAAAAAATTCAGTTCTCATTTAGATTAAATATATGAACACAAGGTGTTCCTAACCTAGAACTCTTGTTTCATTCAAAAAAAGAATTTTTAGATTTATAATAAATAATGAAAATAATGACTTGTTATACTTTAAAATATCAATGATAACGAAAACTTAAAATAAAACAATAAAATAACGAAAGAAGCAAGATTTACAAAAAAAAAAAAGTACAAAAATATAAAATCAAAAATATAAAATAAAATATATTGTCAGCAGCATCATCATCATCAAAAGAACATGGGTCATCGCATTGAATGTCTAAAGATCAATTTCTGTAATGAATTTTTATTTAAATATGTAATGATATGATATTTACAAATGCAAATTCTTAATTTTACCTGAAAGAATTTTGTAAAAGAAATTCATCAATTTTTTTATTTCGCCTTCTTTACTTATCAAATGGAATGGAAAAATTTTTTAATCACCAGAATTTATTAGAAAATTCAAATTTATTATGTTCATCAAAAATTGACATTTTAGATTGTACATGTGTTTATTACACCCAAAGAAACATTACACTCTAAAAAATCCTTTACTGATTTATAAATATATATAATCTTTGTTTTTAATACAATTTAGACGCATGTATGTAGTTAAAATAAAATAATCATAATTTGAATGCTGGTTAATAAATATTGATTTAATATTATGTTAATTTTTTTAAAATATATATTTATTAAGTTTTCTAGTAATTTCGAAATTTTAAAGTTTAATAAATGATAATACTTATTACAACAAATGATAGGCTCAATGCTTTGCTTCATAAATACAATATTTCACTTCATTGCAAATAGGATATATATATTACAGACCGATTATAAAGATATATAATACACAAATGCTTATGCAACACTTTGCACAATCAAAATAGATAAATTGGAAATATTCATACACTCACCTTATCTCACATATCCAATATCCAAAATCTAGTTCCATAATAATGGTGCAGTGTGCCAGTGTTGTCGAGTGTCAAGTGTTCTAGTGCAGTGGTATTCAGTATTCCAGTGTCCCAGTATTATCCAGTGTTGTCAAGAATAATGCTTTTACGTGTAGAAAAATAATGTAAATAAAGATTATTAGATATATATTCTTAAAAATAACCTTTTTTAAGAATTTTCTTTTGGCACACAAAATGTTATAGGTGTGCTATAAGCATGTTATGGGTATTGAGAAAGTAAAAATAAAACAAAAGGTTTTCGAAAAAATGATAATCTTGGTTTGAAATATTCTTATTAAAAAAATAATTGAACAAAAGATAGTAATGGTAGTTTTTGCCAAATGTTGCTTCAATAAAAAAACCAAAACCAAAAATAGTAAAAAGAATAAAGGCTAATAAAATTTTAATGGAAATCGAAATAGGGTTCACTAGAAAAAATAGTAAAAATAAAGTATTAAGTAAACAAATGTCAATAAAAATAGAACATCACATCATTAGCAGAAAGATAAAATAAGTGTAAGTGTAAGCAAAAATGGAAAATCGTTAGTAGTAGTCGATAAATCATTAGTAGAATAAAATCTTGCTTAAATCCACTTATCTCCGATTTTTTTTGCAGCCTCCTTCAACTATTTCGATTATCCCACCTTAACCGTTTATTCTCTAAATCCAATATACTATTCTTGTTTATCTTTGAATAGAATAAGAGATTTCGGTCGATATTAATGGAATAAACATCCGGGAAATTTGTTTTTTTTGACGCGATTATTATTATAATAAAGCTCTTCTTGAATCTATTTTTCTTGGCACATTCATCACGATAGGAACAATTTTATCGACTCCTCATACATAGTCATTTTCATCTTTCTCATAAGCTCAATAAAAAGAGGAAGATTATCGGCTGACGCTAATTACGTCAATTACCCATTTTTTCTTATTATTTCTTTCCTGTCGCATTTTTCCGTTGCCCGGGCCCAATCTTATAATTATGATTATGGTGATACTGGTTATAGTTATACAATTTATGTCGATGCCTGACTCGATATCTTTGGCTTCGCCTTTTACAGCATCCTCCCTTTGATCATTTGATAGTATGCGGTCCTGAAAAGAATATTTTATAGATGATTTAATCTTTTTTTTCTGCCTTTCGCTCTACTGCTGATTATTATTAAGTAGCTAATTCAAGAATAAATACCGAATCTCTCATTTCATTGATATGTTCAGTTTCATTTTATGTTTCGCAATTAGCTATTGGTTCTTGTTTTTATTTATCGAGATAAGATGGTTGATTTCTTTGAATCTCGAGATATTAATAGAAGCTCCACCTGCTGGTTAGTTTTGTATTATTCTTTGGTATCACATAAAATATCATATTTTAATGCTTATCTTGATGTTTTTAACTGTCGTTCCACTTTTGTCTTGTCAGTTACTTTGCTGTTGTTGATGAAATTAACAATCGCATTATTCAAATACTGAATTTACTTAGCCTTGCATTTTTGCTTATTTTTGGTTTAATACCTGTTTTCCTATTTTATCATGTGTCAAGATCTATATTATGTGAAGATTCTGGGGATCAACGGTTTCAAAAAAGGTATCTCAAAAAGTTAGAAAAACGTGAAACTAGTGAAATTGTTGAGGATGCTGAAGTTGCTCGGTGTTCAGAATGTTGAGAAGGGTGGGATTATGAAGTACGTGAAAATTTTGAAACGATTGAAATTTCCTCATGTAAAAAATTGGAATAAAAAAAGTAAAGAATTCTTGAGTGGCATGAGATTAAAAAAAAAAAAATATATAAAAATAAAAATTTTTTTAATTGTCAATCATTTAAAATTTGATTGTTTCACTCTTCACGTGAGATAGATATCATTCAAGTTGAGATTAAATAAAATTTGATTGTCTCACTAAATTACGTATCTCATAAGTTAATATTTTTTTTTGCACCAATGGATCGCAGAAATACGTGAGATAAACAAAATAATTCTTGTGTGGGAAAATCATTCAAATAATAACTGCATGAATGTTTATATTTTTATTTTTTTTAATCTCAATCATTTTATTGTTATGGGGCTTAGCAGCGCAGACGTAAATATGATTAGTCATAAGTTAAAAAAAATTTTTTGCACCAATAAATCGTGGAAAAACTTCACGTGAGATAAACAAAATAAAACTTATAAAAAAAGCCAATATTCGCAAAATTCAAAACTTATCTTTTTTTTTTCTTTTCTTGGTACTCTCTTGGTTAGCTTCTCTTATTTTGAAGGAAAATCCGAACTTATGATTTTATTATTATATGGGATGATTTATCCTTTATATATAAGAGAGAAAACCCTTTTTACCCTTTCTGGGGATTTCTCATGGTCTTTATGTCCGCCTTGTCAGAGTGGAAATCCTCGGTCAGCGTCCTCAATAGTTGCGGGCCGCTAAGCCGCTAAGGTGGCGGTAGGCCCAGACTGCAGGCCTGATCATTTTTATTCCTTTAACATTCCCATTCCTTCCGGGGTTTTTTGCTAGTTATTACCGTTTCTCGATTAACTAACCCCGGTTTTTACCAGCTATCTTCGGATTTCTAGTTTCCGGGTCACCAAAAAGGGTTTTTTGCTAGTTATTACCGTTTCTCAATAACTAACTCCGGTTTTTACCAGTTATCTTCGGATTTCTAGTTTCCGGGTCACCAAAACTTCCTAATGGTTTGGGATTTCTTTTCCCAGTAGGTTCGATTCCTACAAGGAAGCTTGAAAAATTTTAAAATTTTTTTTTATGTTATTTGAATTCGTGATTGAGTGTGGGAAAAAATGTTCGAAAGGGAGATAAGTACATATTCCTTTATTTCTTTTACCTAATGTTTTTTAATTTATTATTAATAATTACTGCATACATTTATCAAAGATTTAGACATTCCCTCTACCAAAACTCTAGTAACTACGGTCCAAATATACAAAATATACACCAAAAATGAAAAACTTAAGAAACCCGAATCAGATCCAAACTGGTGATTCGTGACAGAAAAAGAATTATTAGAAGTCATTGACAAATATGTAAATGATAATGCATGTGCATGGATAGAAAAATGTGCAAAGAACAAAAATACCTTTCAGCACAAATCAATGATGATAAATCAGCGAAAAAGATGACGATTCATTTGATGAAATCAGTGAAGAAACCAAGAAAGAATTAATAGACTGTACTGACAAATATGTTGTAGACAATGTTACCGAGAAAGTTATGTGGGGGAAAAAGAAAACCAAAGCTATTGCGACTATCACTTCTACTAAAATAAAAGATGGTTCATTTGAAATCAATGAAAAAATCACAAAAGAACTTGATGTCACTTTCACTTCCTCCAATGACCTTATTACCTCGGCTCAAACCATTACCACTAATGATGAACTCAAATCCGTTGACCCCTTCGTGTGAAAAACTGTACTTACTCTTGGTTATCTTAATATAGCTGCACCCACTACGAATATATTTAATCAAAACTCCGTGACCTTGAAATAGAAAAAGAATTATTAGATGCCTCCGACAAATATGTAATTGATAAAGCAACACAGGAAGTAATTGATATTAGAAAAGGAAGAAGAATCAGGAAATCATAATATTTTTAATAAAGAATTTGAAGGTAATTAAAATATTTTGTTTTATTTTAATTTTTATTTAATAATATTAATGTGTATATATATATTTTGGAGAATTTAGAATTCGAGGATTCAGATGATGATTTAGATGAAATGGATAAAAATATTTAGATAATTTAATATAATTACTGAGTATTTAATCAATTTATTATTTATATACTTACTGTTTATATGAATTATTTTTTTAGATTTGGCTGAAATTTTACGAGCAAGAGAAAGAGAAAGGACTGGCACACAGCAATGATGAAGAGAATATTTAATTTTAAATTTAATATTTTTATTATTTGTTTATTATAATTTGTTTATTATTTAGTTTGAATTTATGTTAAATAAAATTATTTTTTTGTATTATAATCTTATCGTGCCTAGGAACATCAACTGAAAAAATTAGTATAATAATTCTTAAACTGATTCCAAAATGATCACTTTTTTTAAATCTTCATTAAATTATCAAAAATGAGTATTCCCAAAACGGTACGAAAAAGCCTTTTTGTTCTAAAAATTTACTATTATAAATTTCAACTTACTATTGGATCTAATAAACATTTCAGAAAATAATTAATAAACGAACCTGCTGAATTTTCTTTCATTACAATTTCCGATACTCCTATATGAATAGATTTTTCATCCATTGATTTACTCGATAATTTATTATATCTTCACCTCTTATATTATTTAAATATAATAATATTATTTTTAAATTATAATTCATAAATAATAATTTCAATGGCAATGGTCTTTTAAACCAAAAGTTATCGGCCGGTAAAAGTAATATAATATCTGAATCAATTTAACTTCGTTAAGAATGAATGAATAAATATTTTCTATTTTTTTATGTTCATAATAAATGAAATGGACAATATATGATATTTTCAATTCATCATTTCTTGTGCGCTAAAAATGAAATATATATCAAGTACCAGTATGTTACATTTATACAAAAATCTTTTAGCTAATGAAACGATATACCTTGAAGTCTTCATATATATACCCATAACGAAAAGATCTAGAAAATAAAGGAGGACGAGGAATTAGCGAAGATCCTGAACATCCGGCTAGAAAGTAATCATAAGAATAATACCAATTTCTATTTTTGATCCTTTACATCAAAATAATGATTATTTTTTAAATAGTAATGATCATTGTAAACCATATATTTATTTTTTTTTAAAACCAGACCGATAACAGCTGATATTTATTAGTATCTTGTATCACAGTTATTTTGGCGTTGTTAAATTTGGAAATCTGATGTCAAACTCATGAAAATTCATGGATGCAATTGTCAACTGTCCTCTCATTTATAATAATAATAAATGTATCAAAATAAAACAATACAAATATGATATATAATTATTCACCAAAAAATTATAACTTACACTGTTTTTATGTTGCGCCAAGCCTTCCAGTGTTTACCTGCAACAAGTTATTAAATCAGAGGTATTGTGCCAAACATTCTATCATTTTCATGTGTTATCAACAATAAGTTAGTAAATAATGAATACACTACCCTATTGTACTAACTATTTTAGTAAATTACAATAAGACGTAAGACTGCATCATTACATCAGATCTATGGACAAAAAATGTACCATGTCATTCCGTTTTACAAATTTTATGACATACGATGCTACATTACGTAATCCAAAAAAAATATAAAAAGGTTCCCTTTTCATTCGAAATTTTTTTTTCACTTTCTTCACTCTCTCTGAATGAATACTGAAAGAACATAATTTTTCTTTAAAAAAACCAGTCTTATTAATGAGTAGAAATGACAAAGTTCTACTATCAATGTAAAACTTTTTACAGTTCTTAACTTTTCACAAATTTTATCATACACGATAATGACACTTCATAATCCAAAAACGTTATGAAAAGGTTTCCTTTTTACCCAAAAATTATTCCTTTCTCTGTATGAATACAAAGGACAAATTACTGTTCTCAAAAACAATCTTATTATTAATGAGTAGAAACAATTAAGTTCTACCATCCATTAATGGCTCCTATTGCCTCAAAAAAGCACTGGTCACTTCAGAGATACGAAACAAACAAGAGCTCCAAAGGAAAATATCAAAGGTACCGTCGATATAATCTATTAGAACATTATTCAAGGTCTTGATAATACTGGAAGTTGTTTCTTCCGGAGCATCCAATAGGATCAAGGTTTTAATTTCCATGGTCTTTTAAATGGTGATTTGGAGGCTTCGTTTGTATATCTGTACAAATATTTGTATGAATATTTACCAGTATGTCATCGGATTTTCTTGTCAGGAAATTGAGGTATTCAATATATGGGATGAGAATCGTCAATCTTTCTCTAAGTAAAGTGAAGGACAGAGATAGTGTAAATATTATTGTAAATATTGTTAGTATTATTGTACATTATTGTAAATAGTTTGCATATAGAAGTAATGGGCGGAGGGAGGGATTGTATATTATATTGTATTATAGATTTCATTTGTATTATAGATTTCATTAACATCACAGATTTCATTTGTATTATTAATTTCATTAACATCATAGATTTCACTTGTATTATAGATTTCATTCGTATTATAAATTTTATTTGTATTATAGATTTCATTTGTATTATATAGAGTAGTTTAATTTATTTTAATACTGAGGGTTATTATAATAGCGATGCGATGAAAAGATGAAAGGATAGAAATTCTTTCTGAAGTCAATTTGAAGGGAAGGTGCTCAAATTACGCAATATTGATGGGTCATCAATCGGTTTGATATAATTTTGAAGGTATTATTATGATGGGTCACTAGCCTTCAATAGTTATTTTAGGGTAAAGATCTTAAGGAGGTCTATCAATTATGCAGATAATACCTATTTTAGAGGTGTTCTTGCTTTCGAAGTCATTTTGGAGGTGTTCTTAAACTGATGATGATGTCAAATCCAACTTTCAAAAAACATATTAGAGAATACAAAAAAGAATCTAATTGAAATTCTTTATGATTCATAGATTACTGGCATAATTGGATTTTTTACCATCGTGGTGTTGAAATTCTTGCTGATAATCAAATGGCATGACATTTAAATTCTTTAATTTAATTGCCAATGAGACAACTGAGATCATCATCCTTAAGAAAACTAAGCAATATCAACAAAGGCATTAGAATAATCTCTCATGTAAATATGTATTTGGTGCGATGTTTTAGGTGATGAAAAGGATACAAAAAAAAGGCATTTTGATTTATCGTAAACTTGCTGAAAGAATCTCTTATGGCTTTGAATATAGCATATAGTTATTCAAATGGGATCGGTGCTGAAAAAACTGAAGAAAAAGCATTTGAAACATATTTAAAATCTGTGGTTCTTTCTATAAAAAGGAATAGGAAATAGCAATTGATGAAACTAAAGGATTTCAAATGTCGTGAAAAATCTAGTTTGTCTGGAAATATCAATGCGCAATATCAGGAAAATGGCATGGGCGTGGATAAAAGTCGTATTTGAAAAAGAAAATAATATAGCACAGCATGAAGTGAGAATATTTGATTGATTCAAAAAGCCGTAGAAAATGATCATAATAATTGCCAACAAAGGATTGAAAAATGCTTTTATTGACTAAGAAAGATATTTTAAATGCTTTCTACTGGCAAAGGATAATGAGATGCATATTAACTATTTTGAGAGTTTACATTTTCAGGAACTCTTCTATGAGATATGTATATCTTTATAACATGTAAAGCTGCAATAAACCTTTTCTGTAAGCATCTTTTTTTGAAAATTTTTTAATTTTTTTTTTATGATTTTTTTTAACAACTCAGAAATTAGAGAAAATTTCCAAATCTGATTATTAAATTAAAAAGAGAATTGATGTTTTAGAATGATGATTTTTTTTCTTATACTTTTTTATTTTTTATTTCATTAAATTATAATAATTTTGCATTTCGAAAAATATTCTTAAATGCTTTATTATTTGAAAAGTAGTTAAATTGTTTATTCTAGTTAATTTCATTGACAAATATTTATTATTATTGATAGAATTTTTATTTTTTTTATTCTGTTTTATTTATTCTCCAAAAGTTCAAAAATTGTTTAAAAATGAAATAATAAAAAAAATAGTGCATAAGTTTTTGAATAAATTAAAGAAATGAAAGAGAATTCTAGTGCGAAAAAATATCAAAATTAATTATTATTAAAATTAAGACAATAAATTAATAACTTTAATAAAAAAGCTTTTATATTAAAGTTTCCTTTCATTCATTATCAATTTTCCACTTAACATTTTTTTTTCTTGCCTTCTTTTATTCAATAGATATATCATGTATTATAAAAAATGGTGATAATACATATTGAGGGTGCACGAATTCCACATGGGATGTGCACAGGATTTCAAAATGTTGCGAAGGTCACGGGAGATGACATTGAGATGACAGTGTAACCGGATGAGTGTGTTACCATCTAGATGACAGATTATTCATCTTTGTACGAAGTATTTCATCCTTGTGTGTCATCTTTAAAAATAGAAAAGAACGTGTTTAGACACGACAACGCAGGATGAAGGAAAACAAGTTCGAAAGTGTATAAAATAGACTGGTAATTTAGGATGTGAAAAGGATCGGCTCATTTTTGCAAATTTTATAATTTTTAATTTTCTTTTGGTACATTTTGAATAATTACAAAAATCTTTCACCTAATTTGTAATAAAATAATAAATAATCTTTTGGTACGCATTTTATAATAAAAATAAATAATAAAGATAGAAACATATTGTTTTGATTTAGCAGCAGAGATAAGACACGCCAAAGCAGTGATATATTTTTGTTGTTACATCTTTGCAATAAGTTTAAAAGTTTCGATATACACCATAATAATTTGATACGTTTTTAATATTTTTATTTCGTGATAACAGTAATATTGGTGAGAAATGGTTAACAGCCCATAATACCTCTATTACTAATTTTGTAATTTCTTGAATAAAGTTACTGAATAAAGTCTGAAGCTAAGATTCAAAAGTTTGCGTAGTGAGCTGTAAAAAGATACTTTTATTCCACTTACTCACGTACCTTCAGATCGCACCTGTGTGTACTGTGTTAAGAGTTTATTTTATATATCTATTCGTTGCGAGTAGGCAAGTGACTGCTTGATCCTACTGGCGGATAGTGGGCGTTACGAAATATTGCGTACAAGAGTACGTTGAGTTAGTACGAAAAGGGGTGTGACGAGAGTTCAATTTAGTGGGACTGATTGACATAACTTTACTCCTTGTTCTGGGCAGACCGCCACAATATATTAAAATTAAATGTAATGTATTAATAAACTGCATAAACACAAATAATAAATAATTCCAAATATTTAGATTTTTGAAATATTGCAATAATGCTTACATTATACATATCGTCAAAACTAATTTGGTCTTGACTCAACTATTAAAATTTCAATTTTTAATTGCGTCTGACTCAACTAATTGCATCAGTTACTAGTAAAAATTAAAATTTGTCTTGACTCAACTCCAATTTTTCTCAATTTTAATTGCGTCTGACTCAATTCAATAGTTTTGACGACATGTATAGCTTACATTATTTATTATCAGCTTTAATTTAAATAAAAGCGATTCCAGTGATAATAAAAATATAAATTTTAATAAAATGAATAAGTAATTCTATATTAAATATAATAATAAAATATAATATATTTAAAACTAAAAAATATTTTTAATTCTAATTCTAAATCAATTATTCAATTAATTCCCAATGAATTAAATTTCATTCCATTTCTTGAGTTTCATTTTCTTAATCTTCAACTATACAAATTAAAATACAGTCAATAAACTAAATATATCAGAAAAATAATTAAAGAAATAAATTTACCAATTATATTATCAGGAATTGAAAAAATTTTCTGTCTTGAATCTAAATAAATAATTAATAGAAAATTTTTTTTTCTAAAAAAGGTAAATAAAATTTATTTATACTTACTAAATGTATCATATTCAGAAATTGTGATTTTAGGTATGAGTCTGCTTGTATATATTGCTTCAGAATGCGTTTCATTTGGATCCTAATTAAAAAAATCCTTGTTTGATTTTTTTGCCACTTTAATTTGTTTTTTTACTTGTTTTTTTGTTTCAGAATCATTAAAATATTTACTAAGTTGAAATAGCATTTCTTTAGCAGTTGGACGATTGAAAGGTTCAAAATTCCAGCATTTTTCCATAATTTCTTTAAAAAATTGAGGAATTTCACATTTAATTTCAGGTTTAAGCCCTTTGCAAATGTCCATTGCAAGATTTTCATTATGTGGAATATTATAATATGGTGGATAACTAGTCAGAACTTCTAACATAACCATACCAAAAGAATAAATGTCAGATGCTTGAGTATATTCTCCTCTACTCAATGTTTCAGGTGCCATGTATGGAATTATGCCATAAATTTTTTCTCGGTCATTTTCTGAAACTGGTTTGCACAGTCTAAAATCAGTAATATAACTTAATGTTAAAGTTCAATTAACTATGTTACCAGGATGAAAATCTTTACGCATTAAGCCCATATTATGGATATTTGTAAGGCCATCTGTCATAGCAAATAAAATATAAGTTTTTTTTCTCCAAGTTAATTCTTCAAACTTGTTATTCANTAAAATATTTACTAAGTTGAAATAGCATTTCTTTAGCAGTTGGACGATTGAAAGGTTCAAAATTCCAGCATTTTTCCATAATTTCTTTAAAAAATTGAGGAATTTCACATTTAATTTCAGGTTTAAGCCCTTTGCAAATGTCCATTGCAAGATTTTCATTATGTGGAATATTATAATATGGTGGATAACTAGTCAGAACTTCTAACATAACCATACCAAAAGAATAAATGTCAGATGCTTGAGTATATTCTCCTCTACTCAATGTTTCAGGTGCCATGTATGGAATTATGCCATAAATTTTTTCTCGGTCATTTTCTGAAACTGGTTTGCACAGTCTAAAATCAGTAATATAACTTAATGTTAAAGTTCAATTAACTATGTTACCAGGATGAAAATCTTTACGCATTAAGCCCATATTATGGATATTTGTAAGGCCATCTGTCATAGCAAATAAAATATAAGTTTTTTTTCTCCAAGTTAATTCTTCAAACTTGTTATTCAACAGTTTTCGAAGACTACCAAGTTTTGCATAATCCATAACCATCATATATTCATTTTCTGTTGGATTTTTAGTGATACCATATATTGCAATTGACTTTTTACCTCGAAACTTAAGTTGATTTTCAATCTAAAATATTTATTAATATAAAATAAAGTTATTCTATATTTAAAATAATGAAATTAAATAACATGAAATATTTACCTCTTGCAGAAAATCATTTTTATTTGTGAGATTATTAAGACTTTTCAAACAAACGCCTTGTTTACCATTCCTAGACCCAAAATATTGCATGTTACAGTTAATAAATCCATCAAGCCAATTTGCTTTATATACTGTGCTAAAACCCCCCTTAGCAAGATATGTTACATTCTCAAGTCTGCCAAATGGAATCCATTCAATAATTTCTTGACAGTTATTTGCTTTTAGTTGTATTTGTTGAATAAATTTATCAATTTCTCTATCTCCACTTGTCCATTTATCAAATTCACTTTGAAATTGTTTGGCATTACATGGATGACACCAGTTTTTTCCAGTCTTATCTTGATAACATTCAAAACATTTTCCATAATTACTAAAAACATTATTGATAATTGATCAGAGAATTGTTATAATATTAAAACATCAATTTCAATAATTATAAAATTAAATACTCACAGACTGTAGTATAATTTATATTGATTAGTTTATTATTGATTAGAGAGTTGAATTGTTATATAATATTAAGGCATTGATTTCAATAATTATAAAATTAAATACTCACTTGCTGTAATACAATTTATATATTATTGATTAGAGAATTGTTATAATATTAAAACATCAATTTCAATAATTATAAAATTAAATACTCACGGACTGTAGTATAATTTATATTGATTAGTTTATTATTGATTAGAGAATTGAATTGTTATATAATATTAAGACATCGATTTCAATAATTATAAAATTAAATACTCACTCGCTGTAATACAATTTATATATTATTGATTAGAGAATTATTATAATATTAAAACATTAATTTCAATAATTATAAAATTAAATACTCACGGACTATTGTATAATTTGTATTGTTTAGTTTATTATTGATTAGAGAATTGAATTGTTATATAATATTAAAACATCAATTTCAATAATTATAAAATTAAATACTCACTCGCTGTAATATAATTTATATTGATTAGTTTATTATTGATTAGAGAGTGGAATTGTTATATAATATTAAGACATCGATTTCAATAATTATAAAATTAAATACTCACTTGCTGTAATACAATTTATATATTATTGATTAGAGAATTGTTATAATATTAAAACATCAATTTCAATAATTATAAAATTAAATACTCACTTGCTGTAATACAATTTATATATTATTGATTAGAGAATTGTTATAATATTAAAACATCAATTTCAATAATTATAAAATTAAATACTCACGGACTGTAATATAATTTATATTGATTAGTTTATTATTGATTAGGGAATCGTTATATAATATCAAAACATAGATTTCAATAATTATAAAATTAAATACTCACTGACTGTAATATAATTTGTATTGCTTAGTTTATTATTGATTAGAGAATTGAATGGATATATAATATTAAGACATCATCGATTTCAAGAATTATATACTCACCAACTGTAATATAATTATATTGATTAGTTTAGTTTATTATTGATTAGAGAATCGTTATATAATATTAAGACATCGATTTCAATAATTATAAAATTAAATACTCACTGACTATAATATAATTTATATTGATTAGTTTATTATTGATTAGAGAATTGAATTGTTATATAATATTAAAGCATCAATTTCAATAATTATAGAATTAAATACTCACTCGCTGTAATACAATTTATATTGATTAGTTTATTATTGATTAGAGAATTGTTATAATATTAAAATATCAATTTCAATAATTATAAAATTAAATACTCACGAACTGTAATATAATTTATATTGAATTGTTATATAATATTAAGACATTGATTTCAATAATTATAAAATTAAATACTCACAGACTGTAATAGAATTTATATTGATTAGAGAATCATTATATAATATTAAAACATCAATTTCAATAATTATAAAATTAAATACTCACTCGCTGTAATATAATTTATATTGATTAGTTTATTATTGATTAGAGAATTGTTATAATATTAAGACATCGATTTCAATAATTATAAAATTAAATACTTACAGACTATAATATAATTTATATTGATTAGTTTATTATTGATTAGAGAATTGAATCGTTATATAATATTAAGACATCGATTTCAATAATTATAAAATTAAATACTCACTCGCTGTAATACAATTTATATTGATTAGTTTATTATCCATTAGAGAATTGTTATAATATTAAAACATCAATTTCAATAATTATAAAATTAAATACTCACGAACTGTAATATAATTTATATTGATTAGTTTATTATAGATTAGAGAATTGAATCTTTATATAATATTAAGACATCGATTTCAATAATTATAAAATTAAATACTCACAGACTGTAATACAATTTATATTGATTAGAGAATTGAATTGTTATATAATATTAAAACATTGATTTCAATAATTATAAAATTAAATACTCACTCGCTGTAATATAATTTATATTGATTAGTTTGTTATTGATTAGAGAATTGAATTGTTATATAATATTAAGACATCGATTTCAATAATTATAAAATTAAATACTCACAGACTGTAATACAATTTATATTGATTAGAGAATCATTATATAATATTAAAACATCAATTTCAATAATTATAAAATTAAATACTCACTCGCTGTAATATAATTTATATTGATTAGTTTATTATTGATTAGAGAATTGAATCGTTATATAATATTAAGACATCGATTTCAATAATTATAAAATTAAATACTCACAGACTGTAATATAATTTATATTGATTAGTTTATTATTAATTAGAGGATTGAATCGTTGTATAATATTAAGACATCGATTTCAATAATTATAAAATTAAATACTCACCGACTGTAATATAATTTATATTGATTAGTTTATTATTGATTAGAGAATTGAATTGTTATATAATATTAAGACACCGATTTCAATAATTATAAAATTAAATCCTCACTCACTGTAATACAATTTATATTGATTAGTTTATTATTGATTAGAGAATTGTTATCATATTAAAACATCAATTTCAATAATTATAAAATTAAATACTCACTCGCTGTAATATAATTTATATTGATTAGTTTATTATTGATTAGAGAATTGAATTGTTATATAATATTAAGACATTGATTTCAATAATTATAAAATTAAATACCCACAGACTGTAATTCAATTTATATTGATTAGAGAATCATTATATTGAGGGTGCACGAATTCCACATGAGGTGTGCACGGGATTTCGAAATGTTGCGAAGGTCACGGGAGATGACATTAAGATGACAGTGTAACCGGATGAGTGTGTTACCATCTAGATGACAGATTATTCATCTTTGTACGAAGTATTTCATCCTTGTGTGTCATCTTTAAAAATAGAAAAGAACATGTTTAGACGCGACAACACAGGATGAAGGAAAATAAGTTCGAAAGTGTATAAAATAGACTGGTAATTTAGGATGTGAAAAGGATCGGCTCATTTTTACAATTTTTATAATTTTTAATTTTCTTTTGGTATATTCCAAATAATTACGAAAATCTTTTACTTAATTTGTAATAATAAAATAATAATCTTTTGGTACGCATTTTATAATAAAAATAAATAATAAAGATAGAAACATATTGTTTTGATTTAGCAGCAGAGATAAGACACGCCAAAGCAGTGATATATTTTTGTTGTTACATCTTTGCAATAAGTTTAAAAGTTTCGATATACACCGTAATAATTTGATACGTTTTAATATTTTCATTTCGTGATAACGGTAATATTGGTGAGAAACGGTTAACAGCCCGTAATACCTCTATTACTAATTTTGTAATTTCTTGAATAAAGTTACTGAATAAAGTCTGAAGCTAAGATTCGGAAGTTTGCGTAGTGAGCTGTAAAAAGATACTTTTACTCCACTTACTCACGTACCTTCAGATCGCACCTGTGTGTACTGTGTTAAGAGTTTATTTTATATATCTATTCGTTGCGAGTAGGCAAGTGACTGCTTGATCCTACTGGCGGATAGTGGGCGTTATGAAATATTGCGTACAAGAGTACGTTGAGTTAGTACGAAAAGGGGTGTGACGAGAGTTCGATTTAGTGGGACTGATTGACGTAACTTTACTCTTTGTTCTGGGCAGACCGCCACAATATAATATTAAAACATCAATTTCGATAATTATAAAATTAAATACTCACTCGCTGTAATATAATTTATATTGATTAGTTTATTATTAATTAGAGAATTGAATTGTTATATAATATTAAGACATCGATTTCAATAATCATAAAATTAAATACTCACAGACTGTAATATAATTTATATTGATTAGTTTATTACTGATTAGAGAATTGAATCGTTGTATAATATTAAGACATCGATTTCAATAATTATAAAATTAAATACTCACAGACTGTAATATAATTTATATTGATCAGTTTATTACTGATTAGAGAATTGAATCGTTGTATAATATTAAGACATCGATTTCAATAATTATAAAATTAAATACTCACTCGCTGTAATATAATTTATATTGATTAGTTTGTTATTGATTAGAGAATTGAATTTTTATATAATATTAAGAAAATAATTGTAAAATTAAATACTCATATAAGCAATAAATAATGATTTTAAAAATAACATTTAATGCAACAATATGCCTACTCTTCCGATTCTTCTGATTCTTCCAATTTTTCTGTTTCTTCCATTTCTTTCATTTCTTCAGTTTTTCTTGTTTCTTTCATTTCTCCGAATTCTTTAATTTCTTTATCCTCCTCTATTCTTCCCTTCAATTTTTTTAAAAAATAACATTACATTATCGGATTAAATAAATTCCATTTTGTACAACAATAATTATTACAGAGATTCCCTTTTTGAACATACATATTTTTTCGAGTTGTACAAATACAAGTAATTAAGAGACGTGATCAGCGATTTAAAAAAATTTCCCTTTGAGATATTTGAATTCAAAATTACCAACGCAAAAAAAAAATCTAAAGATCTCTCTTTGAAGTCAACGAACTAATCTTCAAGAGAATTGATCCATAATGCAATGCTAAGTGAGATTTAAGTGCTTTAAAAGTATTTCTTTATAAATTATATAACATTGTATTTAAAAAGAAAAAAGAATTAAAGGAAACAAGTCATTGGGAAACCGCAATCTGCGTAAATTTACGTAATTTATACGGATCATATAATATTACATAAATTTATGCAGATTTCGGTTTCCTGATGAAACAAATCTCAATGATATTATGACAGCATTTGCGAATTGATCAAAAAAGAGCCTGTTAAAAAATTTATTTATAAGTTGAAATTATCAAATATTAGTATCATTAATTTTTAGCATTTTAATAAATATTGAATCGCTTTCAATATAAAATTATTTTTATTCATCACATCAAATAATAATAACTATTGTTGTTGCTGTTATTATTAGAATTATTATTAAACTTCAATAAAATATTTTAATGTTAAGATCTTCAAAACTTGTGCTAAACATATTGGTTTATACAAATGAAAAATACATATTAGTTGATATTGTAAATTTCAACTATTATTATTGTTGTTATGATAAAATTCACCAAAATAAAAAAAATAGAAAAATCCCTACTCCAATATACTATTTGGTATATCTTTCCATCAGACTAAATATTAAATTAAGATTTCGATGAAAATATTCTTATTCTTTCTCTAAATTTTCGTTAAAAAATAACAAGTGGTCTAGGTTGGGGGCACTTTTTGTTTATAATATTTAATTTAATTTGAACAAAAAAAATATAAAAAAAATTGAATTTTTTAAAATATCCTTCTTTTGAAAGATTATATTAAATACACTCTTTGTACTTGTCCAAAACTAAAGAATATAAATTATTGCAATTTCATGATGAATTTTTAGATAAATATGTATGCATCCATCAAAAGATTTATATTCTTGATTTTTTCAAATAGAATTTTTGATTAATTATTAAATTTTAGCATTTGATCTTTATTTATTTGATCCATTTATGCATGAATTTCTCAAATTAATAGTATTTTAATGAATATTAATGTGAAAATCTAAAGTTTTGAAGGCTGATATTGTACTGAATATTTAAAAACAGAATATATGCAGAAAATTTCATTTAAGTTTTGAAATTTGATGAATATTAAATTAATTTTGTAATTTAAAATTATGAAGAGATGCAATTTCATATTACTTCTATCATTAAACATCAATGAATATTTAGTACATTGATACAAAATTTTTACATCTACATAATTGTTAGAATTATTATTATGCTAACACTTGATCTAGAAAACATTTTATATCTGAGTAAATATTAGATAGTTTCAAAGTTTATCATTAATAAATAACCTTTTAAATTATTTGTTAGAGGGATGATTTATATTAAATATTATTTCCAATTTAAATTATTTAGATTTAATTTTGCTTATTATTAATTATTTCAATTTTATGCATTAAACTGCTATATATTCAACAGTGTTAAATATATATTAGTGCAATAATCAATGATTTTACAATTATGTCAGAAAGTAATGCCATATTTTTTATTAAAATAAAAATCTACATATCTAATACTTAGTTGGCCTCCCTTTGTATCCAATACTGTTTCAATTCTTTGTGGAATTGAGTCCAAGTCCACAACCTTCCTAAGAATTGATATATTAAATTTTGATCACACTTCATCTACAGTTTTTGGAAAATTTTGTTTCTTAATATTGTCCTTTAACAATTTCCAGATGTTTTCTATGGGGTTAAGGTCAGGAGAATTACTGGCCAGTCCGATGTTTTAATTTTTTTTGGTTCAACCATTTTACTGTTTTATTTGTGATTTGGATTGGAGAATTATCCTGTTGAAACACCATATGATTTATCTAATTGGAGGGTACATGACAAATAAAATTACACTTGCTTCTGATTACTCATATCTTATCTCATAAAATCATTACATAACATTCATAAAGTCATGAAAAATAAATGGATGAGAAAAAACACAAAAAAAAGTGGGAATCAATTGCATAATATTCTTTCTGAAATTACTGACATACAAATGAGATAAATGTGACTTGGAGTTAGAAGTATATTTTTATTATATAAATTGACATTTGGATTCCAAATCTTGACATTCACTATAATGGAATTATTATTATTACTTCTAGTTCAAGTATTGCTTCTACTTTCACCAAAATTTGTTTTTGGATAGAATAGGAATAGATGTAATAGTTTTGATTTCTTGTATTTCNATTAAATTTTGATCACACTTCATCTACAGTTTTTGGAAAATTTTGTTTCTTAATATTGTCCTTTAACAATTTCCAGATGTTTTCTATGGGGTTAAGGTCAGGAGAATTACTGGCCAGTCCGATGTTTTAATTTTTTTTGGTTCAACCATTTTACTGTTTTATTTGTGATTTGGATTGGAGAATTATCCTGTTGAAACACCATATGATTTATCTAATTGGAGGGTACATGACAAATAAAATTACACTTGCTTCTGATTACTCATATCTTATCTCATAAAATCATTACATAACATTCATAAAGTCATGAAAAATAAATGGATGAGAAAAAACACAAAAAAAAGTGGGAATCAATTGCATAATATTCTTTCTGAAATTACTGACATACAAATGAGATAAATGTGACTTGGAGTTAGAAGTATATTTTTATTATATAAATTGACATTTGGATTCCAAATCTTGACATTCACTATAATGGAATTATTATTATTACTTCTAGTTCAAGTATTGCTTCTACTTTCACCAAAATTTGTTTTTGGATAGAATAGGAATAGATGTAATAGTTTTGATTTCTTGTATTTCAACTGCAATTTTTATTTTTCTCAAATTAAGAAAATTTATTCTTGAATTACAGAAAGCAAATACAATTCTGAAATTAAAACATCTTTGTAAATTGAGAAAACTTGTAATTATTGAAAGACAGAAGTATACCTTCAGCATCCTTAAAATATGAGTAAATATTTTGTAATAATATTTTATAAATGTTTGAGAATAATAAACTATCATAAATTATATATTACTATTCATGAAAATAATTTAAAACTAATTTGCTAATTTATATTTGCTTACTTTGTTTATGTTTAGGTGTAATTTTTTTGATAATCCTGAGAAAATATTAGCTGTACATGCCTTGAAAAAATTATTTATTTTTTATATATATAGTTTTCCAAGTCATTGAAGTAACATTAAAAAAAAATATTCAGAACCACTGTTAAACTGGGACGCAATAAAGTTAGTTGCATGGCAATAAGTCCGACAGTCAACAAATTGTTACTTCTAATCCGGGTAAAGTTTATTATTACATTTTTCATTAATAATCTTTTTATAAATCTTTGATAATTCATAAAATAAAAGAGACATACGGATTTAAGTTATATAATATTGATGATTTAAGTTCAAGTAAATGTACTACAACACTTGAATGTGGAGTTAAAGTTAAACACCTTTATTGGTCTATATCAATATCTAATCGTGTAGACGATGATAAGAACGAACTTCTTATTGCATTCTCTGATGTAAAAATACTCCATTATTATGAGGAAGAAAATGATTCAGACTTTTGTGGTGAAGTTAATAACCAATACGGGGATGACAAAAATGACTTAGACTTTGGTAATAAAGTTAATAACTAATACGATTATGACGAAGATTACTTAGAATCTGGCAATAAAGTTAATAACCTATATGGTGATTCCGAAAGTGACTTAGAATCTTGTGACAAACACGGGTTATAATTCTTTAAATCAATTGGCGGTGTTATAAGATTTCTTGGTAGTGATGATAGTGGTGGTAGTAATAATGATAGTGGTGATGATAGTTAAAAAATAAACTAACAATAGTTAATTAATCGAGAATTTCTAAAGAAACTTTTTAAAAAAAGGAGGGAAAACAAAGTATAAACAATTTGAATTGCAAATGATTTTGTGATGCGTCCTTTTAACAAATAATTAAATGAATTAGAGATCTAGAGATGTTATTTAAGAATCATGAACCTTCAGTAACTGCCAAAATAATTCATGATTCTCCTATCTTTGTCATCTCTTAAAATGAAAAGATTTTAGCATTTTGTCGTGGAACTACCAGAATTACATTATACTTTATAGAAAATGGTTTGGAAATTACTACTGAACAATAAGAGGGTAAAAGAGGAATTCATAAAATTGACGCTATAAATTTTATTGACGAGGATTGTAGACATTTAATAGTTCTTGAAGATAAAGAAGATCGACATCGTAAAATTAAAATTTCTAAGAAACAAACATTTGTAGGATGGGATTTATTTACCACATTTGAAAATTCCATACATCAACTTGATTCCAAAAATAAAAAATCTCTAAAACAGGATGACACATAGATTAATGAATTCTCATGGAAAGACATTTACGGTTAGAGATATTATTTCAGAATTAGATCTGGATTTAATAGGAAATCCTTTAGCGAAGGCAATAACAGAAATTGATACTACTCTGACGGATCAAGCATCCGAATTATCAAAACATCAAATAATTATAAATATTGTTGAATCATGGCATCCAAACGAAAATTATTTTCGAAAATCAGTTTAATTGGATTCTGCTGAAAGTACTCAACTAATTATTTCGCACAACACTATACAAGTATGGAAATATCGTAATAATAATACTATAGAGAAACAAGATTAACATCAAGATCGAGTATTAGAATACACTTGGGCTCAAGAAAAAAGGTATGAATATTCAAAAACTAAGAATTGGAGAACAAGAATTTGTGTTTAAAGTTTTAGTACCGTCTACTAAATATTCCAATCAAAAATCAATGACGATACATTAGCCAAATAATGTAAATATTCTTGAAGGGGCATCGTTCTGAACTCATCGCTATATATGAAATCCCTTTTGGTAATGAAAGAGGTCCTCAATATTTATCATATCCCTAATCCTAATAAGATTCCTGGCTTACGGAAACTAAAAAAAAGATAACTTCTTATGGGTGACGAATTAGCAGATCTTGATGATGGTGATGATGATGATGATGATGGCGATGGTAATGGTAATATGAAAATGATATATGATCAAGGTAATAAGAATTTGCATGTGAATAAACGTTTTCAATCCTAACATGAATTAAATTAATTTAAATTAACTGTTATTATAATTTTAGCTAATCCATCCTATTCAAAATGAAGGGTTTTCAAGTATTAAGGATTTGGATTCTATTGAATCTAATACATGGAACAATTGATAAAATAACATTTATTGATGAAGAAACTTTTTCATTAAAAGTTGTTGCTTCTAAATTAAAAAGAAATCGCAAAGAAATTGGAATTCAGACAACAAATTATTAAAGAATGTCAGTTATAATGAACCTTTAGTCGAAGATCCAGATCCTACAAACGTTGATCATAAAAAAGATTTCTTTGAGTAGAAATGATAGTCTCAATAGTTACGGGTGTTGTGACAGATCGGATTGCAATAACAGCAGTTTTCTTTTTCTCCGCGAAAACTTAGTAACATTGCCTACAACATATTTGTCAGTGCAGTCTATTAATTCTTTATTGTTTTTTTTTCCTGATTTCATCAAATGAACCGTCATCTTTTTGGTGATTTTTTCGCTAATTTTATCATCACCGAATTGTGCTAAAAGATATTTTTGTTCTTTGTCATATTTCTCTATCCATGCACATACATTATTAATTACATGTTTGTCGGCTTCTAACAATTCTTTCTCTGTCTCAGAATCACCAATTTGGGTAATCCATCCACCTTCATGCTGAAATGCTACATTTGAAGATAATTGAAACTAATAACAGTGGACCGCCATGAAGCCGATTCGGGTCTCTTAAGTTTTTCATTTTTGGTATATGCTTGGCATAGGGGATGTCAAATTCTTTGCACAATTCAATTTGGCCATCACAGAAACAATTTTTTGACGATCTCGGATGTAGTAGTTGATTTACGACTTCTACAGCCCACCTTTGCGTTCTTTAGTAACCTTCTTTGTTGCTTTTTCAACAATTACTATATTTGAGGTCTTGATAACTTCTTTTATTTTGGGATTCGCAATTTTGGAGAGGAGGTATTCTTGAGTTTTCTTTCGTATTAGGGTGCATTGTATTAAGTTTGGCACTTGAGACAACACCCGAATTGGAACCTACATAATTCTTCTAAAATAGATTTATCTGTTTTTTCAATATAATCGCAATTATGTAAAAAATGAAACTCAATATACTTGCCTACCTAGTTGTTTAAAGCCCAATTCCTTAGCTTCTTCGTCAATATAGTAATTTTGCAATATGAATAATTTCGCATCATCCATCATGTCAAATCCCACTTTCTTGTCTTTTATTTAAGTTTTTAACTATGCTCTTTATTTTTCAAATTCAGTAAGTCAATACTCACGGTACTCTACAACAACAAATTGTAAGAAAAATATTGGTAATAAAATTCAAAAAATTAGGAAAAAGAAGAAATAAGGAATATATACTTATCTCCCTTCGGACATTTTTTCCCACACACCATCACATGAATTCAAATAACATAAAAGGATTTAAAATTTTTGAAGCTTCCTTGTAGGAATCGAACCTACTGGGAAAAGAAATCCCAAACCATTAGGAAGTTTTGGTGACCCGGAAACTAGAAATCCGAAGATAACTTGGTAAAAACCGGGGGTTAGTTATTGAGAAACGGTAATAACTAGCAAAAAACCCTTTTTGGTGACCCGGAAACTAGAAATCCGAAGATAACTTGGTAAAAACCGGGCTAGTTAATAGAGAAACGGTAATAACTAGAAAAAACCCGGAAGGAGTGGGAATATTAAAGGAATATAAATGATCAGGTCTACAGACCGGGCCTACCGCCACCTTAGCGGCCCCCGACTATTGAGAACGCTGATCGAGGATTTCCACTCTGACAAGGCGGACACAAGGCCCATGAGAAATCCCCAGAAAGGGTAAAAAGGGTTTTCTCTCTTATATATAAAAGATAAATCATCCTTTATGATAATAAAATCACAAGAATGATAAATCATTTTTATGATAATAAAATTATAAGTTCAGATAAATCCTTCAAAATAAGAGAAGCTAACCAAGAGAAAAATCAAGAAAAGAAAAAAAAGATAAGTTTTCAAATTTGCGAACATTGGCTTCTTTTATAAGTTCAATCTTGTTTATCTCACGTGAAGTATTTCCGCGATCCATTGGTGCAAAAAAAATTTTTTTAACTTGTGGCTTAGCGGTGCAGACGTGATTAGTCATATACATAATTTAATGAAACAATCAGATTTTAAATGATTGAAAAGTTCAAAATATGCATTTATGCAATGCAAAATCTGTTAATAATATATTTTTGTAAATTAAATTTGTTTATATAAGATAAATGATGAATTAAATATCTTTTTCTAATCTTCATCTTCTTGTTTGGATCACAAAATAAAACTTTGTTTATTTGCTATGCATTCTGTGCAAATATAATTTCACATATCCTCAATCGGGAGTAAGAAGTTTATTTTTTAAATAATAGATAATATCATTATCATACAAAAAATACAATAAGAAAGAATTATTATTCACTATCAAAAAATCAAAATCTATTATCTGATGTAATTAATCATATTAAAAACTTAATTAGTGAGCAGAATTTTTTTCTATTACCTACAAAAAAACTGAAGTTTTCAAAAAAAAAATTCTAGACGCACCGAATTGATCTATTGTAATTTATATAATTAATATATTATATTATATTACTATATTATATTATATTACTATATTATATTATATTATATATTATTAACATAATATATTATATATTATTAATATAATATATTATATATTATTAATATAATATATTATATATTATTAATATATTATATTATATATTGTTAATATAATAGTGATAGTGAGTAAAAAGTATTGTATTAGAAATGAAAGTCAGATCGTGGGAATTTTTCAAAAAAATTTAATCGATTGTCTAATCTTATTGCGTCATGTCGACATATTTAGGACTTCCTAATTTTGGAAAATGAAACTGTCTTTTGAAAATTCTTTTTTGTTAACAACCTGTTAAAAACAATAATAATTTCTTATAATATGTACAATATGGAATAATATTAAGGTATGATTTGTTGTCTTTTGTTTCTTTTGAATATTAAAAAGGAAATTCTCCTTAAGAGAAAAAAAATATAACAATAATTACATCAGTGAGATTAACTGATAAAAATTATTATAATATTTATTAAATAACAAACTATCAAATTGTTATCTCATTTTTTATTTAAATAAAAATTTCTTATAATATGTAAAGTAATTCAAAAATGGAGACTCTTTCTGTACATATACAAAGTTAAGTACTTTCACTTTCTTGGTCTTATGATTGGAGAAAAACATAATACAATATCAGAAGTGCTTCTGGTCAACAACAGAATAACAAGAAATTGATAAAAAACTTAAATTTTATTCCTACAGCTAGCAACTTTTAAAAAGAAAAAGGAATTTTTTTCTATGGAAAAAGAAGGGGTACCTTTGGTACCAAAATATATAAGTAAAAAAGAGCTCGAAGGAAGTCAGCTGAGCTAGAAACTGAAAGAGTTATTAGTAACATTGTTATACCCGAATTAAATTGTAGAAATTTCAAAGAAGGTGATAACTTGAATTTTGGGGGAATTAATTGATCACTGAACTTAATATATATTTGATACCTTTGTATTTGGTTAAAATAATATCATCTTGACAATTAATAAATTAATTATGATTAGAAAAGGATGGCAATTTGTGTGTATAATACATTATTCTTTTATTTTTTTTTATTTAACAAGGGTGTCAATAGATTAAAAAAATCACCACCATTGATTTATTTAAACTCTAAAACCCATAACCATAAATTGTTATGTGGTAATAATCACCAGTGGTTAAAGTTCTTGCAATGTAATGTTTATTGTATCTTTATTAATTAAATGTAAGTTTGCATACATGGAAAATTTATGCGAATGAAATGACTGAAATGGAATGCTAGTTTTGTGATTTGTTATTAAATAATTTTTATTTTTGCTTCTAAATGAAAGTTCTAATATTATTATTTATTGTTTCAACGACTAATTAAATATTTTTTTAAAAAAATCTGTTGAATGTAAATTTGAAAATTTTATTGTTAAATGCGAAAAATTTTTACAAAAAGATTTCCAATGCAAAAAAAAAATATGCAAGAGTATTACTTTAACTATATAATGTAATTAATCATTAAGTTTTGTTTATCTGCGAAAATTTTTGTGTTCATCTGAAGTAACCAATAGTTTTGATTATTTCTTAAAAAAAAATTTTTTTGGTACAACATCATCAGCTATAAATAAAGCTTTATTACTAAATCCTTTTTCAATTTTTTGAACCACTTCTCATTTTTTCGTTTTCAAAAACTTTTTTTTTTGATAAACTTTTTTTACAAATATTTCGGGTGCAAAATATTCTTTTAAGTATTTTAAACAACTACTAGATCTGTTTTTTTTGGATTTTTTCCTTGTTTGATGCTTCGTCCACCCCTTGAGTCTTGTTTTGGCAGGTATTTTATTTTGCAAGTGCAATATTTATTGCTTGAACAGCTTGCCAACGAAACTTGTGCAGTTATTTTACTGCATAAGTGATCTACTAATGTTTGTTTCTTTTATTTTGTTTGTTTCTTTTTTTTTGTTTGTTTGCAAAGCTTGTGCACTTAATCTTTGAATATGCAAACTACTAACTGCTTGTTCCTTTGAGTGATCTTTATTTGCTATGCCAGTGCGACTATTTGTTTGTTTAGATTGTCAGCGAAGCTTGCAAAGATATTCCATTGTGTAAACAAGCCACCAACTGCTTTTTACTTTTTTTTGTTTTCAGCAAAGATGTGTAAGTAAACTATTACTTCTTGTCATTATATTATTATCATCTATTTTTGTGGCTAGTAGGATCTTTTGTTTTCAAAAGATAATTTTCTCAAATATTTCATATTTATTTTTTTATTTATTAATAGTTCGAAATCAATAATAATAATTTGTACCTGAATTCATCTATCTACCCCAGATTAAATTCGTTTCTGTTGGCGAGGACATTTCATTAATAGAGTTGAAAGAATTAATCAATTGGAGAAGTTGATGGAATCAATGTACATGTGCATGCGATTTATAAATGAAGGATACTAATCATATAATTGTATAAAATTTTTATTTTGTAGTTAGATTACTTTAGATTAGATTTTATTAGATTAGATTTTATTAGGATAGGTTTAGATTTTTAGGTGAGAAAATATTTATTTTTCCCTTTGATTCTTTTGTCTGCTATACATCAATAAAATATTAACGCTCACTAATCATTCTTTTTCTTTCATTTCGTTGATAGTTTTTCTTTAGTTTAGATTTTTTAAGGTATAAAACATTTTTATTACTTCTTTGTTTATTTGAATGTTGTCGTAGTATATTAATTATTATTATTTCTTTTATAGATAGTTTTTTAATAGTTAGATTTCTTGGATTTGTATTTCTTTATTTTTAGGTAAGAATTTTTTATTTTGTTTAATTTGCTTTTTGCACATGTACATTGATTTTATCAATATAAGAAAACTTGTGGAAGAATAATTTAGAAAGTCTAGGATAGGAAGGTACGTTTCCTTTTTCTTAATGATAATGAATAATAGAAATATTATCATCTAAACCAACTAATGAGTAAAATTCTAATTCCCGATAAAAAAAAATATAGAATTTATCATTATAAATTACGTTAGAAAAATTAAAAGTCTAGCAAAAAAAATACTAATTATTTGCAACATTTATTGTTCAATAGAATTGAGATATATAAGATGTTTAATTACAAATTCTCTCTAGAATGAAATAANTCCCTTTGATTCTTTTGTCTGCTATACATCAATAAAATATTAACGCTCACTAATCATTCTTTTTCTTTCATTTCGTTGATAGTTTTTCTTTAGTTTAGATTTTTTAAGGTATAAAACATTTTTATTACTTCTTTGTTTATTTGAATGTTGTCGTAGTATATTAATTATTATTATTTCTTTTATAGATAGTTTTTTAATAGTTAGATTTCTTGGATTTGTATTTCTTTATTTTTAGGTAAGAATTTTTTATTTTGTTTAATTTGCTTTTTGCACATGTACATTGATTTTATCAATATAAGAAAACTTGTGGAAGAATAATTTAGAAAGTCTAGGATAGGAAGGTACGTTTCCTTTTTCTTAATGATAATGAATAATAGAAATATTATCATCTAAACCAACTAATGAGTAAAATTCTAATTCCCGATAAAAAAAAATATAGAATTTATCATTATAAATTACGTTAGAAAAATTAAAAGTCTAGCAAAAAAAATACTAATTATTTGCAACATTTATTGTTCAATAGAATTGAGATATATAAGATGTTTAATTACAAATTCTCTCTAGAATGAAATAAATAATACAAATGATTACATTTTTGATTCAACTAAATCACTTTATATTTTACCGAATATCAACAGAAAATGTTTTCGATTTTATTGGTAATTTTTCAACAATTCTATATAGTTTGGTTTAAAATTGTGAATTAAAAAATAAATATGAAAATATTAGTATTCTAAATATTATTTAATCCAATAATTTTGAATGGTGTCTCTCTTACATAACCAATTTCTGAAATTAATAATTAATTAATTTAGTAAATACAAATAAAGTTACAAATGAAATAAAAATTAATAATATACAATAGGTAATTATTAAAATTCAAATTTTACCAGAGTTTTTCACTTACATTCTCAAGTCAATTGTTGATTTCCCTAAAGTTGAACTTTATAATGAATCAAAAAAAAAGTATTTGTAATCACTGTGCAACTGAAAATATGTATGAATCATACCAAAGAATGTATTCTTAAAAAAATTACTCCAGAAATTCTTAACCAATATCTTCGTTTTTACTGAAATGATTATTAATGAAGAATAATAGCGACAATAATAATAAATTATGATATAATAATTACAAAAGTAATTGATTATGATTAATAATAATTGATAATTAATTATTCTTTTATTATTTTTAATAATTTTTAAGATACCTTGCAGCAAGTTAGCTAGTCAACAACCATTTAAAAAGGATGGCATCATTATATTGTAAGGATACCAGTGTCACTCTTCAGACAAAGTATGTTCACGAGCCTGAGCACCATCTGGATACTCACAGGCAGGCAGGTTATAGAAAACAAAATATGTAAGATAAGATATACGTATAATAAAATAAAAATATATTGCAATGAACTTGTATAAATTCGAAAAAGTATAGGGAAGCTTGTTTTCAAAAGAAGAAACGCTTCTATAAAAAAAAGCTATAATAATGTCACTGCCATAATAAGTAGATTTTTTTTTTAAAAAAAAAAAGAGGAAGGGAAGAGAAAAGTAAAGCGCAGAAAAAAATAATGAATTTGGTATTTTTCCGAAGATAATCATAATCAAATGAGTACAAAAAAAAATGATTATCTAATAACAAGTTTCATGTGGTAGAAGTTCTACTAACTTTAGAATATTTGCATAAGCAGGGTACCGAGATCTTGGTAATATATTGCTTACGCTTGACTGACATATCAAAATTGCTGACTACGGTCGTTGCAAAGAAGAAATGTGGTATGTAGAATTTAGACACTAGGGGTAAAAATCGAATATTTCTAAAAGTTTTTTTTTTTGTTGAAATTTAACTTGGATTTATGACTATTTAAGATTCTTTTGGAAAAAAGTTATGGCCATGCAGTAGATTAGTAGGCGTTTGTATTTTGATATATGAAATACTCCTAGGTCAATCACCATTCCGCGGTGATGATGAAGATGAGATATTTGACGCGATCTTGGAAGATGAAATTCTTTACCCTTTAAATATGCCCAGGGATTCTGTTTAAATATTGTAGAAGTTAATTTCTAACGATTTTTTATAATTGTTATAATTGCTCAGTTACTTGCTCGAGATCCGAAAAGTCATCTGAGGATATTAAACGCCAACCATTCTTTAAGGAGTTAATTGAGATATGTTTTATCAGAAAGTTCCACCTCCACTTTACCCGATAATTGTAAGTTTAAAATTTGATTAGATTCATTTTGGTTGTTTGCGATACAAAAATTAATATAAACCATTAATGAGAAAATTGGTATTTTAGTCTTTCCCAGCTGATACTTCCAATTTCGATGATGAATTCACGAAAGAACTACCAGTTCTTACTCCTGTTAACAGTCATTTAATTACAAGGTGAATTCTGTGAATTTCATAGGCGAAAAACAATGAAGTGATCAAAGAAAATCTCATTTTTAATATAATTTTTTGATCTTTGGGAAATTTCTAACGACATTCATTATTTATTTACTTAATTATATAGAACTTTGCCTAAGTTATATTATATCAAAATATATATTATAATATACTTATTTCATTCTACGTGTAACAGTTTATTTTGTTCTTCTTCTAATAATTCAACATATCAGATTATTGTAACGATATTAATTTATATAACAATTATTTCTGATATGATGATGATCCTACGAACTATTGGTGCTGTAGATCGAGTGTCATTTTTATGAGTCATACTTTTCGATGATCACTGAGTCACGAACTACGTTATATGTTGATCCTGATCAGCAAATCATAAATATAAATATTATTGTTATGGATTTTCATCAACTATTTACTTTATTTTACTTTCTCTCTCCACTTTACTTTTCTGTCCTGTCTTCTTTTTTTTTTTTTCTTTTTTGTCCGCTTTTCTAATTTCAAGTTTACTATTATTATTAAAGAATATCAAGAATAAAAAATATTTACCTTTATTTTTTTTTTATTTTCCATATCTATTAGGACGATATACTTGGATTGAGGTGCGAGTTTTCTATTTTATTCAATACTCTATTTTGTAGGTATAGAAGAAAGAAGGTTTACTCTATTTTGTAGGCAAAGAAGAAAGAAGG
>PQFF01000411.1:96122-129666 GCA_003547095.1 Diversispora epigaea
ATAGAAGAAAGAAGGTTTACTCTATTTTGTAGGCATAGAAGAAAGAAGGTTTACTCTATTTTGTAGGCATAGAAGAAAGAAGGTTTACTCTATTTTGTAGGCATAGAAGAAAGAAGGTTTACTCTATTTTGTAGGTATAGAAGAAAGAAGGTTTACTCTATTTTGTAGATTTTTAACGCGAACAAGAAACTAAGAAGCAATATAATGTAAGCGTTCTAAAATTTTTTATTAGAAAAGCGGAAAATAGAAAATTTATTATATCTATTTTTATATTTTGTAATATTTCCTTAATGAATAAAATTATATAATAAACTTTGTTGAAATTATCTTTATTATAAAATTGTTTTTATTTAAAAATGTACAATATTACTGAAAAAAAAAAGAAAAATATAATTTTACTTCGAATAAATGATTAAAGAAGAAGTGGCATTTTTTAGAGAAACAGTATTGAGGTACAAGTTACAGATTATATTAAGAACTTGGATTCCAAAATTATAAAAATTATGGATAATAATTTGTTTAAATAAAACAAAAGATTTTGTAATTCAATGGACTAATTACGATCATTCTTGTATAAATAATAATGACTAAATGAATATAGAAATTGGATTAAGAACGCGTTAGATTTGGGTGAGTACTAATTTTAGATTATTTTTATTAAAAGAAAGGAAATGTATCATAACACTTTAAATTTTATAAAAAATAGACAAAAGAGGAAGATGAAATATTAATTCGAGCTGTTGATCTCTATGGAGAGAAAAATTGGGAACAAGGTTTAAATAATCTTTAATTTAATTATACGTAATTCTTTTATATTTAATAATCAAATTNTTTTTATTTAAAAATGTACAATATTACTGAAAAAAAAAAGAAAAATATAATTTTACTTCGAATAAATGATTAAAGAAGAAGTGGCATTTTTTAGAGAAACAGTATTGAGGTACAAGTTACAGATTATATTAAGAACTTGGATTCCAAAATTATAAAAATTATGGATAATAATTTGTTTAAATAAAACAAAAGATTTTGTAATTCAATGGACTAATTACGATCATTCTTGTATAAATAATAATGACTAAATGAATATAGAAATTGGATTAAGAACGCGTTAGATTTGGGTGAGTACTAATTTTAGATTATTTTTATTAAAAGAAAGGAAATGTATCATAACACTTTAAATTTTATAAAAAATAGACAAAAGAGGAAGATGAAATATTAATTCGAGCTGTTGATCTCTATGGAGAGAAAAATTGGGAACAAGGTTTAAATAATCTTTAATTTAATTATACGTAATTCTTTTATATTTAATAATCAAATTCTTTATTATATTTTTTTTTATTCAATTCGTTATCATTCTTCAATTATCTTTTTATCAGTTGTACATTGTCTTGATAATAGAACGGGACAACAATGCATATATTAACGGTCCAAAACATTAAATCCTGCAATTCAACGTGGGCAACGAAAACAGAAGATTATAGGTAATAATTTTTTATTGGACATGAACTAGGTAGAATTGACATTTAATGTCGTGAGTCTCGAAATAAAAAAAAAATGATTCATTTTATTTATTTGTTTATTTATTTTTTGATAATTTGTAATTGAGTCATTTATCATCATTATTATTATTAAGATGTTGAGTTTAATAAAAGATATAGGATCAGGGAAGTAGTGGAATATTTCAACTTTTATGGACGGATGCACAGAAAATCAATCATTTTTTTTGATCATTAAGATTTGCTCTTCTTTTTATTATAAGGAAACTTGGGAGAATTAGTATGGCGTCCGATTTGAGCACCTATGTTGCTTTATTAACAGCTTTACTACGTGCAAATTTAACTGTCTTTATAAATTGGCCAGTCAATATTTTTGAATCATTTCTCCCATCCAAAATTTGAACTGATGATGAAAATAATAATCATGGTAACAATATTCATTTCATAACAAATTAATATAATTAATATAAATAATATAATTATATCATAGACAAATAATATTAAAAAATTTTATGGTTTTTTTCTTAAATGAAATATCATTTTTTTTATCCAAATTAATTAATACAAAAATGAACTAATATATTTTTGAACAATCTGAGCGATAGTCTCCTCCTCGGTAAATTTGGCAAGATATATACCAGAAATCAACGGCACAAAAGTAATAACATCTGTAACTTTTGTCTCAATTATAGGTGCTTACTCAAGAACTGCCAATTTAACATCCTGAAATCATAAAGATTTTATCAGTTCTCAATTTTTTTGCCTTGTTTGATAGAAAATTTGAAGTTAACACCAGAACGGTCGCTAATGGAAAATCGGCTGCAATAAGTAATGTCTTAAGGTTTTTTGATATCCATTCCTTATCGCTTCTGGTGATGCTAATGAAAAAAATTAGTTTCCTCCCACGAAGATTCTTTTAAATTCTGCAAACGGGCTTTTGTCTTCCTTGGTGAACCTTCTCTGTTTTTTAACATAGCATATAAAGTTGAGTGGAGCCTGAACCTTTGCGAAATAATTTCTGATTATTTTGAGGCACTTCAGTTCCTTTCGATGTTTCACATAATCCAATAGTATCGTAAACTATAAACTTTTCGCTACAGGAAAGTCATATTTTAGAAATTTCTCCAATTGCACCATCACTGATATTGAATCAGTTTTCGTTAGAATAAAGATCACCTCGAACCAGCATATAAGCGAGGGTGAATTTTTCCTCACCGGTACACCCGAAAATAATCGCAGATAATGAATATTCCACAATTGAGCTTTCTTTATTATCCAATACGAATATTTATAGGCTATTTGTAAATTGAATGTAATGAGGAATAATCCAACATTGGATTTGATTTAATTAAGTGTACAAAAAAATATTATCAATGATAGAAAGAGTCACATCACGTATACTGCAGTCTGGGATATTTTCAAAATAGCAGATCATTTTCTATTATTCTAATCTTGATGACAATGATAATTCTGAAATGAAAGATAGAGATGGTACATTTGAAACCAACGAAAAAATCACAAAAGTGTCACTTCCTCCAATGACCTTATTACCTCAGCTCAAAACATCATCACCAATGACAAACTCAAATCCGTTGATCCCTCCGTGTAGAAATCTGCACTTACTCTTGGTTATCTTAATACAGCTGCACCCACAACAGTATATTCAACCAAAACTCTAATCGAAAAAGGATTTTAGATGCCTCTAACAATTATGTAATTGATGAATTAACACAGGAAGTAATTGATATTAAAAAAAGGAATAAGAATCCGGTAATCATAATATTTTTAATAAATTTGAAAGTAATTATAATATCTTGTTTTATTTAATTTTTATTTAATAATGTTAATGTGTATATACATATATTTTTTGAGAATTTAGAATTTGAGGATTCAGATGAGAAAGAAAATTCAGATGATGATTTAGATGAAATGGATAAAAAATATTTAAAATAGAATTTATTTATATGAAATATTATTTATACAAATCATTATTTATATGGCTTACTATTTACAGCAGAACTTGTATACGTGCATTAAATAATTCTAAATTATTTATATGTATACAGGCATGATCAAGTGTATCGGTATATGATTATTAAATATATGGCGATGATGATCGTTCTTTTAGTTATTTTTACTTACAATAATTATTATTTAATGCAATAATTATTATTTAATAAATTATTGCTAAATTTATCTCATTGTTGTTTTAATTTTTATTTATTATTCCCAAGATGGTAAAACCTTACTTTATTCTTCTAAAAAGACCAACTATAATTATCATTTTTAAAAGATATTGATGGCATTGATCCATTATGCAAATTTCACGTATCATCATCACCATCATCATCATCATCACCATCATCATCATCTAAAAGATATTGATGGCATTGAGCCATTACGCAAATTTCATGTATCATCATCATCATCATCATAAACATCATCATCATCACCATCATCATCATCATCATCATCATCATCAATATATTCGAAATAATCTCCAATTATATCCGAAAATGAAAATAATAACGAATTCTCTTGTCGTTGTTGTTAATCAAATACGTAATCTTCCCCCGCTTTATTCATTTTAACCATCATATTTGGATCTGATGAATTGGAACAAAATTTAAAAACTATCAAATAAAAAAAATTTTAGATACAATATTAATATTAATTCGTTATTCTCCAAAAAAGAAAGGGTGAGGGTGATTAAATATAAAACTTATTATTACTCATTAAAAAAAAAAAGGCGGTATTATCTTGTTTTATTGATGTAACCATTTGAGATTAAATATAAGGTTTTTTCTTTGTTATTTTGATCAGATTAATTGATATTACCGATTATTATGGTAAATGAGATAATATTATATAATCATCTTGATCAAAAGAAGATTTGGGGCATAAATCCACTTATATTAATTATCATAGGCATAGGCATAGCTTATACTTGTATTCCTTCTGATCACAATCGATTGTAAACTTTTTTAAAAATATTTATAAACTTCGGGCAAGTGATTTTCCGAGCAAAGGAATACATCGAAAATATCAATGAATAACATTAAAATTTATGTGCTATTCTTTTTATTGTTAAATAAATTATGATTCAAAAGAGAAAAGCTATCCCCCCCCCAAAAAAACAAAAATAAATTAAAATAATTACCGATTGTTGTGTATCAATTTAACAATGCAAAAACAAGATTAAAGACAACTTTATTCTATTTATTAATTTATTTTCCATTCAAAAGGCTATCTAAGCATTTAACATTTCTTCTGTGAGATTCCCAATTAACAAAATTATTTTTTTTTTTGTTTTTCTCCATTCAATTACGTGTTTCCAAATTTTCTTCTAATTGCAAGTTTTCCTGTTTAAGAATAGAAATTAATAAATATTCAGGGAGAAAATGAAAATTTTCAGATTTAAAAATAGTATTAGGATGTTTAACAATAATATCATTACATTCTAGAATAATTTCAAAGTTTTTGACTTTATAGTTTGTTAATAAAATTGATCAAAGTTCAATCTTAGCCATAAAGCATTATTATTAACAAAATATTCCTGATTCATCCAATTCAAGTTCATTCGAAACAATTAAAAGGTTAAAAATGACCGAATTTCCAATTTTTCCGGCATAAATAGAATAGATCAAAATAACATATAAGAAAATTATTATTAAATTATAAATTTACTATTATTATTTTCTAAAAATAATATTTAAACTTAATAATGGCAGCATCAAATACCTTACTTTAAAAAAGAAATTGACGTCAAATTAATATTGCCGAATATTTCTGTTAAAGCGAACGGATTGCTAAATAATCGAATGAGCTTTATAAATAATGATATCTTCATCAACAACTTCATCACGATTAGTACCTTTCAATAAGTTGAGTAAAGTCGGTTAATAAATGATCGTAAAATCAAGTAATCATTTTTTCTTAACAAGAATAAGAGTGAAATACGTAAAATTCAATCATTATATTGTATAAGTATAAAACTTTCCTTTTTGTGTATTTAACACAAACAAAAGGAATAAAATAGATTTAAACTATTCTTCCTGCTAAAAATAATAGGAAAGAAGGTAATGTTTTAAATAAATTTTTTGGTGTAATTGTCGTAAAAAAAAATTAAGTCTATGTAATCAAACTAGAGTGAATTTCCGTGTACCGATTATTATTTTTTTTTTTTTAAAAAAAAGACCGAAGAATATTTTTAGAAGTATTTAATTTACATTTTTACAAATAAATTATTTTTATTTAATTTTTATTTATTTATAATATTACGAAAAAAAAATATTATAATCGAATATATTTTTAAAATTTATTAAATCTAATCAATTGCAATAATGAATTTATAAGCAAATAAAGAATACTTTATTTGAAAATTTACACAAAAAAAAACTATAAAAATATATATAAAAATAAACAATAATTATTATTATATAATTTTGTATAAATAAAATGATTGCTATGTCATTTATTTGGCGAAACTTTGAAGACCTCATATTCTTCAACTGAAAATTTCGAGTTGGAATGAACTAGTTCAGGATCTGCCGCACTACAAATGTTGCTAAAACACTTTTTCTCGGCTTTCAAATCTCCAATTAAACGTAAAGAGCTACCAAAACCCAATTGTAAATTCCCTGGGTAATTATAAATGGCATAATCCCCAAAACCCTTCACCCTATTTAAAGTAGAATCCGTCAATGAAAATACAAAACCATCTGTGGTCTTTTTACACTCATTTTTATTAATATTCCATTCAAGAGGATTATACCCTCCAAGAATTTCTCCAGTACCTTTAACTTTCAAAATAATAATAGTATTAGATACTTTATCGCAAATTGTAAATATAGTTTTAATATGAAACCCATCTCTAGATCCTCTAACAAGTAATTTAAATTCATATGGATTGTTTTCAAAATATGGGGTTTCGTTTTTATCAATCCATGATGAAATTTCTAGTGCTTGTTCTTTGTTGATAATATTTGAAGGAAAAGGAATTCTAGTTGGAAGTGTTGCCTTTAAAATCTTTCGAGGTGGTAACACATTCGAAGTAATTGGTTTGGCCGGTGTAATAAGTTTTTTATTGATATCTGAAAAAAGTTGTTGTTCAAGAAGTTGTTGATATGGATAAATCTTTTCTACTACATCTTCATTAGAAAAACTGAAATATCTAATGTGTGGGAGACATCCTTTCAAAGTTTCCTTTAAAGATAAAAAATTATCACTTGTCCATTCATCGAGATTAGTAGGTAAAGTAGGATTTTTTGCTTTTCCCCATTTAATTACATGGTCCCAAATCTTGGCTTCTTCCAATTGTAAGTCATCCTGTTTAATAATAGAAATCAATGCATCTTCAGGAAGAGAATGAAAAATTTCAGACTCAAAGATAGTATTAGGATACTTGGTAATAATATTATTACAAAAGTCTCGAATAATTTTAAAGTTTTTGACTTGATAACTTGTTTGATAAATTAGAACAAACTTTAGCCTTAACCATGAAGCACTATCATTGACAAGATGAGATTGGAGATGTTCAACTAATTCATCCAATTCAAGCTCATTAGAAGCAATCAAAAGGTCAAAGATAACTGAATTTTCCAATTTTTCTAACGAAATCTTTCCACTATAAATATATCTAAATAATATATGAAATTATTATAAAATAATAATTAAAATAATTTAATATTATTATTTTCTAAAAAATAATGTTAGAACTTACTTGATAATAACGTTAAATACTCTAACAGAAACATTTGGCAACTTCAATACTTTGACGTGATCTTCATTGGAAGTAATTTCGTCGAATTTCTTTTTAAAGTAAGGACTACGTGATTGCAAAATAATTGAATGAACATTACAAATATTGACTTCTTCTTCACCAACTTCAATTGAGGCATCGCAATTAATACCACTTTCAAGAAGTTGTGTAAAGTCGTTTGATAGACGGTCATAAAATTGTGTAGTCATTTTTTTTTCACAAGTAGAATAAGTGCTTAAATCGTTTGTGGATCAACATTATTATTAAATTATCCAATCGTTTATTGAGAACACATATTTATACTTTGAAGTTAAACTTTTCTAGATCTTGAATAAAACCTATAAGACCATTTTTGCTAAACTTGGTTAGATTAGTATGGGCAACGTCTAAAAAGAATTTATTAACAATTTATTAAAAACAAGAAAAATACATATCGGTCAAGAACCTCTTCCAGAAGAGGATTAATTAAAATCATGACAGGATGATTGTTATGTAGATCTGATTTATTTCACACATGATATTGAGTTTAAATAGTATACATAAATGCGGAGGTTGCATTTGATTTTAAATAGATAATTGTATTTTAATTTATTTGTATCGCCATTAATACTAAATTTGCTGTAAAAAAAATTAAAACGATATTCCACTGTAATCAAAAAATATACCATAAAATTTTATAATCTGTGAAAATATCATCAAGTCGAAACGTGGAATAAATTAATAATGTTAATATTATATTTCTTTTTATTTTAGCATGAGCATTAAAGACTTTATTGAAGATATAACAGAGATAATAAATAAAGAACTAAAAAAAAAAAGTTTCTTTAATACTGAAGGTGTGGGCATTTTGTTTGGTATAATGAAAATTTATTTTTACCAACGAAAACAACTATATTTCACAGAAATATAAATTAGATAATATATATACTTTACTGTAAGGGTCCTGAGTTCTATTAAAGGTAAGGTGCCATATTTAAATTATAGGTCTTAAACTATGTATTTTTTTTTCATTTTTAACATAATACAATCATAGGGAAACTTGCTAGATATCTGTTCTTGATCTCATGAGATTACATTACTCAAGAATCGATGTTAAAATTGACTAAGAAGGCAAGTTAAAAGATCGAAGGAGACACCATGCTAAAGTAAGTGAAATAAAAAGCAATTTTGTCCTCGACTTCGGGATTGGCATGATCTGTGATACATTCATTTCGTGGGAGAAAATTTATTTATTAGTATTCTTTCAATTACTCATTAATTACTATATACCGGTTCGATTTATCCGTAAATGGTATTAATCAATTCAATTAAAACAAATGGTTCTTATATAGAAGAAAGTGATTCAAGGTTAAATGTTAGTAGATCGAGTTTCGCTACGATTGATGATAATGATAGTAATTAACTCAGAAATTTAATTTAACCAGAACATATCAAGTTGTACAATGGGAACTATGATAATCTATTGTTGAGAATAGAAACAAGAATATGTATTATCTTATTAATAAAATTCGAGTTTGATCGTCAGTAGGTTTCTATCACGTGATATTAAGTGTAAGACTGGCTTCAATAGTCGAAGTTGGAGAACAGAACAGAATATTAAATTCTTGCAGAAGGAAAACTACATCTACTAGAAGTTAAGTGATGGTTATCAAAATTTTACGAAAGAGGAGATTAACAGTTGTGATTTCTCAAAAACTACTTAAAAAAGTCTCGGTTATGGAATATCAGGTAATGCAAGATGTGGAAGATGCGAAAAAGGTTTTTAATAGATACTTATATGATGAAGATGACATAAGAAAGGTCTTGCCTTTCAATTCAGATAATTTAGGACAAATGTTTTTAAGAGTCGGCATTTTTTTTTATTAAAGATGGCATGATTTTTAAACTATTTGTGTTTAATAGAAATCGTCAAAATTAATAGCAATGATGAAGAGTTGAAACAATGTTTACCGAATAAAACAAAGAATAAAAGTCATAGGTGCAGCATACGGCAGTAACGAAGTGAGGTTTGATATATTTCAGCAATATACGCATCTATTGGAAATTCCAACAAATAAATAATCGCAGATCCCGGTTCTAAATAATGAAAGAACAGATAATGTGATTAAGAAAGTCATAAATACCGAAAATGAAGCAAAACAGAAATAGGATTTGGTCAAATTTAATGCTTCTTATCAAACAAATCAAGCCAATTCAAAAAAAATGAAAAGTCTTTGATACATTTGATAATGAATTTGATTACCTTTATGGAATTGTTACTACAGGTACAATATAATAGTTATTTATGAAAAAAATCAATCAGGGCACAGATAGAGTGATACGTATTGCAATCTCTCAAGGGCCAGAGCAAAAAAAAATAACATAAAAAAATGGGCATTAGGCATATAGGTTAATAACCTTGTTAATGTTTTAAAATATGTATTAACTTTACGTAATATGGAATAGCTAGTATTAATTTTTTAATGAAAAAATTTGTACTTGCTTATATAACAATTTGTGAAAATTAAAAATTGTTCATCGACTTAGTAAGCACGTCTATAATTTCTTCTTCTTCCTCCTTTTTCAAATATTAATAATCAACAAACTTCTCAAAATTTGCAAAAAATATTCCACAATTTTCAATTGGATTTTTTGCTCCGAAATTTTATTACCTCGAAAATTATTCCTCAATTTCTCCAAAATTAATTACATTTCTTGAAAAGCGAAAAAAAAAAAATCGATCGATATATTTTCATTGGTTTCCATACTTTATTATTTATTTATCAAAAAATTATTATGAAAAATTGGCGGGAGAAAAGAAAAGTAAATGAAAAATAGTAATAATTAGATCATAAAGATTATGAAATTAATATTAAACGAAGGATGTTATTCGTTCATGTTAAAAATAGATGACGGCGAAAGATGAAGTATTGGTGAGGGTTTTAGGTAAGAAATTTATGCATTGGAATGTTATTGTTGTTGAAAACTATTATTATGATTATTATGAAAAATTTATTGTTATTATTATTATTATTTTAATCACATCTTGTTTCAATTAAATAAATTAAATAAATAAAATTTAAATATAAATTCATCGAAATCCCAACATATCTGAAATCATTTTAATTATTTCTCATTTTGATTTTTTACTTTATTTAAAAAAAAAAAATTAGACAAAAAATACAACAAAAATAATTTGATGATTATTTAATACTTGCTTTGCTATCTTATATTATTGCACAAAAAAAATTTTTGAAACCTCATAATCCTAAACTAAAAAAGGAGATATCTAGAATATAAGATGATAATTTATGAGAACGAATTGGTTTAGAATATGAAAAATCATTCTTGCAATAACATCTTTTCTCAGTTTTCAAATTGTAAACACAACCCAACTGTAAATCCCTGGATAACTATAAGTTTCATAATTAAAATCCATCACTAAACCAATCTATATCCTCTAACGAGTAATTTAAATTTGGATGAATTATTTTCAATATATGACACATGTTGAAGATTGTGGTGAGTATAAAGTTTCTGGTACACTTACTTCGGTGATTTTATTTAAATCCGGGGGGTTATCTATAATTGGATTTCGAATTGGAAGATTTTTTTTTAAGATTTTTCGAGGTGACAACACGATTGAAGAAATTTGTTTGCTAGGGGTCATGATTTTGGAATTGATGTCTAGAAAAAGTTTAGATTCAAGTATTTGATGATAGGGAAAAATCAATTCTACCACATCTTCATTGGAAAAACTGAAATATCTAATGTGTGGGAGGCATTCTTTCAAAGTTTCCTTTAAAGTTATGAAATTGAGATTTGTCCATTCATTGAGATCAGTAGGTAAAGTTGAATTTTTTGCTTTTCCCCATTCAATTACATATTTCCAAATTTTACCTTCTTCTAATTGTAAGTCATCCTGTTTAAGAATAGAAATTAATGAATCTTCAGGGAGAGAATAAAAATTTTCAGATTCAAAAATGGTATTAGGATGTTTAGCAATAATGTCATTACAAAAGTCTAGAATAATTTTAAAGTTTTTGATTTGAAAACTTGTTCGATAAACTTGATCAAAGTTCAGCCTTAACCATGAAGAATTGTTTTTAACAAGATGAGTTTGGAGATGTTCAACTAATTCATCCAATTCAAGTTCATTAGAAGCAATTAAAAGGTCGAAAATTCCCGAATTTTCCAATTTTTCCAACGAAATTTTTCCACCATAAATATATCTAAATAAATAATATGAAAATTTGTTATCAATATGAAATTATAATTAAAATAAATTATTACTTTCAAAAAAATAACATTTAAACCTACTTGATAATAACATCAAATACTTTAACAGAAATATTTGGCAATTTTAATACTTTGACGTGATCGTCATCGAAAGTAATTTCGTTGAATTTCTTTCTAAAGTAAGGACTACGGGATTGTAAAATAATCGAGTGAACTTTATAAATATTGGCTAAAGTATCTTCTTCTCCAACTTCAATTGAGATATCATAATCAACACCACTTTCAAAAAGTTGACAAAGGTCGTTTGACAGGCGGTCATAAAATTGTGTAGTCATTTTTTCATGAGAAAGAAGTCAAAATAATTAGACTCAAATTAATTAAAGCAAAAAAATTTTATTGGGCGTAATAAAATTAGCTAACCATTTCTCATTTATTCATTATTTTTTAATAATTTTTAGCGTGTGAAAACCATATTTGTCACCTATTATCTGTCACCAATAAACACGCGTACGTTTAAAAAACAAAACCCGTTTAATATTTTATTCATTTTCAAAATTTTTTATTATTTCAGGACCTATAATATTTTGATAAAGATGCCGATGGCCAAAATTAAATTTTATTTAAAATGAATAAAGAATCAATGACTACCTAAATATTATGATTTAATTCAATATATTTATATTACGTATGAGACATTTGAGAAAATTAAATTATTATCCACATGACATCTCATCATGATATTCAGCAAGCGTGACAAATTTTTACCCTGAATTAACCCTAACGCAAAGGTATCGTTTTTGATACATCTATGGTTATTTTTTTGATACCACCCTAAAATTAATTATATATTTATTAATACAAAATGGGGGTATATCAAAAAAATAACTACAAGTTTATCAAAAATGATACTTTTGCAACCCAAACCCTTGCATTTAGTCATATGATAAAAAATTTAGTATTCAACCAATAAAATTTGATAGCTATGCAGATGCGCTAAAAAAATAATCTATATTAAATTTATTTGAAACATGTAATAATGAGTGTAAACATCATTCTAATATATTCTATGGAAGAAATTTTTTTTAAAAAAATAAAGAATACTTTATTTTAAAATTTATAAAATAAAACAGAAAAGAATAATTAAGAATCATACAAAAATAAATTATTTAAAATTATTTTCTTGGTGAAATTTTGAAAACCTCATATTCTTCAACTGAAAATAAAGAGATATCAGAAATTACAAACGTATAAGTTGTCATAAATTCTTTGGAACGAATTGGTTTAGGATAAGCTGAACCAAACATACAATAACATTTTTTCTCAGTTTTCAAATTCCCATTTAAACATAAAGCATCACCAAAACCCAACCATGAATGCTTTGGAGAATTAACAATGGCACAATCAAACTTCTCCTCCACCCTACTTAAAATGGAATTTTTCATATTTGCAGTCTTCAATGAAAATACGAAACTATCTTCGGTCTTTTTATATCGATTTTTATTTTTATCCCACTCGAGAGGATTATAACCTCCAAGAATTTCTTCTGTACCTTTAATTTTCAAAATAATAATTGTTTTAGATACTTTATCACAAATATTATAAATAGTTTTAACATCAAACCCATCTCTAGATCCTCTAACAAGTAATTTAAATTCATATGGATTGTTTTCAATAGAGGGAGTTTCTTTTTTATCAATCCATGATGAAATTTCGAGTGCATGTTCATTAGTGATAATATTTGAAGGAAAAGGAATTCGAGAGATTCTAGTTGGAAGTTTCGGTTTTAAAATCTTTCGAGGAGGTAATACAATCGAAGAAATTGGATTGGTTGGAGTAATAAATCTAGTATTAATATCTAAAAAAAGTTGTTGTTCAAGAAGTTTCCGATATGGGTAAATCTTTTCCATAAAATCATCTCCAGAAATGTTAAAAAATCTAATGTGTTGGAGACATTGATTTAAAGTTTCTTTCAAGGATGTGAACTCGACACTTGTCCATTCACTGAGATTAGTAGGTAACGTGCGATTTTTTGCTTTTCCCCATTCGATTACATATTCCCAAATTTTGGCTTCTTCTAATTGTAAGTCATCTCTCTTAAGAATAGAGATTAGCGTATCTTCAGGGAGAGAATGAAAATTTTTAGATTCGAAAATAGTATTAGGGTACTTGGAAATGATATCTTCACAAAAGTCTCGAATAATTTTAAAGCTTTTGACTTTATAACTTGTTCGATAAACTTGAGCAAAATTCTGTTTTAACCATGAATAATTATTATTGATAAGATAAAATTGGAGATGTTCAACTAATTCATTCAATTCAAGTTTATTAGAAGCAACTAAAAGGTCAAAAATGATCGAACTCTCCAATTTTTCCAATAAAATTTTTCCACTATAAATATATCTAAATAATTTATTTGAAATTTATTATTTATTATAAAATAATAATTAAAATAATTTAATATTATTATTTTCTAAAAAATAATGTTTGAACTTACTTGATAATAACATTAAATACTTTAACAGAAATATTTGGCAACTTTAATACTTTAACGTGACTTTCATTGAAATTAATTTTGTCGAATTTCTTTTTAAAGTAAGGACTACGAGATTGCAAAATAATTGAATGAACCTTATAAGTATTGACAACTTCTTCAACTTCAATCGAGACATCGTAATTAAAACCACTTTTAAGAAGTTGAGCAAGGTCGTTTGATAGATGGTCATAAAATTGATTAGTCATTTTTTTTTTTTCATAAACAGAATAATTTTTAATTTTTATATACAGTATCGTTTGTGTAATATTATATTATTATTAAATTATCCAATCATTTATTGAGAACACAAATTTATACGAAACACGACTCAATTTAAGTAACTATCTAGTTTGGATAAAACTATGAGATCATTTTTGGTTATTTTAACCATTTATAGGAATTATGACAATTATTAACGGCAGTTTTTTTTTTTTTTTTTCATAAACAGAATAATTTTTAATTTTTATATACAGTATCGTTTGTGTAATATTATATTATTATTAAATTATCCAATCATTTATTGAGAACACAAATTTATACGAAACACGACTCAATTTAAGTAACTATCTAGTTTGGATAAAACTATGAGATCATTTTTGGTTATTTTAACCATTTATAGGAATTATGACAATTATTAACGGCAGTTTTTTTTTTTTTTTTGAGAAAATGTGGATCATAGTGATGATCGTAATATTTATGTTCTGATCTGATTTATCCCACGGATCATGATAATTTTAATGAAATGATTAAAAAAAAAAGAGATAAACTATTTTGAGTTTAAATAGTAAGTTAGATTTTATTTTGAATTTTTTTTAACCAACAGAACCTCACTCCAAGACGTTTATTTATTTAAAAATTAGATTTAAAATCAAATTAACAAGAAAATTACTTAGAGGAGCTTGCTAAAACTAAAATAAATCTATGTTACGGCACGATTAATCAAATTCCGTCCCCTCCTTTGGCCAATCTGAACGAAAGGTTTCCGGAAGTGTTTCCCCCACGATCCTTTCAGTTAAATTATCATGAGCGAAACGTAAAAATATTAACATTATATTTTCTTTTATTTCAGCATGATCATTAAAGACTATACAAAGATATAATAAAGGTAATAATTAAAGAACTAAAACAAAGTTTCTATGATACTGAAGATGTGTGTATTTTAACAGCAACTAAATTACAATTGGGTAATATCGAGAGAGCAACTTTACTGTAGGGTTTCTGAGTTCTATTATATTAATGGATCTTAAACTATATTGATATGTATTCTCTTAATGCAATTATAGGGAAGCTACTAGATATTTTCTCTTGGTTTCGTGAGATTTTATTACTGGAAAAGCTACAAAATATTCGATGTGAGGTAAATAGACTAGGAAGGCTATAGAAGAGGTTTCTCTTCTCTACGCTGAAAGTAAGTAAAATAAAAGATGAGGGAAACCAATCTTGTTCACGACTTCGGAATCGCGAGAAAGAATTTATTTATTAGTGTCCTTTAAATTACTCATTAATTACTATTCAATTGATTGATGAAGAAAGTGATTGAAAATAAATATTAGTTTAGAAATTGATGTTTTGATTGAAGATTAGTGGATGGAATGCTGCGATTGATGATGATAATAGTAATTAACCCAAATATATAATTTAACCAGAACATATCAAGTAGTATAACGAGAACTATGATAATATGTTGTCAAGAATTGTAACGAGAATTATACATGTTATCCAAATTAATTTTCAAAATCCCAAATTCCGAGCAATTTGGGCAGCACGTCACGTATAACAAAATATTCAATTAGTAGCTGACCAAAGAGAAATTATTAGTAATGAACTGATTTTATAATATAAAGTATTCTTCCGATATCTTATTATAAACATAATCTTATGAGTCAATAAAATAATGCATCTAATAATTTAATTTATTTAATTAATTTAAATTGTGATTAATCAAATTTAAATTGACAAAATATCAAGAAGAGAATTTTATTTTTATTTTTATTTTTTGGCAAATTATATGTCTACGAAGTGGAATCTGAGAATTTCATTTTCTTTTATTATCATTTACTCGTTTTTTTAATAAAATAATTTTGTTCACTTGAATTTTTCTTATTTTTTATTTAATTCAAAAATAATTATGATAATTAAAATTATAAAGGTAATTATTATGTAATATTAAATGGAGACATTAAAGAAGTCATTTGTACGTTTGCTTAAAATCGATGATGATATTTATAAATTATTATTAATTTTTAATTATTAATTATTAATTATTAATTATTAAATATTAATTATTAATTATTATTATAATTATTATTATAATTATTATTAATTATTAATTATTGTTATTATTATTATTATAAATTTTTATTGAATTATATGTGAAAAGTATTATTTTCAAATTGCCAATTAAACGTAAAAGCACTACTATCAATTCCTTGGGCAATATAAAGTGTGATTTTTTGCTTGCTACATATTCCCAAATTTTCCTGTTTATGTATTTTTAATACAATTAAAAAGAATAAAATATGCTTCCTTCCTAATAAAAAATGATAGGAAAGAAGGCTGCCCTAACTTATATTTTGAAATAAATTTGTAGTGTAATTGTCGGTTTTATTTGTGAAAAAAATTATAAAAATTATTTTTTCTAAAAAAAAAAAAAAGACTAAAAGAATATATTTTAAAAGTATTTTATTTTTGTAAATTAATTAATTTTATTTAATTAATTAATTAATTATTATTATTTTATTGCAAACTTATATTTAAATGAAATTTTATAATATAATATTAAATTTAAATAATAAATTTATTAAGGATAATTTGAAAAATTTATACAAATAAAAATATAAAAAATATACAAAAATAAATAATATTTATTATACATAAAATGAATATGATGTTATTTATTTGGTGAAATTTTAAATACTTTATATTCTTCAACTGAAAATAAAGAGTATTGGTTTCACTTAAGTAATTACATCTTTCTCAGTTTCAAATTGTCAGATAAACGTAATCAACGTCAAAAGAAAATATCGAAAANTTTCAAATTGCCAATTAAACGTAAAAGCACTACTATCAATTCCTTGGGCAATATAAAGTGTGATTTTTTGCTTGCTACATATTCCCAAATTTTCCTGTTTATGTATTTTTAATACAATTAAAAAGAATAAAATATGCTTCCTTCCTAATAAAAAATGATAGGAAAGAAGGCTGCCCTAACTTATATTTTGAAATAAATTTGTAGTGTAATTGTCGGTTTTATTTGTGAAAAAAATTATAAAAATTATTTTTTCTAAAAAAAAAAAAAAGACTAAAAGAATATATTTTAAAAGTATTTTATTTTTGTAAATTAATTAATTTTATTTAATTAATTAATTAATTATTATTATTTTATTGCAAACTTATATTTAAATGAAATTTTATAATATAATATTAAATTTAAATAATAAATTTATTAAGGATAATTTGAAAAATTTATACAAATAAAAATATAAAAAATATACAAAAATAAATAATATTTATTATACATAAAATGAATATGATGTTATTTATTTGGTGAAATTTTAAATACTTTATATTCTTCAACTGAAAATAAAGAGTATTGGTTTCACTTAAGTAATTACATCTTTCTCAGTTTCAAATTGTCAGATAAACGTAATCAACGTCAAAAGAAAATATCGAAAACATTGGGTTATTATAAATTGCAGAATAATAATCCTTCAACATCCTATTTAAAATGGAATTTTTCATATTTGCAGTCTTTAACGAAAATATAAAACCATCATCGGTTTTTTTATATTCATTTTTATTAATCTCCCACTCGAGAGGATTATACTCTCCAAGAATTTCTCCAGTACTTTTAAAATTCAAAATTATAATTATTTTAGATACTTTATTAACACCAAACCAATCTCTAGGTTCTCTAACAAGTAATTTAAATTTATGTGGATTATTTTAAATGTATGGGGTTTCTTTTTCATGAAATTTCTAGTGCACGTTCATTAGTGATACTATTAGAAGGGAAAGGAATTGAGTAATTTCGGTGAGAGAATGTAAATTCACTGACTCAAAAATAGCATTATTAAAGAAGTCTAGAATAATTTCAAGATTTTTGATTTGATAATTTCTTCGATAAATTTGAGAAAAATTTAGTCGCACAGTTCAAGTTCATTTTATGCAATTATTAGGTCAAAAATAATAGAAATTTCCTCCAATTTTTCCACCATAAATATTAAATAAATCTAAATAATTTATATTGAATTCGTTATAAATGTAAAATTATAATTATTACTTTCGAAAAATAATTTCTAAACTTACCAACATCAAATACTTTAAAAGAAATATTTGCCTATTTTTAAACTTTGACATGATTGTCATTGAAAGTGTTGAATCTCTTCTTAAAGTGGGGACTATGAGTCGGAATTGTAAAACAATCGAGCTTCACCAATTTCGATCGAAACGTAATAACCAATAGAAGGTGTCGTTTGAAAGACAGTCATAAAATAAGCAGTTCAAATAAATGTAGGATTTCTTTTGCGTATAATTTTTTACGTCTGATTAATTAATAAAGTTTATTTGGGCATGTACTCCATTGAAAAAAAATTATTTTATCATTATATTAAAACTATTTTCCTAATAATGAGATTTCATTTTTCCAATAAAGCATCTTTTTCTTTTCTATTAAATTTAGGCATAACTACTGAAACAGCATCAGTGTTGGAAGAAGAAGATTTGGTGGCTAAACCTTGATTAAAAGTAGATAACATAATAGTTTTAAATATATTTTTATAGTAATTTTTATTGTTTGAATAACAAAAAAGTAAAGAATTATCGATAGAAATAAATTGTGAACAAGGAGTTAAAATTGTCACTTTTTTTTTTTATTTTTTTTATATAATTTAATTTCCTCTTTTTTTTTAATATGAAATTTTTTTTTTTTGAGGAATGATAATTGATAAAAAAATGTCAACTCTTTTTTTTTTTAAAAAAAAAAATTAAAAATTTCTAAAACTACTTCTCAACCCCCTAAATAAAAATATTCAGTTCAAAATTTTATATATATTTACGATATCCTATTAAATAAAATAAAGTTTAAGATTTAACTAGGCTTTTTGTTTATATCGAACCTATCAATCACACGAAACTCATTTTGTTTCTTGTTTTTAATGTTAAGCAATATTATTTTGTTTTCTTTTTACTATAACTAGTCAAAAGTCTATTTTTATAAGCAACATTTGTGTAACAGATAATCAGTTCAATTTTCGCAATCTGTACTNATTTGGTGGCTAAACCTTGATTAAAAGTAGATAACATAATAGTTTTAAATATATTTTTATAGTAATTTTTATTGTTTGAATAACAAAAAAGTAAAGAATTATCGATAGAAATAAATTGTGAACAAGGAGTTAAAATTGTCACTTTTTTTTTTTATTTTTTTTATATAATTTAATTTCCTCTTTTTTTTTAATATGAAATTTTTTTTTTTTGAGGAATGATAATTGATAAAAAAATGTCAACTCTTTTTTTTTTTAAAAAAAAAAATTAAAAATTTCTAAAACTACTTCTCAACCCCCTAAATAAAAATATTCAGTTCAAAATTTTATATATATTTACGATATCCTATTAAATAAAATAAAGTTTAAGATTTAACTAGGCTTTTTGTTTATATCGAACCTATCAATCACACGAAACTCATTTTGTTTCTTGTTTTTAATGTTAAGCAATATTATTTTGTTTTCTTTTTACTATAACTAGTCAAAAGTCTATTTTTATAAGCAACATTTGTGTAACAGATAATCAGTTCAATTTTCGCAATCTGTACTCTTCACATGAGAAAGTCTTTAAATTCAAACGGTGCATATCCAAACAATGAATTTTTTTTTGGTGTAACTTCCACCACTTTTTTCTTTTTATAAATTTTTATAAAAATAAAATAATAAAGATGTCATCATCATTAACTATCTGCCATTATTGTAACAAACCATACAGAAATCAATCCGACTCATTCTGTCGGTCTCAACTAGCACTAACAATAAATAAGAAAAGAGCAAAAAAAAAACAACAGCAACAACAGCAACGGCAGCAATTGCAATTACAAATAGAGAAACCAAAAACACAAAAAAATAATTTTTTATCACAGTTAATTGAACCATTAATTACTACTACTTCATTTGTTCCTCATCAATCTCGAGAAATTTCAACAGTAAGCAATAATAATAATAATAATTCTGCGGAAAACGATAACAATTCTGTGGAAACCGATAACAATTCGGCGGAAAACGATAACAATTCGGGGGAAAACGATAATAATTCGGCGGTAATTAATAGTGGAAATCCAGAAATTGATAAATTTATTGATTTCACGAAAACCAATTCAAAATATTGTGACGATCCTATAGTATGGATAAATGATAATAATAATAACAGCACTTTTAAGAATGTTGAAAATATTTGTCAAGGAGGGTTTTCTCATATTTATTCTGCTGAATTGAATAATAATGATGATGATGATGATAATAATAATAATAATCCAATCGTAATACTTAAGGTTTTAAAGGATTCTCGAAATTTCGGAAAACAACATCTTAATGAAGTTTGGAATTTTTTATATTTAATTCTTTCTCTATTTTTAATATTTATTTAGATTATAATTCTAATTTTAATTCGCTCTCTATTAATTAATAATTTTATTCAGTTCAAAATCCATCATTTATGTCATACTACTTGCGCAATTCCATTTTATGGCCTTACCAAAGAACCTATTAATGGATTAGATTATGCGATGGTAATGAAAAAAGCGAAATATGGAGATTTGAAAGAATTTCTTAAAAAAGAAAAAAAAAAAATTAATTGGAAAAGAAAAATAAAATTACTTTTGGGAATTTCCAAATCATTAAAGTCTCTACATGAAAAGAATGTATTACATCAAGATTTTCATTGTAGAAATATATTTGTAGATGAAAATTATAAAATTTATATTGGGGACTTTGGTGTATCTTGTTTTGACGATTCGAAACATGGTAATTTATTTTTAATAACATAACATTATTTTTAACATTTTTTAACATTATTTATAATTCACTTTTATACTTTATTGGTGACTTTGGTTTATCTTTTTTTTTTTGAAGAAAATTCGAAATTTATTTTTTAATTAATAATATTATTTTCAACATTATTTAATATTATTTTCAACATTATTTTAATAATTCACTTTATATTTTTACATTTAATTATTATTAATAGAATGTAAAATAGTAGGGGTATTGCCTTACATAGCTCCCGAAATTTTTAGGGGTGAACCGTACACAAAAAAATCAGAAATTTATAGTTTAGGTATAATTATGTGGGAATTGATTAGCGGGGAATTTCCTTACAAAAATATAGATCATAATGGCATGTTAGCGGTAGAAATTTTATGTGGAGAAAGACCGGATATAAGTAATTTTAAGAGTAATGATGATGGTGGTGACATACCTAATGGATATATTGAGTTAATGAAAAGTTGTTGGGATGGTGATCCGAATAAAAGACCTGATTCGACAATTTTACCAAAAAAGTTTAAAAAGATGATGTTAGATATTCCAAAAGTCCCAGTACAGAATAGTAACTATATATAATTTATATTATATTTATATTATATTTTTAATAACTTAAACTTTAATTGAAATTAATTAATTGGAATTTAATTAAAATTAATTAAACATTAAAATTATAGATTTCATTTCAGAACCTACATTTCATGTTAATGTTGAAAATGAAACTTCTGCTAATATTGGTAAATAATTAATATTTTCAATTTCAATTATATTTTTTATAATTATTACTAAAATATTTATTTCAATTATATTCAATCACAAAATAAGTTTCTTTACATTTATCTCCACAAATAAATGTTTATTCAAGTTTACATGTGACTAAGCCATCACCTATTACTAGTATTGATGATACTCCAGAGTCATATATGACTAAACAATTTGACTTATCAACCGACATTATTCCTGATGAAATTACTAATACTAATCAAAGTAATAATATTTTCTATTACAATTATTGCAATTCTTATAATTTTTGTTTTATGTTTCGATATATTCATTAAATAATGCATCCAAAAATATTTTTTACGTATAGATTTTGATTCAGAAATAGAGTCTAAACAAAATAATACCGACAGTACTAGTATTGATTCTAGTCCGAATAATTTAGCTTCAGCTCCACCACCACCACTAAAATCTGAAGAAAAAAATAGTTATCCAACTCCAGTTCCGGCACTACCAGCACATCCAGAAGAACAAGAATGTGAACATGAAGAAAAAAAGAAAAAAGAACAAGAATGTGAACATGAAGAATGCGAACATGAAGAAAAAAAGAAAAAAGAACAAGAATTCGAACTTGAAGAAAAAAAGAAAAAAGAACAAGAATGCGAACATGAAGAAAATAAGAAAAAAGAACATGAATTGGAACTTGAAGAAAAAAAGAAAAAAGAACAAGAATGCGAACATGAAGAAAGAAAGAAAAAAGAAGAATGCGAACATGAAGAAAAAAAGAAAAAAGAACACGAATGCGAACGTGAAGAAAAAAAGAAAGAGAAAAAGAAAGAGAAATCCAAAGTGAAAAATACGCAAGGAATTAGAATAAGTTTGGGAGGTAGGGAATTTCTATTCATGTAATGATTTTTTAGTTGACTAAATAATTTAAAATTTAATATCATCCAATATTATTATTCATTTTCATCAGATGGCTCAGCTATTGGTGTCGTCAGATTAGAATTGATAAGCGCAATGGGTCTCAAACGTGTCGACTCCTTCCTTGCATTAGGTATAACTTTTTAAATATATTTTCAATTATGATTTTTTCATGAAATTCTTTTCTCACGTGATATTTAATTATAGGAAAATCGGATCCATATGTTAGAGTCTTTCATGAAGGCAGTAAAGATATTATTGCTCAGACTAGAGTCATTGATGATGAATTAAATCCTAGTTGGAATGAAATTCATTATTTTCCTGTCAAAAGTATTGGTGATAAATTCATTTTGGAAGTGATGGATTTCAACAAATCTAAAAAGCATAAATCTCTCGGTATTTGTCATTTCGAAGCACGAAAATTAGTGAAAGAAGTTTCGAAGGATGTTTATGAAGGCACACCAAATGAAATCGATATGTAAGTTAGGTTTAATGAATACCTAAAAAAAAAATAGAGAACTTATTTATTAATCCTTTTCTTGTTTATTCATATATTTTTAGTTGGGCAAAACTTTCTATCAAAGGCAAACTTAATTACAAAGTAAAATTCTTTGCACTCACACCTCTTCCGGATCCATCACCAGATTTTCTTGCCAATCTCAAGGAAAAACCATTTGATCTTTCTACATTATTTGTATTAATTATATTACAAGCACCAGATGGAAGCTTTCCTCCTTCAAATACATTGGCCAACTTGTTTAGTTATAACAATCCTGATGAACTACTTGAATTGTACAAAAACCATTGTCATGATGATCGTGTACTAAGAATTAACTCAACAATACGTACTACTAGTATGGTCTTATGGTTCTTACGATATTTATTAAAGGAGTACCGAAACGAATGGGCCGAAGTTATTGAACGAGCTAAACAATACATTAGCAAAGAAATAGATGGTGATCTGAAAGTTGAAGAGATTGTGATTACCACTGGCAGAAAGACAGTCCGTGAAAGATTTGATATCAGAGTTGTAGATATTCCAGGTATGTAAGGCAAATTATTGATGATTATTTGATTATTTGTTTGATGTCGTTTTTACATTTTAATATTATAGACCGATCGAAAAGCCATGTCACGAAAGAGAACATTACAGTCGTACAAGTTAAACATATTATGAAATACCAAAATGAGAATGGTTCATACAAAGTCAATGATGATCTCGCAAAATCTCTTTCTTTCGATAATGCCAAGCAACTTCGTACGACTCTCGATTTATTTATTCGCAAAAACGCAAAATCCACAGCAATCCCACAATTGGGAAATAAGGTTTTAGCTACTATTCTTGTAATTTATTTCTATCGTTATGTTGCAACCGATCATAAGAAAGAATGGGTTCCGACATATAAGAAGTCATATAAATGGTTATGGAATCGGTTCAAGGGTAAGGAAAAAGTTGAAAAGGAGGCGTTTCGAATAATCAAGTCATTTGTTAGAGACGAATATGAAGTTAAAGAAGGAGTTTACGAATTAGATGCTGCTTTTGAAGCGGAAATGAAACCAATAATCGCAAACATCAAGTTCCCTAATACAAATATTTGTGGTAATAAAATTAATTGCGTTTAATTAATCATTTAAGTAATTAAAATTTTTCTAATTGCAACATTTTTTTACATTTTTAACACTTCGAAATTTCCACATTAAGTTAAAAAACCCCTTGGTGTCGTAAGAATCGAAATTAATAGTGCCCAAAAATTAAAACGAGCAGATTTCTGGGGTTGGGGTGTATCAGNATTTATTCGCAAAAACGCAAAATCCACAGCAATCCCACAATTGGGAAATAAGGTTTTAGCTACTATTCTTGTAATTTATTTCTATCGTTATGTTGCAACCGATCATAAGAAAGAATGGGTTCCGACATATAAGAAGTCATATAAATGGTTATGGAATCGGTTCAAGGGTAAGGAAAAAGTTGAAAAGGAGGCGTTTCGAATAATCAAGTCATTTGTTAGAGACGAATATGAAGTTAAAGAAGGAGTTTACGAATTAGATGCTGCTTTTGAAGCGGAAATGAAACCAATAATCGCAAACATCAAGTTCCCTAATACAAATATTTGTGGTAATAAAATTAATTGCGTTTAATTAATCATTTAAGTAATTAAAATTTTTCTAATTGCAACATTTTTTTACATTTTTAACACTTCGAAATTTCCACATTAAGTTAAAAAACCCCTTGGTGTCGTAAGAATCGAAATTAATAGTGCCCAAAAATTAAAACGAGCAGATTTCTGGGGTTGGGGTGTATCAGATCCGTATGTGAAAATCTCTAGCATTTCCACTGGTTGGGAATACGGGAAAACACGTGTCGTTTACAACAGCCTAAACCCCGCCTGGAATCAAGTTTTTTATATCACAATTCTTGATATTCAAGACAGTCTTAAATTCCATGTCCTCGACCATAATATTTTATTAAATCATACTCTTTTGGGGAATTATACTCTTGATTTAAAAGATATTGTTAAAGTTCTTGCCAATGGATCCATTGAAGGAAAGAGATTAAAACAGGAAGTTGATCTTACTCTGAAAGAAACAAAATCCGGAAAATTATCTTTTGTAACCGAATTTAATTCATTTTCAGAAGCCGAAACTAGCTCTGTTATTACCACCAAAACAGTCACTATTCGTCATTTATATCTCCTAACAACCTATCAACGTCAAGACGGTTGTTTTGAATCAACTGATTTGACTGCGAAATTATTTAATTTTTCTTCCAAGCAAGAATTGATAAAAGCATTTTCCGATTTCGTGGCAAATGATGAAGGAGTTCGTTCCTTAGACGCCAATGTTTGGAGTACTTGTCTCGTTATTTCATTCCTCAAAGCTTTATTATGGAAAAATCACCGCGAATGGATTGCAATTTGCAACAAGGGTGAATTTTGGTTGAGTGAAAATGTTTCTGACATTGATATTGAAGAACGTCTTTACAGTTGTGTAAGCCGATTTATTATTCAACACTTTAATATTACTGAATGGGAAAGCGAAAGTCAAAGAATAAGTTTGAGAGGTAGGGAATTTCTACAAAAAATATGATTTTTTTTTGGCTATAAACTTTTTTATTAATTTATCGTACTTGTCGTGATTATTTAGTTGATTCCACGATATCAATTATTGTTCGTTCTAACGTTAATATACGTATTGTGCGTCGGTTTATTACTTATCAAAGCGAGTCTGGTTGTTTTGTACTAAACGATAAATCCTCTAGGTCATTCGGTTTCAGTTCAACTGAAGAGGCCAAGGAACATTTGGAAGCACATTTTTCTTCATACTCTAAATCTTCCAAACTCGATGTTCACGTTTGGAATACAGCAATTTTTATTTGGTATTTCCGTCTCGTTTTGGTTGATTTTAGAACCGAATGGACTGAGGTGTACCAAAAGTCGGAAGATTGGATTAATGAACAAGTTCCAGATGAACAAACAAGAACAGAACTTATGACTGCTGCCAAAATCTTTGTCGTAAAGAGGTTCCAAGTTGAACAGTCATCAATAGATGAAGATGATTCATTCCAGCATTCTGTAATTCGAAATACTGTTCAAGAACCTGTTGCTGTTGAGGATGATATCATTGCTTCTGAAGAAGTTATTATTACTTCTACTCAAAAGAAAGATGGTTCATTTGTTATCAGCAAAAAAATCACAGAGGAACTTGATGTTACTTCCCCCGATGACCTTATTACCTCGGCAAAAAACATTATCACTAATGATAAACTCAAATCCGTTGACTCCTCCGTGTGGAACACTGCACTTACTCTTGGTTACCTTAATACAGCAGCACCTCAACACGAAAGTAGCTGGGGAGATAAATATAGCAAAGCACGAGAATATCTTCATAAAAAACTTAATAATCCTGAATTAGAAGAAGAAGTTATCAAGATCTCAAATAAAGTAATTGTTGAAAAAACAACAAAGAAAGTTACTAAAGAACACAAAGGAGCAGCTATAGAAGTCATTAAATCAACTACTACACCCAAAACCATTAAAGAAGTTGTTTCGGTTCAAAAAGAAGATGGCCAAATTGAATTGAGCGATGCGATCCGCAAAGAATTAAACATCCCCTCTACCAAAACTATANTAACCACAGTCCAAACATATACCAAAAATGAAAAACTTAAAAAACCCGAATCAGCTTCATGGTGGTCCACTGCCATTAATCTCAGCTATCTCAAAAATGTAGCATCAGAACACGAAGGCGAATGGAGAGATAAATATAATAAAGCCCGAGAATATCTCTCTATCCAAATTGGAGATGTCGAGACAGAAAAAGAATTATTAGAAGCAACAGACAAGTATGTAATTGATAAAGCAACACATAAAGTTATCGAGGAACATAAACAGGAGATAAAGGAAGTCAAAGCCGTTGAAACCGAAACGAAAAAAGCCAACGTTGAAAAAACTCAAGGAATTTTCGGTAGTATTACTGGTGGATTGTCAAGTATATATAAATCTACCACAGATACTGCTAAGGATCTCGGAAAACATATCGAGGAAGCTCTTACCTTTGATACTGATGAACAAGATCACCAAGAAAAAGCAGCGGCTCTAATTGTAGTGCGATCAAAAACCACACCCGAAAAAATTAAATCTATTATCTCAACCCAAAAAGATAACGGATGCTTCGAATTGAATGAAAATGTTATCGAAGAATTAGATGTTCCTAAAACACAAGTTATAACAACAGTACAAAAATATACCACCAATGAAAAATTAAAGAAACCCGAATCATCTACATGGTGGTCAACAGCCCTTACTCTTTCTTATCTTAAGAATGCCGCTTCTCAACATGAAGGAGAATGGAAAGAAAAATATGACAAAGCACAAAAATATCTTTCTGAACAAATCGGTGATGAGAAAACCAAAAAAGAATTAATAGACTGTACTGACAAATACGTTGTAGACAATATTACCAAGAAAGTTATTGTGGAGAAAAAGAAAACCGCTGTTATTGCAATCCAATCTGCTACAACACCCGAAACTATCGAGACTGTTACTTCTACTCAAAAGAAAGATGGTTCATTTGTTATCAGCAAAAAAATCACAGAGGAACTTGGTGTTACTTCCCCCGATGACCTTATTACCTCAGCAAAAAACATTACAACTAATGATAAACTCAAATCCGTTGACTCCTCCGTGTGGAATACAGCACTTACTCTTGGTTACCTTAATACAGCAGCACCTCAACACGAAAGTAGCTGGGGAGATAATTATAGCAAAGCACGAGAATATCTTCATAAAAAACTTAATAATCCTGAATTAGAAGAAGAAGTTATCAAGACTTCAAATAAAGTAATTGTTGAAAAAACAACAAAGAAAGTTACTAAAGAACACAAAGGAGCAGCTATAGAAGTCATTAAATCAACTACTACACCCAAAACCATTAAAGAAGTTGTTTCAGTTCAAAAAGAAGATGGCCAAATTGAATTGAGCGATGCGATCTGCAAAGAATTAAACATCCCCTCTACCAAAACTATAGTAACCACTTTCCAAACATATACCAAAAATGAAAAACTTAAAAAACCCGAATCAGCTTCATGGTGGTCCACTGCCATTAATCTCAGCTATCTCAAAAATGTAGCATCAGAACACGAAGGCGAATGGAGAGATAAATATAATAAAGCCCGAGAATATCTCTCTATCCAAATTGATGATATCGAGACAGAAAAAGAATTATTAGAAGCCACAGACAAATATGTAATTGATAAAGCAACACATAAAGTTATCGAGGAACATAAACAGGAGATAAAGGAAGTCAAAGCCGTTGAAACCGAAACGAAAAAAGCCAACGAAGAAAAAACTCAAAGAATTTTCGGCAATATTACTGGTGGATTGTCAAGTATATATAAATCTACCACAGATACTGCTAAGGATCTCGGAAAACATATCGAGGAAGCTCTTACCTTTGATACTGATGAACAAGATGAACAAGATTACCAAGAAAAAGCAGCAGCTCTAATTGTAGCGCGATCAAAAACCACACCCGAAAAAACTAAATCTATTATCGCAACCCAAAAAGATAACGGATGCTTCGAATTGAATGAAAATGTTATCAAAGAATTAGATGTTCCTAAAACACAAGTTATAACAATAGTACAAAAATATGCCACCAATGAAAAATTAAAGAAACCCGAATCATCTGCATGGTGGTCAACAGCCCTTACTCTTTCTTATCTTAAGAATGCCGCTTCTCAACATGAAGGAGAATGGAAAGAAAAATACGATAAAGCACAAAAATATCTTTCTGAACAAATCGGTGATGAGAAAACCAAAAAAGAATTAATAGACTGTACTGACAAATACGTTGTAGACAATATTACCAAGAAAGTTATTGTGGAGAAAAAGAAAACCGCTGTTATTGCAATCCAATCTACTACAACACCCGAAACTATCGAGACTGTTACTTCTACTCAAAAGAAAGATGGTTCATTTGTTATCAGCAAAAAAATCACAGAGGAACTTGATGTTACTTCCCCCGATGACCTTATTACCTCGGCAAAAAACATTACCACTAATGATAAACTCAAATCCGCTGACTCCTCCGTGTGGAATACTGCACTTACTCTTGGTTACCTTAATACAGCAGCACCTCAACACGAAAGTAGCTGGGGAGATAAATATAACAAAGCACGAGAATATCTTCATAAAAAACTTAATAATCCTGAATTAGAAGAAGAAGTTATCAAGATCTCAAATAAAGTAATTGTTGAAAAAACAACAAAGAAAGTTACTAAAGAACACAAAGGAGCAGCTATAGAAGTCATTAAATCAACTACTACACCCAAGACCATTAAAGAAGTTGTTTCGGTTCAAAAAGAAGATGGCCAAATTGAATTGAGCGATGCGATCCGCAAAGAATTAAACATCCCCTCTACCAAAACTATAATAACCACAGTCCAAACATATACCAAAAATGAAAAACTTAAAAAACCTGAATCAGCTTCATGGTGGCCCACTGCCATTAATCTCAGCTATCTCAAAAATGTAGCATCAGAACACGAAGGCGAATGGAGAGATAAATATAATAAAGCCCGAGAATATCTCTCTATCCAAATTGGAGATGTCGAGACAGAAAAAGAATTATTAGAAGCCACAGACAAATATGTAATTGAGAAAGCAACACATAAAGTTATCGAGGAACATAAACATGAGATAAAGGAAGTCAAAGCCGTTGAAACCGAAACGAATAGAGCCAATGTAGAAAAATCTCAAGGGGGTTTCGGTAATATTACTGGTGGATTGTCAAGTATATATAAATCAACTACTGAGACTACTAAGGATCTCGGAAAACATATCGAGGAAGCTCTTACCTTTGATACTGATGAACAAATCGGTGATGAGAAAGAACTAATAGACAGTACCGACAAATTGGAGAAAAATAAAACCCCTGTTATTGCAATCCAATCTGCTACAACAGCAGCACCTCAACACGAAAGTAACTGGGTCTGGGTAGAATTAGATGAAATAATCGAGGCGCCTGATAAAGTAATTGTTGAAACCGAAACGAAAAAAGCCAACGTTGAAAAAATTCAAGGAATTTTCGGTAGTATTACTGGTGGATTGTCAAGTATATATAAATCAACTACTGATGCTGCTAAGGATCTTGGAAAACATATTGAGGAAGCTCTTTTTCATACCGATGAACAAGATCACCAAGAAAAAGCAGCAGCTCTAATTGTAGTGCGATCAAAAACCACACCCGAAAAAATTAAATCTATTATCTCAACCCAAAAAGATAACGGATGCTTCGAATTGAATGAAAATGTTATCAAAGAATTAGATGTTCCTAAAACACAAGTTATAACAACAGTACAAAAATATGCCACCAATGGAAAATTAAAGAAACCCGAATCATCTACATGGTGGTCGACAGCCCTTACTCTTTCTTATCTTAAGAATGCCGCTTCTCAACATGAAGGAGAATGGAAAGAAAATTATGACAAAGCACAAAAATATCTTTCTGAACAAATCGGTGATGAGAAAACTAAAAAAGAATTAATAGACTGTACTGACAAATACGTTGTAGACAATATTACTAAGAAAGTTATTATGGAGAAAAAGAAAACCGCTGTTATTGCAATCCAATCTGCTACAACACCCGAAACTATCGAGACTGTTACTTCTACTCAAAAGAAAGATGGTTCATTTATTATCAGCAAAAAAATCACAGAGGAACTTGATGTTACTTCCTCCGATGACCTTATTACCTCAGCAAAAAACATTACCACTAATGATAAACTCAAATCCGCTGACTCCTCCGTGTGGAATACTGCACTTACTCTTGGTTACCTTAATACAGTAGCACCTCAACACGAAAGTAGCTGGGGAGATAAATATAGCAAAGCACGAGAATATCTTCATAAAAAACTTAATAATCCTGAATTAGAAGAAGAAGTTATCAAGATCTCAAATAAAGTAATTGTTGAAAAAACAACAAAGAAGGTTACTAAAGAACACAAAGGAGCAGCTATAGAAGTCATTAAATCAACTACTACACCCAAAACCATTAAAGAAGTTGTTTCGGTTCAAAAAGAAGATGGCCAAATTGAATTGAGCGATGCGATCCGCAAAGAATTAAACATCCCCTCTACCAAAACTATAATAACCACAGTCCAAACATATACCAAAAATGAAAAACTTAAAAAACCCGAATCAGCTTCATGGTGGTCAACTGCCATTAATCTCAGCTATCTCAAAAATATAGCATCAGAACACGAAGGTGAATGGAGAGATAAATATAATAAAGCCCGAGAATATCTCTCTATCCAAATTGATGATATCGAGACAGAAAAAGAATTATTAGAAGCCACAGACAAATATGTAATTGATAAAGCAACACATAAAGTTATCGAGGAACATAAACAGGAGATAAAGGAAGTTGAAACCGAAACGAAAAAAGCCAACGTTGAAAAAACTCAAGGAATTTTCGGTAGTATTACTGGTGGATTGTCAAGTATATATAAATCTACCACAGATACTGCTAAGGATCTCGGAAAACATATCGAGGAAGCTCTTACCTTTGATACTGATGAACAAGATCACCAAGAAAAAGCAGCGGCTCTAATTGTAGTGCGATCAAAAACCACACCCGAAAAAATTAAATCTATTATCTCAACCCAAAAAGATAACGGATGCTTCGAATTGAATGAAAATGTTATCAAAGAATTAGATGTTCCTAAAACACAAGTTATAACAACAGTTAAAAAATATACCACCAATGAAAAATTAAAGAAACCCGAATCATCTACATGGTGGTCAACAGCCCTTACTCTTTCCTATCTTAAGAATGCCGCTTCTCAACATGAAGGAGAATGGAAAGAAAATTATGACAAAGCACAAAAATATCTTTCTGAACAAATCGGTGATGAGAAAACCAAAAAAGAATTAATAGACTGTACTGACAAATACGTTGTAGACAATATTACCAAGAAAGTTATTATGGAGAAAAAGAAAACCGCTGTTATTGCAATCCAATCTGCTACAACACCCGAAACTATCGAGACTGTTACTTCTACTCAAAAGAAAGATGGTTCATTTATTATCAGCAAAAAAATCACNGTTGAAACCGAAACGAAAAAAGCCAACGTTGAAAAAACTCAAGGAATTTTCGGTAGTATTACTGGTGGATTGTCAAGTATATATAAATCTACCACAGATACTGCTAAGGATCTCGGAAAACATATCGAGGAAGCTCTTACCTTTGATACTGATGAACAAGATCACCAAGAAAAAGCAGCGGCTCTAATTGTAGTGCGATCAAAAACCACACCCGAAAAAATTAAATCTATTATCTCAACCCAAAAAGATAACGGATGCTTCGAATTGAATGAAAATGTTATCAAAGAATTAGATGTTCCTAAAACACAAGTTATAACAACAGTTAAAAAATATACCACCAATGAAAAATTAAAGAAACCCGAATCATCTACATGGTGGTCAACAGCCCTTACTCTTTCCTATCTTAAGAATGCCGCTTCTCAACATGAAGGAGAATGGAAAGAAAATTATGACAAAGCACAAAAATATCTTTCTGAACAAATCGGTGATGAGAAAACCAAAAAAGAATTAATAGACTGTACTGACAAATACGTTGTAGACAATATTACCAAGAAAGTTATTATGGAGAAAAAGAAAACCGCTGTTATTGCAATCCAATCTGCTACAACACCCGAAACTATCGAGACTGTTACTTCTACTCAAAAGAAAGATGGTTCATTTATTATCAGCAAAAAAATCACGGAGGAACTTGATGTTACTTCCTCCGATGACCTTATTATCTCAGCAAAAAACATTACCACTAATGATAAACTCAAATCCGCTGACTCCTCCGTGTGGAATACTGCACTTACTCTTGGTTACCTTAATACAGTAGCACCTCAACACGAAAGTAGCTGGGGAGATAAATATAGCAAAGCACGAGAATATCTTCATAAAAAACTTAATAATCCTGAATTAGAAGAAGAAGTTATCAAGACCTCAAATAAAGTAATTGTTGAAAAAACAACAAAGAAGGTTACTAAAGAACACAAAGGAGCAGCTATAGAAGTCATTAAATCAACTACTACACCCAAAACCATTAAAGAAGTTGTTTCGGTTCAAAAAGAAGATGGCCAAATTGAATTGAGCGATGCGATCCGCAAAGAATTAAACATCCCCTCTACCAAAACTATAATAACCACAGTCCAAACATATACCAAAAATGAAAAACTTAAAAAACCCGAATCAGCTTCATGGTGGTCAACTGCCATTAATCTCAGCTATCTCAAAAATATAGCATCAGAACACGAAGGTGAATGGAGAGATAAATATAATAAAGC
>PQFF01000411.1:130154-175289 GCA_003547095.1 Diversispora epigaea
CGAGAATATCTCTCTATCCAAATTGATGATGTCGAGACGGAAAAAGAATTATTAGAAGCAACAGACAAATATGTAATTGATAAAGCAACACATAAAGTTATCGAGGAACATAAACAGGAGATAAAGGAAGTCAAAGCTATTGAAACCGAAACGAAAAAAGCCAACGTAGAAAAAACTCAAGGAATTTTCGGTAGTATTACTGGTGGATTGTCAAGTATAAATAAATCTACCACAGATACTGCTAAGGATCTCGGAAAACATACCGAGGAAGCTCTTACCTTTGATACTGATGATGCCGCTTCTCAACATGAAGGAGAATGGAAAGAAAAATACGACAAAGCACAAAAATATCTTTCTGAACAAATCGGTGATGAGAAGACCAAAAAAGAATTAATAGACTGTACTGACAAATACGTTGTAGACAATATTACCAAGAAAGCTATTGTGGAGAAAAAGAGAACTCCTGTTATTGCAATCCAATCTTCTACAACACCCGAAACTATTGAGACTGTTACTTCTACTCAAAAGAAAGATGATTCATTTGATGAAATCAACGAAAAAATTACAACAGAACATGATACTGATGAATTTGAAGGTAATTACAATATTTGTTTTATTTTAATTTTTATTTAATAATATTAATGTATATATATATTTTTGGGGAATTTAGAATTTGAGGATACAGACGATGAAACAGAGGATTCAGGTGATGAAACAGAAGATTCAGGTGATGAAACAGAAGATTCAGATGATGAAACAGAGGATTCAGATGATGATTTAGATGAAATGGATAAAAAATACTTGACTCAAAAATATGATTTTACACATTTAGGTAAATTGAATTTAAATATTATTATTGAGTATTTATTATATGATTTATTATTTATTATTTATATCTTACTATTATTTTTTAGATTTGGCTGAACTTTTAAAAGCGAGAGAAAGGACTGACATACAGAACAGCAATGATGATGAGAATATTTAATTATAATATTATTTATTATTTATTATTTTATTATTTATTTTATTATTTAATTAATTATTTATTATTTTGTTTGTATTTTTATTAAACAAAATTATTTTGTCTTGTAATATTTCAAATTTTATTCATTACCAAATAAAATATTTTATTTATATTTAACAAACAATGCATCATGTGGAGATTATTAAAAAAAGAGCAACTATTTTGAGTTTAAATAATATAAATTAATTATTATATATTTAATTTTTTGTATAATCTATATCGCCGTTAATACTAAATTAGCTGTGAAATATCAAAAAGATATTTCATGATTGAAAAAATATCCCATAAAATTTTATAGTCTGTGAAAATATCACTAAATTACCATAAGCGAAACGTAGGATAAATTAAAATATTAATATTATATTTCTTTTTATTTTAGCAATGAACATTAAACATAATAAAGGATATTTGATTCAAGGGTCTTAAGCTATATCGGTATGTATTGTTCTTATTTTTAATACAATTATTTGGAATCTGCTAGATTTCGGCTATTGGTCCCGTGAAATTTATATTCGATATGAGGAAAATAGATACATAATGCAGGTTGAAAGATCATAATGCTAGAACGAGCAGGGATGGCAAATGACCTTTAAATGACCTAGCCATTAGAAATGGTAAAGTCATTTGAGTAACAAATAAAAGTTAGATCTTGATGACATGTAATATTTTCGATCATTTCCATAAATTAGTATTTTTTAAATTAAATAAACATAATGATTTTGGTATTGGTCATTTGTCATTTGGGATTGACAAAATCTGCATTACGTTTCACGTTTCGCGTGAGAGAAAATTTATTTAAGTAACTTTGCTCAGTTGAATTACTTTTGTTTTTTATTTAATTAAAGAATAAAAATTCATCATTTAGCATACGCAGCATATAATTTTATTATCTAATGTTCGACAAAATTAAAATAAAAAATTAATATAATATATGCAAAAAAATAACTTTTTTTTTTTTGCCACCTACTATAAACATTTTTTGAATAATAAGTAGTGGAAATAACATTATTATGTTATTTCCACTTTATCTGTGTTATGATGTGGCTATATCATCCTCCCATTTTAATTTCAGGACTTCGGGTCAATCTAGGGTTTATATATATTTTAAAACCTGAAATAGTTTTGAGACATTTATAGTTTCTCCATTTTTTATTTTCTGACATTTTTGGTCCTTTGGAGAATTCGTTTGAAATTATTATTACTTGATGTTTTAAATCAATTATGTTATCATTCAAAGAAAAGAGATATATAATTATCACTCCTGTTATGAATAATAATTACTTCCTTAAATCTAGTAAACATAATTAATAAAATTAGTTTGATCGTATTTTTAACACAAGATTTCACAGTAATTTTTTCATTGAGATCACTGTGAGCTATAGTAGTAGTACATAGTTTATAAATATCTCTTACTTGTTTAGAATAATTACTTTTCATTATACTTAAATGTATTATCTCTCACCATGAATTTAGTTTGTTTACCTAATTTCCCTTCTTCCCAACTTCTTGTTCTACATTATGAATTAATTCAATTGAAACATTTCCGCCATAATATTTACGACATTTCTTAATATGAGATTGACAAACAACACAATCTCCATAAGCCACCGATAATGCATTGATTTCAGCATTTAAACAGAATTTTATCATTTTCTACGTGTTTTAATACAGGTTGTAGATATACATATATTATTGTTTATAGTTATTTCCGGAATAAAAATTCGAAAAGTTAATGTGATCGGAAACTCCATGATTTTACCATTTTCTATTTTATTGATTAGTTAAATGACTCTCGCCCTTTTTAAGAGGTAAGAGATAAAGAACTAAAAGAACTATTAGTGTCAGTTCCATTTATAATGACAACTGAATCACTTTCTTTAAGTAAGGAATGACAACGAAAAATCTCTTCAAGATATGCTTGTTGGTTTATAAGGTTTTCTAAAACAGTATCGAGTTGTTTTATTTTTCATTGTTTTGACCTTGGTAACTACAAGCATAGTAATATTCCAGATTTCATCAAGAATATTTTGAAGGACTTCCGTCACGTAACTGAGAACATAATTTTATGTTAATAATGAAAACTTCAATTAAAATGATGTAACTCCAATTAATAAATTAAAGCAAAAAATTTCGATCATTGTATTAGAACGGTTTTTATTTATTCTTACAAATTTATTTTACATGTTTTTCCGAAGTATTATCAGTTATGAATGAATTATATAAAAATTGGTTATCTTTGTAAAGCAAAATAATAATCTATAGTTACTCAATGATAACCAAAATATCCGATATTTAAATAATAGAGTTAAACTGAACTGATTAAAAAAGAAAATAGCAAAATTTTAATGTAGTATTAATAATGAACTTATTTCAGAATAATTTTAAGTATACTTTATTTACTTTATTTGAAAATTTTTACAAATTAAACTATAAAAAACTATTAATGAATAATGCAAATAAATAATATTTATTATTGATTGTATAGATTATTTAATTAATACTAAAGACAATTTAAAAAACAATGAATAGTGTTTATTAGTATTATAATGTTTTGTTTTAAAAACAAAGATTAGGAAAAACCATATTCTACTTATTCTTTTATGTGTTTCTTCAATTTTTCATAATTATTATTGAAGCTTATGCCTTATTGTTCCCGGTTCAGTTTTATAAAATTAAAATTAAATAAATAAATAGTTATTACTATTACCACTATAAAGAATCTATGTGATCAGGCAGGTAATTTGAAATATTTAATTAAATCTCACTTGTCAAATCACAGTGTTATCCTAATTTTACCTTCTAAAGAGAATTAGAAAATGCAGGAAAAAACTAAGTATAAAAGATCACACAGCAATTATATGTTATATGTTATAGATGAAGGGTTTGTATATAAGCAATACAATTAAGAAAGATTTAAGTTTGAGGTTTTATTTGAAAAAGGCAGGAGTGAGTTTTTATAAGACATAATTACACAGAATACTAACAATTTGTACACAGAGAATTATAATATTGTTATTAAGACTTTATTGAGTTGAAAAATTTTATATTTGAACTGAAGATCGAAGAAAGAGAAATTCATCTTTTATATATTAAATTCAAGATATAATAGTTTACCTTGTACTCTACTCTATTTCTTACCCTAATGTACTCCTTATTAACTACCCTATTAATTTTCTTGTAGAATACTCTGAGACTTACTCTACCAGTACTGATGAACCAGGATATTATGAGGTTTCATTTTCTAAATATGCAAAATATTATAATATTAAGTATAAGTTCTGAAATTTCTTGGCAAGAACTATTAAAGTCAATAATAGTTGTAAGTATTTTAATAAATATTTTTCGTTGAGTTAATTTTATTAGATTAAATTAATTGGCTTCTCAATTTCTTTACAAGATAATAATAATTTAAAGTCATTGATTAAAACCATGGATATACTGTAGAGATTGAAATCGTAAGTACTCTTTTCACTCTTATTGTTGCATGCATACACTTATTTGTACGAACAATCACATAAACTCATTCGCATACACTGATTATTTATTATCTATTTACACTGAATGTCAGATCATTGGGAATGGTTGAAAGTCGATCATGAAAAAATATCAACATTTTATTATATCTATTTTTTTCAGCATATTTTCGGATGAGTACAATCGATTGGCAAATATTGTATTAAAATAACATTAATGCTTTGTCTCATTCATAATTCGTTAGAAGAAACTAACTATGCATCAATAAATTAGAACGATTATATGCATTATTTTTATTTGATAATAATCTCGATTAGTGAGAGACTAGAATACTTCTGTTACTCAAACATTGATATGGTACGATAGAAAATTTATCATAAAAATTTGAAGAATTTATTATGTATATATAAATTAATACATATAGAAGGTTACTTATAATTAATAAAAAAAATTTATGAAAAATATAATAAAAATATATGCAAATATATAGGAATTTATGCAAATAAAAATATTTTGAGGATTCAAGCAGAAGGGTTTATGAATGAACATTTCATTTTTCATCTGAGAAATATCCTCTTTTGTAAGAATTCAGTTTTTATAAAAAGATAATTATAATAATAATAAATTGTATATTTTCAAATTACTTCGAGATGTTAAAAATTATTTTGGTTATCTTTTTCAAAAAATAGAAATATATTATGTATTTTACTAAATTTATTAAAGAATATAAAATTTGTGAAATGGTTATTCCTATATTATAGGTTACTGCATTAAGATACTTTATGTCACCTCACAGGAGGCACCAAATTCTATCACAGGAGTGCAAAGTATTTTGAACAATTTCTCAAATCAGTCTCAAAGTTTGCATCACACAAACACAATAATAATATGTTTATGCTCTATCAGCCAGTAGGTCAAGCAATCAGTTGATCTAACTTGTCTATCTTGAAACAGATAATAATAATATAATAAATAACAATAATAATAATAATAATAATAATAATCAAATAATCATAAAGGCACAGTAAATAAAGTGAAGTAAAAGCAATTAATGCAGTATCAAACAATATTTAATAATATTTTGCAATATTATGACACAAAATATAAGTTTATTAAAATATAAAATATAAAGTTTACATTCAACAACAGAAATATTACTATGTGTTAGAGTATCTATTTTACTGTCCCTGAAGGAAGTTTACTTTTCTATATAATAATTATTAATCTCTAAACTATTTTGAATTTATCTGTAACTGTTCTGAATAATGAATTCTTAATTATCTGTTGTTTCTATCTAACTGTCTAACTTGCTCTTAACAGCAATTGTATTTATACTTTCTCTTTTGTTTACACTTCACCCTTTATTTTTGTACTTCATCCTTCATCCTTTGTGTGTCATCCTTTATTCTTTATCTTTCATCTTTGTACTTCCCTATAAGAAATACATATGCTAAAAAATACTTAAAATATATTAAAATATGCTTGAAAAATACTTAATTTTAGGTATATACTTAAATATACTTAATTTTAAATACAGTAGAACCTGTATATAAGCATACTGTATATAAGCATAACCTGTCTTTAAGCATATAATTTTTTTGGCCCGAGGTCACAAAATTTATATATAATATATATGAAGTCTCAACGTATACAAGCATAACCTGTCTAAATGCATAGGATTTTGTTGGCCCGAGGGCATGCTTATATACAGGTTCTACTGTATATTTTAAAAATATTTTAAGTATATACCTACTCATTACCTAAATTAAGTATATTTTAAATATCATAGTTTTTATAGGGCAATATTTTGAGTATTGTTTTCATAATACTGTATTAAAAAATTAATTTTAGAAATTGGAAATCTGGAAATGGTCATATACATGTTCCCAAAATTGATTTAGGATTTTTGAGGTATTTTATCTTTTTAAAATTTATGCAAAATCTTTTCTATATATGAAAGTAAAAACATACCNTCATCCTTTATTCTTTATCTTTCATCTTTGTACTTCCCTATAAGAAATACATATGCTAAAAAATACTTAAAATATATTAAAATATGCTTGAAAAATACTTAATTTTAGGTATATACTTAAATATACTTAATTTTAAATACAGTAGAACCTGTATATAAGCATACTGTATATAAGCATAACCTGTCTTTAAGCATATAATTTTTTTGGCCCGAGGTCACAAAATTTATATATAATATATATGAAGTCTCAACGTATACAAGCATAACCTGTCTAAATGCATAGGATTTTGTTGGCCCGAGGGCATGCTTATATACAGGTTCTACTGTATATTTTAAAAATATTTTAAGTATATACCTACTCATTACCTAAATTAAGTATATTTTAAATATCATAGTTTTTATAGGGCAATATTTTGAGTATTGTTTTCATAATACTGTATTAAAAAATTAATTTTAGAAATTGGAAATCTGGAAATGGTCATATACATGTTCCCAAAATTGATTTAGGATTTTTGAGGTATTTTATCTTTTTAAAATTTATGCAAAATCTTTTCTATATATGAAAGTAAAAACATACCTAAATATATGTATCTTTAATCAAGAAATTTATCTGAGTGATCAAAAAATTTTAGGTTTTAAGTAAAATAATTTCATTTTCTATGAAATACTATTTTAACTTTTTTTTCCAAAATTGCAATTTCGGGACCCCAAAATAATTTAGTGTGCAAGTATAATGGTAAGGTGAAATTAAAAAATTAATTTAAGAATTTAAATTGTAGTTTTTTATGGTATAGTTGAATTAAGTAGAACATTTAACAAAGGGAGAATGTGTATCTACACAGCAATTGAAAAAGATAAATTCTATTGTAAATATTTGTCCTTAAAAGATCAAATGATTCAAATAGCTATTATATAAAGTAGTTTTAAGAAGTTAATTTTTATTGCTATAATTTCTGCTTGATATTTCTCAAATATTGATTTATAATTGTTAAATAATTGTTAAGTAGTATTAAGTTTTACACTTTATAATAGTTTTTATTCACTTATTATATATATATATATATATTAAACTACATCAGGAAGTTTTTTTAACTGTAAATTTACAATACCCACGTAAATTTACATAATTTTTTTTGTAATTATACAGAGTGTAATATTTTACATAAAATTTTGCGAAAATATTATGTAAATATGCAGATTGTAATATTTTACATAAACTTTTGTGAAAAATATTGTGTAAATTTACAATCTGTATAAATTTATATAATATTTTTCGCAAAATTTTATAAAAAATTTACAATTCATACAATATTTTTCACAAAATTTTACAATCCGTAAATTTACACAATATTTTCACAAAATTTTATATAAAATATTATGCTCTGTATAATTACGAAAAAAATTACGTAAATTTACATGGGTATTGTAAATTTACATAAATTTACAGTTAAAAAAACTTCCTGATGTAACTAAAAATTCAAATAATCAAGATTATATTTTAAAGATAATGATCTTTCATTTATATAATTATAAAAGTATAAAATTTATTAATGAAATATATTTCAGAAATATTTTATATTTTATATCAATTACAAAACATTAAATATATCTTCTACACATTACACCTGAGTTCTTTATGATAAAATTTTTACAATAATAAAATCAGATATATATAGAATGTATATATTAACATAGAAATAGCAACTGGTGAAACTCTCTAAGAAATTAATTCAGATTTAGCCTTTGCTATAGTTAATCAATGAATTTTGACCAAAGATCTATAAAGGAATCACATAAGTAGTGTTATCACCTGGGAGAGCAAGCTTACTAAATTATAGTGGTTTAGCTTGGTGATAAGCTGGTGTTGGTTAAATTATGTGAATGATTACACTGGTCGAATGAACAAAAATTGGAATCCTATTGATGGTGCAAATATGCATAAATCAGACATCCTATTTGTGAAAATTCATAAATCAGAAATTCCTATTCATAAATCGGAAAAAATCGACTGCCTATACTTAATAAATCTTAGCAAATTTAGCCATTAATTGGAATTTTATTCATGATAAAACCATCCTATTTTTTTCCATTTGATCAGTATTGATAGTTAACTAGCCTTTTCTATTCTAATTATACTTTAGTTACTATGATACCATTCTAAGATGTTATTTAATTAACTAACTATTCAAAAATAGAAATAACTGAATATATATATATATGTCAATTCTAAAATAAATACAATAACTACTAAGTAATAATAAATAAAGCTAGAGATAAATAATAATAAGTAGTAAATAAGACATAACAAGAAAGAATTATAACAATAAATAATAATAAAAGAAATAAAACAATTAAAAAAAACTTCTAACAATAGCTTTAATGAAACAATGATGAGATACTAATTCTGATACTAAATCTGGTCCAATCATTATTCTTAAAAAAATGAAATTATTAGTATAATTATTATATAATGAAATAGATAAAGAAAAAAAGTTTAAAATTAAAAAAATTTTGAATTAAAATCAAAAGAAGAAATTTCTGAAGGTAAAATTATTATTATTATTTAATTTAAGAATTTAGATTATATTTATATTTAAAACAAATTAATTTATTTAGAATGCAACAACAAATATTTTAAAAGAGTTAATTATTTAAATAAGTCATGGGTATACATGTTCCCAAAATTAATTTTGAATTTTTGAGATATTTCGTCTTTTTGAGATTTATGCAGAATCTATTCTATATATGGAAGTAAAAAAAGTATCCAGTTATATGTATCTTTAATCAAGGAATTTATCTGGGTAGTTAAAAAATTTCGGGTTTTAAGTAAAATAATTTTGTCTTCTATGAAAAACTATTTTGACTTTTTTCCCCAAAATTGTAATTTCAGTACTCCAAAATAATTTAGCATGCAAGTATAGTCATGGAAGTAATTAATCAATATTTTTAAATTTAGATAGAGTTGCTGATTCTTCAAATTTGGGCTAAAATTTGATTTTTTTTAACAAATTATTTTAAAGAATTTATTTATACTTGAAAATTAATTAAAATATTGTAATTTTAATTTTTTATATATGTATAATTTATCATTTTACTAATTGATTTATTTTTATTAATATATTAATATACATGTTTTCAAAATTGATTTTAGATTTTTGAGGTATTTCGTCTTTTTGAGATTTATACAGAATCTATTCTATATATGGAAGTAAAAATATGGAAGTAAAAAAATTATCCAGTTAAATATATTTTTAATCAAGGAATTTATCTGAATAGTCAAAAAAATTTTGAGTTTTAAGTAAAGTAATTTCATCTTCTATGAAAAACTATTTCAATTTTTTTTCTCAAAATTGCATTTTGGGATCCTAGAATAATTTTATGTGCAAATATATATATTAATAGGTTTATTATTTATAATAATTAATATCAATAAACTAAATTTAATAATTTAAATCTTTTAAAGAATGTTAATTCGTGATACGTGACTTAAATGTAGATCAGTATTAAAAAAATCCGGTGATAATAATTACTATCGTTTTTGTTCCAATTGAAAATCTCGCGTTTTGTAGACAACCCATGTTCAATTATTAACATGCCTTCAATTATATATTAAAAAATGAGTAAAAGAAAAACTTATCAAGTTTCTTTAGTTTCTCTTGGTTCTTTAAATGAGAATTTACATTTTGGACCATTTTCTCAAAATTGGTGGGAAAGTCGACAAGATAATATAGGTGATAATGAAACTTCTGGCTTGTATCTGATTCGTATAAATATGAAAACTTTAGTTTTTCTTCAAAATACAGAATTTATTACCACTACCGTTCAAGGTTGTAATGGTTTTTTACAACAGCCAGGATATATTTGCGAAGCAAAAAATACGATAAGTAATATCTTTGACAACCCTTCAGCTGCTATAACTACACTTTATCAACAACTTTTTGGAAGTAAGACTAGATTTTCTGGTTCTCTTATCATGGGCCATGACAAAACTGAAATTAACAAATAGCTTTTAACTGGTGTTACATTTCGTCCGTTTCATTGTTTGAATGGAAATTTATGGTTATTTGTATTTGGAATCAGTATTTCTGATGAAGAACAATTCTATTATGCCGGTACAGGTTTCAAGTCATCTTTTTATTATACAATTGGAGTTGAGAGAAAAAGAACATTGTTCGTATAAGAAATCTGCAAAAAAAAATTTATTGTAAATATGTATCAAGATTTTGAATTAAAATCTACATAAATTGACAATAGCCCTGATGATGTATGGCAAAAAGTTGAAGTATTACAAGAGCATAAAGGTACTGAATTATTTGGAATATGTCATCCCGAAGTTCAAGCTATTTTTCAAAAATTACAAGAACCAAAATGCAAACCTGAAGAATGGTATATTACTGGGAAAATGCAAATTTTATGGAATTATCACTTACGAAAATTTACATTAGCTTCTATTCGATGGAATCAATTTTTTATTAGTTGGTATAATGAACGAAAATCTATAATTGAACTTATTACTTCTTTGAAAAAATTATATCCACCAAATTATATTTTTAAAGAAAGAGAAATGCGAGTGTGGAAAGCAATGTTATCTCATGCTGGATGTACTAATATTACACCCTATACAAAAAAAATATCTAATGTAGGTTGTATTTAAATAAATTTATAATAATTATATAATGATAGAAATTCTTACATATTATATTTTTACAGTATGAATTTTGGACACGATCTAATGATCCAACATATGATCGTGAAAATATAAATTTTTTATATAATTCGGGATTTTTACTTAGTAATAATAGTGATCTTTTTTGGGATTCTTTTTATCAGGCATTGAATATAAATAAAAAAGGACTTGATGGAAAAAGAAGAATTCTTTCTATAATAGCGGAAAAATTTTCTTATAATATTTTGATGGAGAAATTAAGAGTAAGTATCAAATTAAATCAAATTAAATCAAAAAAAAATCAAAAAAAAAATATAAATATAATAGAAGTACTTAAATATATTCTTTTCATATTTAAATATAGGTTGCGCATGGTACAATATTTGAAGCCAGAAAATATGCCCGAATTAATGGTCCCGGTTGGATAGCTATAGAAAAACCTATTAGAAAATTAAAAAGAATTACTTCCGAACAAGAATATCAATTCAATACATTTTTTCAAGATAAAGCAAATGTAATTATGAGTTCTTATAAAACAGATGCTAAAACAGGACAACCGGTATTTTATTTAAAAAATACAAAAAATATATTATGGGAAGAATTCAAAGAATCTTTTCCAAATGGATTGAAACGTACAACATTTTATACTAAATTGATGGGTCATCAATATGTTTATCGGGAAGATCTTGGAGGATTATGTGCTACATGTAGTACATATGGCTACGAAACATTTGAAGATATTGTAAATTGAATAAAGGAAAAAATAAAAAATATAGAATTACAGGTAATTAAATTATTATTGAAATTTTATTATTTATGTTACATACTAATAATAAATAATAAATTTTTAGAATACTTTTTTTCAACATTGTAACTCCTTAAAACGATATTTGAAAAAAGAATATGAGGAACACTTAATTGTTACGGATCGAGGAATATCATTACATAATCCATGCATAAATCATTGTCTCCAATATGCATTTAATGAATGTAATGCATCCCACCCTCACGTTTGTATTGAATGTCAAGAATTATTTCAGTTTTTTCAGAATTTAAAAACTAATTTAGAACAATCTTGTCATGAAGAGGTTCAAGAATACTATAATAAAATACTTTATTATGCTCATCAAACCCGAAAAGTTTATTTAAATGCACAATTCAATGCAGCTCTTTTGGATTTAGATGAAAATGGTGCAATATTAGTTATTGATTATAAGATGAAAATTTTACCTAAAACTTCACGAGAAACTAAGCAAGAATTTTTTGGAAAAAAAAGGATGGCCCTTACATACGATGTTAGTATATACCAAATCTAATCAAAATTCTGAAATTAATATACAAGCCATAGATCATTGGTCCATAGATGCACGACAGGATGCATGGTTTTCGGCATCTCCACTACATTCAGCAATTGAAAATTTAGAAATTAAACCAAAATGGATTAGCATTATTTCAGATAATGGTCCCCATTAGCATAATTCTGAACTTATGATTATTATGAGCAAATGGTTTGAATGGTATGGAATTTACGTAAAAAAATGGATTTTTCTTGAAGTGGGAGAGGCTAAAACTACAGTGGATTCACATCATGCACAGGTTTGTACTATAAAATAATAATCATATTTATTTATTTATTTTTAGCTTATTACATTTATTGCATCTAACTCTTATATTTTTTTATTTTTTTTATTATTATATAAAAATATTATAAGCTATCACTTTCAATAAAACGATACATTAAAATTGGCGGAGAAATTCAAGAAGGTAATGATATAACTTTAGCTATTCAGGATGTTGCTGGTACTTCAGTTGCTCATATAGAGCCAAATCGTAATAGAGGTAAAAAATCTCTAATTCTAAATTATAAATAATAATTATAAAAAAAGTTAGTAAATAATAATTTATTCATAAATAATAATAGGAAAAACAAAATCAATGACGATTCCTGGTATATCAAATTGGTGTGAATGGACTTGGCCCGTTGAAGGTGAATATGCTGGTTATATAAAAGCAAGAGCAATACCGAATCTTGGAAATTGGATACTTTTTTCTCCTAGTCAAATTCAAAATTTTGTAAAAGGTGAGATTAATCAGCCATCACCGCAATTATCCGAATCAACAAAACCAAAATCTCCATGGAAAATACCCATCCCACATGCTTCAAGTAAAGTATTACATGTTACGAATTTGCTGCATCAAAATCAAATTACATAATCTTATTTTATACTTGTAAATGTATTAGAACTTTGTCCAAAGAGGTTGGGGTTACAAGAATTGACAAGTGAACTACCATCAGGAAATTTTTTATGTCGGAGGTTATTGTAATAATTTCGTTTTCAAAGGTTATTGAAGGTTATCGGACCAATAACCTTCGCAAATATTACGTTTATTATGATAAAGTAAAGGTTATTGAAGGTTATCGATATCAATAACCTCCGGAGTATTACGTTTTATTAATAAAAATGAAGGTTTTCGGTACCAATAACCTTTGTAAATATTACATTTATGTTGGAGGTATTCGAAGGTTATCGGAGTGAAGGACTTCGAAGGCTTACGTTTAAAAAAATTTACTGATGACAAAATCGGGGAATTGATTGTAGAAATAAAAAAAAACAACGATTGGTAAAAATACTGGATAAAGAGTTGACACAAGAAACTTTAGAGAACAAAGGTAATTATATATATACATGATAGTAGTTTTGTTTTATTTAACTGATATGATAGTAATTTATTTTATTTAATATGACAATCTATTATAGGTTTACATTTGAGAAATCGAAGTATGTTGAATAAAAAATACAATACACGGTAAGGTTTATAAAATAATTGAGTCTAAGAAATAAATAGATATTGATTGTTTTATATTTTATAGACCAATGAATGATGAAGAATTTCCATTATCAAGTGGCTGGGCTACAAAAGAAGTTCAAAAGTATGGAAAAAAGGGTGGAGGAAAACGTATAAAAAAAAGAATTTCAACCATATTAGAACAGTATTTTTTGGCAGGAAATGTTGATAAAAGTAATCGAATGACAGCTCAAGACATGTGGAATCTACTAACTTTAAAAGCAAGTGAAGGAGAAANAGCAGTGCATAAAATAAAAGTCAAAAAGTTTATTATAAAGTTATGTTAAAAAGTAAATTTTTGAAAATTACAGGTTATATTTTATGTATTATAAATGTTTTTATAAAATATTTATTATGAAAAAAAATTGTTACATAAGAAGCGAAAATGAACCTCAATAAAAAATAATTAGTGATCGACAAAAATTTGCACCAAATTTACATATGATTTTTTGCAGTTAAGTCACGTATCACGAATTAAAGTTATTCTACTTATTGTAGCAGTAGTAATTGTATGATCTAACCAGACTTTATAAGTTATATAGTGTGGAACCTCTATAACTAAAAAATTTAATCCTAAAATAAGGTCAACTTTAAAAAGTTAAAACAAGAAATTTTATCTGATAATTATGATAGATATCGACTTGCTCTTTCAGAATTATTGGTTTAAATTTTATAAAATTTATTTTTTATAAAACTATTAGCATTTAAAGTCAGGTGAATTACATATAAAAAATATATAAAATAAAATTGAAAATATATTAAATAGTAAAAATGTTATTTATTTTATTTAAAGAAATCTTTTTAATTCATTAAAAATATTATCCAATGTGATTTATATTTTTTTACTGCAAATATTTACCATCTATAATATTTTGCAATCATGTTCATAAATTTTATTGGTCAAAAATCATGTGTAAGCCTGTTCAAAATTGGGAAAATATAAAAAATATGCTAAATCACTGTTTGGAATTTGAAAATAATATTTTTTTTAAATATTTAACAGATATTTATTATTTAATTTAATAAAAATATTTTTTTGATTATAGAGATTCTGCATTGTAATACATCCAACGATATTTTGCAATAAAAATTTTTCTAAATATGAGGTGGCAGTTGAAAATTTTAAAGAAATAGTGTGGCAAAGTAAATTGGTAATTAGATGAAATGTCACAGGGATGATATTTTTGTGATACTAGATGAACTTTCAGGTGATTGCCATCCTTGTACAAGGATGAAGGATGAAAAAATACTGTACAAGGATGAAGGATACTGTATGAGGATGAAGGATATCATGCGAGGATGAAAGATGACGCGTAAAGGATGAAGTGTGAAGTACAAAGATGAAGTGTAAAAAAAAGAGAAAGTATAAATACAACTGTTGTTGAGAGTAAGTTTCAGTAGTCAATAGTTAGTTGATAACAGAACACAGTTAGTCATTAATTAATTAATAATTAGAAATAATTCAGAATAATTTAAAATACTTTAATAAATATTATATAGAAAAGTAAACTTCTTTCAGAAACAGGAAAGATATGTCACGCTGTAATATTTCTGTTGTTGAATGATACTTTACTTTTAAAACTTTATATTTTATATTTTAATAAACTTATATTTTGTGTCGTAATATTGTGAAATATTATTAAATATTGTTTGATACTGCGTTACTACTTTTACTCCATCTTACTCACTGTGCCTTCATGATTAATTTGATTTTTATTTGATTATTATTATTATTTATTATATATTTATTATCTGTTTTGAGATAGGCAAGTTTAGATCGATTGATTGCTTGACCTACTGGCAGATAGAGCNTACAACTGTTGTTGAGAGTAAGTTTCAGTAGTCAATAGTTAGTTGATAACAGAACACAGTTAGTCATTAATTAATTAATAATTAGAAATAATTCAGAATAATTTAAAATACTTTAATAAATATTATATAGAAAAGTAAACTTCTTTCAGAAACAGGAAAGATATGTCACGCTGTAATATTTCTGTTGTTGAATGATACTTTACTTTTAAAACTTTATATTTTATATTTTAATAAACTTATATTTTGTGTCGTAATATTGTGAAATATTATTAAATATTGTTTGATACTGCGTTACTACTTTTACTCCATCTTACTCACTGTGCCTTCATGATTAATTTGATTTTTATTTGATTATTATTATTATTTATTATATATTTATTATCTGTTTTGAGATAGGCAAGTTTAGATCGATTGATTGCTTGACCTACTGGCAGATAGAGCATATTATTATTTGTTTGTGTAATGCAAACTGTGAGACTAATTTGAGAAATTGTTCGAAATACTCTGCACTCCTGTAACAATAGTAACCAACAAACATTTATTAAATACAGAAATAATTCAAATGCTATAACTATTTTACTGTCACACCATTGTTTCACCAGCAATCGAGAGGTAAAAATAACAATTAAAAATTGAATTTTATCACCTAATATAAGTTACACTTGTAATGCATAATGTGATAATATTATTTACTATTTTTTCGAGTTTTTGCTTCTTGATTTGAAAATAAAGCTATGACAATTGATGAATTATTCTCCAAATTTGGATCCAATATATTTTGATAAATAGTAGACAAAAGAATTGAAGGGAAAAATAAACATTTTCTCACCTAAAAAATCTAAACAAAAAACTTCTATCCTAATAAAATCTAATCTAAAGAAATCTAACTACAAAATAAAAACTTTATATAATTATATAATTAGTATTCTTATCAATCACATGCACATGTACATTGATTCCATTAACTTCAATTCATCAATTCTTTCAACCCTATCAATTCCATTCCATTGCCAATAACAACAAATTCGATCAGGATAGATAGATGAATCCAGGAACAAATTAATATTAATGTTTTCAAAAACTACTAGATAAAAAATATTACAAAACAAATATTTTTTGAAAACAAAAAAAAATGTTAATCAACTAACAAGCTATGAAAAGAGATGATAAAAAGTAGTGGAATATTTACACAAGCTTCGTGAAAACCAAAAAAAAAGTAACAAGCAGTTGGTAGCTTGCTTACAAAATGGAATATCTGACAAATAATTGCACTTGCACAGAAAATAAACATCACTTAAAGAAACAAGCAGTTAGTAGTTCACTTAGATTTAAATAATGCAAAAGGCAGCATTTGATATGCCTCAGTTCAGAAACACCATCGTGCTTGAATAAAAAATATTATATAGAGGAAATATAATTAACTTCCATTGAACTATCATGATTACAAAACATAAAAAACATCAGTTTTCAGTAGTTGCATGGAAATAAGTCTAGCAGTCAACAAATTGTTCTTTTAATCTGGGTAAGATTTATTATATTTGTCATTAAGAATTTTTTAATAAATCTTTAATAATTCATAAAATAAAAGAGATATATGGATTTACATAAGTTATATAATATTGATGATTTAAGTTCAAGTAAACATACTATTACACTTGAATGTGAAGTTAAAGGTAAACACCTTTGTTAGTCTATAGCAATTTTAATCGTATAGACGATGATAAATGTAAAATTATAATTATTACTTTCTAAAAATAATTTCTAAACTTACCAACATCAAATACTTTAAAAGAAATATTTGCTTATTTTTATACTTCGACATGATTGTCATTGAAAGTGTTAAATCTTTTCTTAAAGTGGCGACTATGAGATGGAATTGTAAAATAATTGAGCTTTACCAATTTCGATTGCAACATAATAACCAATAGAAGGTGTTGTTTGAAAGACAGTCATAAAATAGGCAGTTCAAATAAATGTAGAATTTCTTTTGTGTATAATTTTTTACGTCTAATTAATTAATAAAGTTTATTTAGGACATGACTCTATTGAAAAAAAATTTATACAATATATTTTATCATTATATTAAAACTATTTTCTTCATAATGAGATTTCATTTTTCCAATAAAACATCTTTTTCTGTTCTATTATAACTACTGGTAAATTTTCTGGCAACACCAGTGTTGGAAGAAGAAGATTTGATGGTTAAACTTTGATTAAAAGTAGATAACATAATAGTTTTAAATATATTTTTATAGTAATTTTTATTATTTGAATAACAAAAAAGTAAAGAATTATCAATAGAAATAAATTGTGAACAAGAAGTTAAAATTGTCATTTTTTTTTTATATAATTTTTTTTTGAGGAATGATAATTGATAAAAAAAATGTCAACTCTGTACATAACATATTATTATTTTCTTTATTTTTTTTAAAAAAAAAATTAAAAATTTCTAAAACTATGTTCTTCTCAACCTCTAAATAAAAATATTCAGTTTAAAATTTTATATATATTTATGATATACTATTGTCACAGGAGTGCAAAGTATTTCGAATAATTTCTCAAATCAGTTTCACAGTTTGCATTACACAAACAAATAATAATATGCTCTATCTGCCAGTAGGTTACAGCTAATATAATCGATTTAACTGGCCTATCTCGAAACAGATAATAAATATATAATAATAATAATAATAATCAAATGATAATCAAATTAATCATGAAGGCACAGTAAGTAAGGTGGAGTAAAAGTAGTAACGCAGTATTAACAATATTTAATAATATTTCACAATATTACGACACAAAATATAAGTTTATTAAAATATAAAATATAAAGTTTTAAAAGTAAAGTATCATTCAACAACAGAAATATTACAGCGTGACATATCTTTCCTGTTTCTGAAAGAAGTTTACTTTTCTATATAATATTTATTAAAGTATTTTGAATTATTCTGAATTATTTCTAATTATTAATTAATTAATGACTAACTGTGTTCTGTTATCAACTAACTATTGACTACTGAAACTTACTCTCAACAACAGTTGTANGCTCTATCTGCCAGTAGGTCAAGCAATCAATCGATCTAAACTTGCCTATCTCAAAACAGATAATAAATATATAATAAATAATAATAATAATCAAATAAAAATCAAATTAATCATGAAGGCACAGTGAGTAAGATGGAGTAAAAGTAGTAACGCAGTATCAAACAATATTTAATAATATTTCACAATATTACGACACAAAATATAAGTTTATTAAAATATAAAATATAAAGTTTTAAAAGTAAAGTATCATTCAACAACAGAAATATTACAGCGTGACATATCTTTCCTGTTTCTGAAAGAAGTTTACTTTTCTATATAATATTTATTAAAGTATTTTGAATTATTCTGAATTATTTCTAATTATTAATTAATTAATGACTAACTGTGTTCTGTTATCAACTAACTATTGACTACTGAAACTTACTCTCAACAACAGTTGTACTTATACTTTCTCTTTTGTTTACACTTCATCTTTGTACTTCACACTTCATCCTTTATGCGTCATCTTTCATCCTCGCATGATATCCTTCATCCTTACACAGCATTTTTCATCCTTCATCTTCTTACAAGGATGACAATCACCTGAAAGTTCATCTAGTGTCACAGAATATCATCCCCCATGACATTTCACCTGATTACCAATTTACTTTGCTACACTATTAAATAAAATAGAGTTTAAGATTTAACTAGGCTTTTTGTTTATATCTAACCTATCAATTACACAAAAATTCTTTTTTTTTTCTTTTTCATTAATTTTACTATTGTGGCAAAGTAAATTGATAATCAGGTGAAATGTTACGGGAGATGATATTCTGTGACACTAGATGAACTTTCAGGTAATTGTCATATTTGTACAAGGATGAAGGATGAAAATGCTGTGCGAGAATGAAGGATACCATATGAGGATGAAGGATATCGTGCGAGGATGAAGGATGACGCACAAAGGATGAAGTATGAAGTACAAGGATGAAGAGTAAACAAAAGAGAAAGTATAAATACGACTGTTGTCAGAAGTAAGTTTCAGTATGCAGTAGTGAGAAGATAGTTACAAGTTAGTGAATAAATAAACAATTAATTAAATTAATTAGAAATAATTCAGAATAATTCGAAATACTTTAATAAATATTAGATAGAAAAGTAAACTTCATTCAGGAACAGGAAAGATATGTTACGCTGTAATATTTCTGTTGTTAAATGATACTTTGCTTTTAAAAACTTTATATTTTATATTTTAATAAACTTATGCTTTGTGTCATAATATTGCGAAATATTATTAAATATTGTTTGATACTGCATTACTACTTTACTCACTGTGCCTTCATGATTAATTTGATTATTATTTGATTATTATTATTATTTATTATATTTATTATCTGTTTTGAGATAGGCAAGTTTAGATCGATTGATTGCTTGACCTACTGGCAGATAGAGCGTATTATTATTTGTTTGTGTGATGCAAACTGAGAGACTGATTTGAGAAATTGTTCGAAATACTCTGCACTATAACTAGTCAAAAGTCTATTTTTATAAGCAACATTTGTGTAACAGATAATCAGTCAATTTTTGCAACTGTACTCTTCACATGAGACAGTCTTTAAATTCAAATGGTGCATATCCAAACAATGAATTTTTTTTGTGTAATTTCCACCACTTTTTCTTTTTACAAATTTTTTATAAAAATAAAATAGTAAAGATGTCATCATCATCATTAACTATCTGCCATTATTGTAACAAACCATACAGAAATCAATCCGACTCATTCTGTCGGTCTCAACTAGCACTAACAATAAATAAGAAAAGAGCAGAAAAAAATCAACAGCAACAGCAGCAACAGCAATCGCAATTACAAATAGAGAAACCAAAAACAACTATTTCATTTGTTTCTCAATCTCGAGAAATTTCAACAGTAGACAGAAATAATAATAATAATTCTGCGGAAAATGATAACAATTCGACAGAAAACGATTATAATTCGGTGGTACTTAATATTGGAAATCCAGAAATTGATAAATTCATTAATTTCACGAAAACTAATTCAAAATATTGTGACGATCCTATTGTATGGATAACTGATAATAACAACACTTTTAAGAATATTAAACAGATTGATAGTGGAAGATTTTCTCATATTTATTCTGCTGAATTGAATAATGATGATGATGAAGATGATAATAATAATCCAATCGTAATACTTAAGGTTTTAAAAGATTTTCGAAATTTCAGAAAACAGCATCTTAATGAAGTTTGGAATTTTTTATATTTAATTCTTTCTCTATTTTAATATTTATTTAGATTATAATTCTAATTTTAATTCGCTTTCTATTAATTAATAATTTTATTCAGTTCAAAATCCATCATTATTTATGCCATACTACTACTTGCGCAATTCCATTTTATGGTCTTACCAAAGAACCTATTAATGGATTAGATTATGCGATGGTAATGAAAAGAGCGAAATATGGAGATTTGAATAAATTTCTTAAAAAAAAAAAAAAAATTAATTGGAAAAATAAAATAAAATTACTTTTGGAAATTTCCAAATCATTAAAGTCTCTACATGAAATGGATGTATTACATAAAAATTTTTATAGTAGAAATATATTTGTAGATGAAAATTATAAAATTTATATTGGGGACTTTGGTGTATCTTGTTTTGACGATTCGAAACATGGTAATTTATTTTTTAATAACATAATATTATTTTTAACATTTTTTAACATTATTTATAATTCACTTTTATACTTTATATTGGTGATTTTGGTTTATCTTTTTTTTTGAAGAAAATTCGAAAGGTAATTTATTTTTTAATTAATAATATTATTTTCAACATTATTTAATATTATTTTACATTATTTTAATAATTCACTTTATATTTTTACATTTAATTGTTATTTAATAGAAAATAAGATAATTGGAGTATTACCTTACATAGCTCCCGAAGTTTTTAAGGGTAAACCGTACACAAAGAAATCGGATATTTATAGTTTAAGTATGATTATGTGGGAATTGATTAGCGNTCTACATTAAATGGATGTATTACATAAAAATTTTTATAGTAGAAATATATTTGTAGATGAAAATTATAAAATTTATATTGGGGACTTTGGTGTATCTTGTTTTGACGATTCGAAACATGGTAATTTATTTTTTAATAACATAATATTATTTTTAACATTTTTTAACATTATTTATAATTCACTTTTATACTTTATATTGGTGATTTTGGTTTATCTTTTTTTTTGAAGAAAATTCGAAAGGTAATTTATTTTTTAATTAATAATATTATTTTCAACATTATTTAATATTATTTTACATTATTTTAATAATTCACTTTATATTTTTACATTTAATTGTTATTTAATAGAAAATAAGATAATTGGAGTATTACCTTACATAGCTCCCGAAGTTTTTAAGGGTAAACCGTACACAAAGAAATCGGATATTTATAGTTTAAGTATGATTATGTGGGAATTGATTAGCGGGGAACCTCCTTACGGAAATATAGAGCATAATGCCACATTAGTGTTAGATATTTTAGAAGGAGGAAGACCGGATATAAGTAATTTTAAGAGTAATGATGATGGTGGTGACATACCAAATGGATATATTGAGTTAATGAAAAATTGTTGGAATGATGATCCGAATAAAAGACCTGATTCGTCAATTTTACCAGAAATTTTTGAAATGATGATGTTAAATATTCCAAAAGTCCCAGTACAGAATAGTAACTATATATAATTTATATTATATTTTTAATAACTTAAACTTTAATTGAAATTAATTAATTGGAATTTAATTAAAATTAATTAAACATTAAAATTATAGATTTCCTTTCAGCTATTGGTGTCTTCAGATTAGAATTGATAAGCGCAATGGGTCTCAAACGTGTCGACTCCTTCCTTGCATTAGGTATAACTTTTTAAATATATTTTCAATTATGATTTTTTCATGAAATTCTTTTCTCACGTGATATTTAATTATAGGAAAATCGGATCCATATGTTAGAGTCTTTTATGAAGGCAGTAAAGATATTATTGCTCAGACTAGAGTCACTTATAATGAATTAAATCCTAGTTGGAATGAAATTCATTATTTGCCTGTCAAAAGTATTGGTGATAAATTCATTTTGGAAGTGATGGATTTCAACAAATTTAGAAAGCATAAATCTCTCGGCATTTGTCATTTCGAAGCACGAGAATTAGTGAAAGAAGTATCAAAGGATGTTTATGAAGGCACACCAAATGAAATTGATATGTAAGTTAGGTTTAATGAATATCTAAAAAAAAAATAGAGAACTTATTTACTAATCCTTTTCTTGTTTACTCATATATTCCTAGTTGGGCAAAACTTTCTATCAAAGGCCAACTTTATTACAAAGTAAAATTCTTCGCACTCACACCTCTTCCGGATCCATCACCAGATTTTCTTGCCAATCTCAAGGAAAAACCATTTGATCGTTCCACATTATTTGTACTAATTATATTACAAGCACCAGATGGAAGCTTTCCTCCTTCAAATACATTGGCCAACTTGTTTAGTTATAACAATCCTGATGAACTACTTGAATTATACAAAAACCAGTGTCATGATGATCGTGTACTAAGAATTAACTCAACAATACGTACTACCAGTATGGTCTTATGGTTCTTACGATATTTATTAAAGGAGTACCGAAACGAATGGGCCGGAGTTATTGAACGAGCTAAACAATACATTAGCAAAGAAACAAATGGTGATCATAAAGTTGAAGAGATTGTGGTTGTCACTGGCAGAAAGACAGTACGTGAAAGATTTGATATCAGAATTGTAGATATTCCAGGTATGTAAGGCAAATTATTGATTCGATTATTTGATTATTTGTTTGATGTCATTTTTACATATTAATATTATAGACCCATCGAAAAGTCATGTCACGAGAGAGAACATTACAGTCGCACAAGTTAAACGTATTATGAAATACCAAAATGAAAATGGTTCATACAAAGTCAATGATGATCTCGCAAAATCTCTTTCTTTCGATAATTCCAAGCAACTTTGTACGACTCTCAATTCATTTATTCGCAAAAACGCAAAATCCACAGCAATCCCACAATTGGGAAATAAGGTTTTAGCTACTATTCTTGTAATTTATTTCTATCGTTATGTTGCAACCGATCATAAGAAAGAATGGGTTCCGACATATAAGAAGTCATATAAATGGTTATGGAATCGGTTCAAGGGTAAGGAAAAAGTTGAAAAGGAGGCGTTTCGAATAATCAAGTCATTTGTTAGAGACGAATATGAAGTTAAAGAAGGAGTTTACGAATTAGATGCTGCTTTTGAAGCGGAAATGAAACCAATAATCGCAAACATCAAGTTCCCTAATACAAATATTTGTGGTAATAAAATTAATTGCGTTTAATTAATCATTTAAGTAATTAAAATTTTTCTAATTGCAACATTTTTTTACATTTTTAACACTTCGAAATTTCCACATTAAGTTAAAAAACCCCTTGGTGTCGTAAGAATCGAAATTAATAGTGCCCAAAAATTAAAACGAGCAGATTTCTGGGGTTGGGGTGTATCAGATCCGTATGTGAAAATCTCTAGCATTTCCACTGGTTGGGAATACGGGAAAACACGTGTCGTTTACAACAGCCTAAACCCCGCCTGGAATCAAGTTTTTTATATCACAATTCTTGATATTCAAGACAGTCTTANTGGAATCGGTTCAAGGGTAAGGAAAAAGTTGAAAAGGAGGCGTTTCGAATAATCAAGTCATTTGTTAGAGACGAATATGAAGTTAAAGAAGGAGTTTACGAATTAGATGCTGCTTTTGAAGCGGAAATGAAACCAATAATCGCAAACATCAAGTTCCCTAATACAAATATTTGTGGTAATAAAATCAATTGCGTTTAATTGATCATTTAAGCGATTAAAATTTTCTAATTGCAACATTTTTTTACACTTCAAATTTACACATTAAGTTAAAAAACCCCTTGGTGTCGTAAGAATCGAAATTAATAGTGCCCAAAAATTAAAACGAGCAGATTTCTGGGGTGGATCAGATCCGTATGTGAAAATCTCTAGCATTTCCACTGGTTGGGAATACGGGAAAACACATGTCGTTTATAACAGCTTAAACCCCGCCTGGAATCAAGTTTTTTTTATCACAATTCTTGATATTCAAGACAAGCTTAAATTCCAAGTCTTCGACTATAATATTGTATTAAAGCATACTCTTTTGGGGAATTATATTCTTGATTTAAAAGATATTGTTAAAGTTCTTGCCAATGGATCCATTGAAGGAAAGAGATTAAAACAGGAAGTTGATCTTACTCTGAAAGGAACAAAATCCGGAAAATTATCTTTTGTAACCGAATTTAATTCATTTTCAGAAGCCGAAACTAGCTCTGTTATTACCACCAAAACAGTCACTATCCGTCATTTATACCTCCTAACAACTCATCAACGTCAAGACGGTTGTTTTGAATCAACTGATTTGACTGCGAAATTATTTAATTTTTCTTCCAAGCAAGAATTGATAAAAGCATTTTCCAATTTCGTTGCAAATGATGAAGGAGTTCGTTCCTTAGACGCCAATGCTTGGAGTACTTGTCTCGTTATTTTATTCTTCAAAGCTTTATTATGGAAATATCACTACGAATGGATTGCAATTTGCAACAAGGGTGAATCTTGGTTGAGTGAAAATGTCCCTGACATTGATGTTGAAGAACGTCTTTACAGTTATGTAACCAAATTTATTATTCAACACTTTAATATTACTGAATGGGAAAGTGAAAGTCAAAGAATAAGTTTAGGAGGTAGGGTATTTTACAAAAAATATCATGTAATGATTTTCGGTTATAAACTTTTTTTTTATTAACTCATTGAACTTGTCGATTATTTAGTTGATACCAAGATATCAATTATTGTTCGTTCTAACGTTAATATACGTATTGTGCGTCGGTTTATTACTTATCAAAGCGAGTCTGGTTGCTTTGTACTAAACGATAAATCCTCTAGGTCATTCGGTTTCAGTTCAACTGAAGAGGCCAAGGAACATTTGGAAGCACATTTTTCTTCATACTCTAAATCTTCCAAACTCGATGTTCACGTTTGGAATACAGCAATTTTTATTTGGTATTTCCGTCTCGTTTTGGTTGATTTCAGAACCCAATGGACTGAGGTGTACCAAAAGTCGGAAGATTGGATTAATGAACAAGTTCCAGATGAACAAACAAGAACAGAACTTATGACTGCTGCCAAAATCTTTGTCGTAAAGTGGTTCCAAGTTGAACAATCATCAATAGATGAAGATGATTCATTCCAGCATTCTGTAATTCGAAATACTGTTCAAGAACCTGTTGTTGTTGAAGATGATATCATTGCTTCTGAAGAAGTTATTGGTATCATCAAGTTTGACATCAAGTCTGCCAAAGATCTCAAAAAATCCGATTCTTGGTTTACGTATTCCAACCCAGATCCTTACGTTCGAATTCTCGATTTCGCTTCTAAAGAAACCTGCCGTACTCTTAGCATTAATGGAACTAACAATCCTACATGGAACGAATTTTTCCTTGTCCCAATTCACTGTTTTACCGAAAAAATGACCTTCGAGATTAATGACTGCAATATTTTTGTAGCAGACACACTACTTGGTACTTACGTTTTTGAATCAAACTCTATTGTGGAAAAGAAAGACGACGGCTCTTTGATAAGTAAAAAAGTCTTTGATCAACGGGTTCCACTTCAATTTGAGAAAGGAAGTCTTCATTTGTGCGCTAAATTTTTCCCCACCTTTTTCAAAGCAGAGGAGAACTTTGTCTTTTCACGAGAGACCTTTACACTTCATCATCTCTATATCATTTTTAGCTGGCGGCTTTCAAATGGAGCTTTTACGTTTTCCAAGAATCTGGCTCGATTTCTTAATTTAAAGAACGAACAAGAATTGTTGGAAAAATTCAAACAATACGTCGCTACTGACCAGTATCTTCTAAAGTTTTATATAAACGTATGGTCAACTACCATTGTTATCACTTACCTTAGGATAATATGTTGGAAACACTATAGTGAATGGAAAACTCAAATCTCAAAGAGCGAAGAATGGTTGAATTCACAAATAGATGATGTTGACATTGAAGACAGATTATATGAGACGTGCAAAAAATTCATTATTGAATTATTCAAAATCACAAGCTTTGAGGATAATCAATTAAAAGTACTAGCTCAAGGTAATAATTCAAATTAATTATTCTTTTGATATCTATTATAAATATACTCATTAATATCTCTTATTATAGATAAAAAAGAAATTGTTACTCGTAAAAACATAACTGTCCGTTTCATCCGATGCATTATTAAGTATCAAGTAGAAGACGGCAGCATAGCTTTGAACGAAAAAGTAGCCAACTTCTACGCGTTCCAATCAGAGGATGAATTTATTAAACATCTCAAAAACTATTTCAAAACTGAACTTGTTACGAAACTTCATATTAACATTTGGGTTGCTGCATGTACAATTTGGTATCTTCGATTGGTTGCTATTGATTACAGTAATGAATGGTCTCGGAACTATGAAAAATTATCCGAATGGTTAGTCAAACAATACAAAGAGGATACACAATTAGTGAACGAGATTTTGGAATGCGCCAAAAAATTTGTAGTAGAAAGATATCAAGTCGACAAGGAAGCTGAAGAGGCTGATCGCAGATTTGTAAGTGCATATGCAACCAAAGAGATAGCAAGGCAAAACGAAAAGGACAACCAAGTTAGATCGGATAAAAATGCACTTTACAAACAAAAAGTTATTCGCTCAGATACTATTTATACAAGGAATACAATTACAATCGAAATCGTTTCAAAGTTGCTATCTTATCGCACACAAGATGGATGCTTTTCTCTGAGCAATGATGTTGCCAATCTTCTTGGGTTTAAATCCAAAGAGTCATTAGATATGGCATTAGAAGCCCACTTTATCTCCGATGCAACTTCCATTTTGCACAAAGATATTTTAACGACTGAAATCACATTATTTTTCCTAAGATTTGTTGCCGTAGATTATCATGAGCATTGGCTTACTGAATTTGAGAAATCAAGAACATGGTTAAAAACGCAAATAAAGGATCTAATAGTGGAATTTGATTTGATCGATACCGCGAGATTATTCGTATTGCAAAATTACGATATTGACGAAGAAGCTAAGGAATTGGACTTTAAACAACTAGGTAAGCTAACTTATTGAGTTTAATTTTTTTCATTATAATTGCAATTATGCTGATAGATAAATGCCTTTAAACAGGAAAAACAAATGAATCCATTTTAGAAGAATTAAGTTCTAATTCAGGTGTTGTCTCAAGTGCTAAAACGAAAGCTTCGAAGAAAACGGGAATCTTTGGAAATCTTACTGGTGGGCTGACAAGCATTTACAAATCTACCACAGATACTTCTAAGGATCTCGGAAAACATATCGAGGAAGCTCTTACCTTTGATGGTGGTTTTACCTTTGATGCTGATGAACAAGATCACCAAGAAAAAGCTGCGGCTCTAATTGTAGTGCAATCAAAAACCACACCCGAAAAAATTAAATCTATTATCACAACCCAAAAAGATAACGGATGTTTTGAATTGAATGAAAATGTTATCAAAGAATTAGATGTTCCTAAAACACAAGATATAACAACAGTACAAAAATATACCACTAATGAGAAATTAAAGAAACCCGAATCATCTACATGGTGGTCAACAGCTCTTACTCTTTCTTATCTCAAGAACGCTGCTTCTCAACATGAAGGAGAATGGAAAGAAAAATATGACAAAGCACAAAAATATCTTTCTGAACAAATCGGTGATGAGAAAACCAAGAAAGAATTAATAGACTGTACTGAAAAATACGTGATAGATAATATTACCAAGAAAGTTATTGTGGAGAAAGAGAAAACGACTGTTATTGCAATCCAATCTGCTACAACACCCGAAACTATTGAGATTGTTACTTCTACTCAAAAGAAAGATGGTTCATTTGATGAAATCAGCGAAAAACTTACAAAAGAACTTGATGTCACATCCTCTAATGACCATATTACCTCGACTCAAAACATTACCAACAATGATAAACTCAAATCCGTTGACTCCTCCGTGTGAAATACTGCACTTACTCTTGGTTACCTTTATACAGCAAGTAGCTGGGGAGATAAATGTAGCAAAGCACGAGAATATCTTCATAAAAAAACTTAATAATCCTGAATTAGAAGAAGTTATCAAGACCTCAAATAAAGTAATTGTTGAAAAAACAACAAAGTAGGTTACTAAAGAACACAAAGGAATTTATTAAATTTATTTAAGTGACTTTGCTCAGTTGAATTACTCTTGTTTTTTATTTAATTCAATAAAAATACATCATAAAAATTAAAATAAAAGCTTAATATATAATATGAGCAAAAAAATAACTTTTTTTTTTTTTGCACCTACTATAAACATTTTTTGAATAATAAGTAATGGAAATAACATTATTATGTAATTCCCACTTCGTCTGGGTTATGATGTGGCTATATCATTCTCCCATTTTAATTTCAGGACTTCGGTCAATTTAGGGGTTTATATACATTTCAAAACCTGAAATAATTTTGAGACATTTATAGTTTCCCATTTTTATTTTCTGACATTTTTGGTCCTTTGGAGAATTCGTTTGAAATTATTATTACTTGATGTTTTAAATCAAATATGTTATCATTCAAAGAAAAAAGATATATAATCATCATAATTACTTCCTTACATAGTCATAGTGAACATAATTAATAAAATCAATATATATAGTTTGATCGTATTTTTAGGACAAGCTTTCGCAGTAATTTTTTTATTGAGATTACTGTGAGCTATAGTAGTAGTACATAGTTTAGAAATATCTCTTACTTGTTTAGAATAATTACTTTTCATTATACTTAAATGTATTATCTCTCACCATGAATCTTCTAAATTTTTGTGTTTAGTTTGTTCACCTAATTTCCCTTCACAACTTCCTTATTAATTTAAAGAATAATGACAATATTTTATCTCTTAAACCGTCCAGCGGGCAAATTTGCCCGCTAAAACATAGTAGCATGTGAAAATTGACGGTTTAAGGGATAATACAAATATGTTCTAGGTGTAACAAAAAATTAGACCATATGCTAAATGTCATGTAATATCTCTTTTTTTCGCTATCTCTTAATATAGTAATGTAAAAAAATATCAATAATATCATTATCTTCATGTGGTTCATAGAGTACAATTTATCGAATTTATATTTATATTAAAATCTTTGGATAAACTAACTCTAGCCTTGTTTTATTTAAAAATATTACAATAATTTACAATTAATCTTGCAGTTGATGGAGTTTTGACCATCAGTTCTCAGGCTTAGCCTGGGCAACGATGGGTCGGACGGTAAATAGAAATATTTTAGTCAGTTTCAATAAATGTAAAGTTTACAGATTTTATATTAATAAATTTTATTGGAGCAAGACTCCGTTGGTTATAAAAAAAAAAAAAACAATTAATCTTGCAGTCTGATGTAATTATTATTACATTTTTTTCTTTAAATGAAAATTTCTTTTTCCTATCTATAAAAAAAATTCAAAAGAAACAAAATAAATCTTTTAACATAACATACAGTTTTTAAAAAGAGTAAAAAAAATTTTCATTCTTCTAGAACAAAATTGATAATCTATTATATATCTCACGATATATAGATCCATAGTAAAACTGAAATTAAAAATCGTAAAAAATCAAAAAAAAATAAGCCCATTGGAATACTTTCAAATATTAATCTTTCATATAAATATAAATTTCTAATTCCAACAGATTTTAATATCTTCTTGTCAACGATAACCTGTATTTATAATTTGAGCTATCTAAACCAAACAAACCAATTAAAATATCCGCTGGGCTAAATGTAATGTTAGTATATAATTAATTATTTTAATTGATCTTGTCTGTAGTAATATCTAAATATTCATAATAATTATTCTTTATATTTTAGAGATTTGACAAGTAGTATATTCTAAAACAGAACATCCAAAGATTAAGATTAAGACACGGAAATACTTTGTCCCCGATTTTTTCTTTAAAAAAAATATATGGTGTCAGACTCGACGTATTATATTATACATTATTTTGATTTACCGATAAAAAAGAATATTGTATAAATCAATGCAAAATAATCATAGAAAAAGTCATCCAATATTTTATGCAATTTTTCTTTTTAATTTTTTTTAATCCGAGACACCAAAAACCTTTAAAATATAATAGAGGTAATCTTTATATTATTTTCTACTAATAATTTTCGTCTATTTTGATATAGAAAATTTCTTGCTATGAATCGTAAAGTTGGGAGTCTAACATAAAAAGAATTCATAATTGATACATATATTCAAAGAGACGTATATACATTTTCAATACCATTTTCTAATGACTTATTTGAATTGAATCTTATTGGTGAGGTAAGCATTGAAGTGATGAAGAATTGTTGGGATTTCCTGTGCTTGATTATAATTTTTTTGTGCTGAATTTTGATACAGTGTAATTTCGTGTGTTTTTTTCCGGATTTCAATTAGAAGAACAAATGTTTCAATAGATTTTAAGATTAATTGGTTGGAGGGAATTGAGTACGAAGTTAATGTCTAACTTGTTCTTTTTTTTTTTAATTGTTTAGGTCAACGTCAGATATTCAAGAAATGATATTAAGTAATCTCTTATGATAAAACTTTTCAATACCAAAGCGAACATTTTTAACACTTTTATATTTTTAGAGTGTGTTAAAATAAGCAATATGTGATTTAAACATTGTCCTCGTTTTTTCTTAGATACAAATAAATAATTTCCAGATTAGGAACTCTTAAGAGTAAAACTACTTTGATTGATGTGGGGGAACAAGTATTATTTTGTTTAAAATTATTTTATATACGTTTGATCAAGAAATTAAATCATTCGTAAAAAGGTAAAACGATCATGAAAATTAGCAAAAATAGCTCAAAAAAAAAAGCTAATGTAACGAACAAAAAATAATAACAAACATACATTATATGAGATTTTTGAACGATAAAATAAATAAATAATATTTATTATTAATTATTCTATTTGAGTTATCGGTGTGGCTCAATCTTTCCGCTCAAACAAGGTAATGACACGATACTATAATAACAAGTAATCAATGTAGCAATATAAATAAATACAATAGATTCAAGAAAATTTTACAATTAAGAAAAAAAATATAAAAGTAATTAATTATCACTAATTCTCTTTCCACGACTATGTTGTTGATATTGTTGATTTAACAACATCTTCACGTCTTTACAAAGTTCAGAAATCTTACATCGATCCTGCGGATTAGGTTTACATGCTTTGATTATTATATTAGATATATATTGCGGTATTTCCTCATTAATTCTATTGTCAAATTCTCTACATAAGGAATCCAAATCTTCTATATCATTATACAAGAGTTTTTTTCTATAAAGAAGAAAAAAAATTGCCCCCAGTCCAAATATGTCTTGATTATATTCGGCATATAGGATTTCCTGATTGAAGTTGAAAAATTCTGGAGGTGTGAATCCAATCGTCAGCTGTTGTTGGATTTGTTGTGATGTGGAACCATAAATGACATCATCCTTAAATCTTACATGTTCCATGCCACAAAGCTTCATGTTTGTGTCATTACAAAGGATATTTGATGGACACAAATTAGTGTGCACGACACCGTGAGTGTATAGAAATTGAACGGCTTCACAAATGTTGTAAAACAAAATTAAAACATCACGAGATTCTCGAAAACGAGGATAAACATTATCCAAGCTGTCTCCATAATTTTCTAATACTACAATGCCCCCTCCATCTTCATATCTCTCGAGATCCGCCCATTTTACAATATACTCCGATTTGAGATTCCCGAGATGCTTGATCTCATTCGAAAAGGAAGACTGAACAAAGTGTTCCTTGCAAATGAATTCAAAATTAGTCGAAGTATGTATTGTTAGGTAAACCCGCTTTCTGTTTGCGTCATTGTTAATAGTTTTATGTGGTCCGACAGGTACTGGGGACACAATCATATATTTTTGGCAGACAACACGGAGCGAACTAATAGGTTCTGATCGTGAAGAGGGACTTGAACTAAAATTTGTGAAAGAATCATCATTGTTCATTTCACTGGGACCTAAATATCAATAAATACATGTTTAATAATAGAAAAAATATACAAAATATGATAAATTACAGATATATATATAATGAAACGAAACTGCTTATTTAAATGCTTACTTTCAGATGGTTTAGGAGAGATAGTAGGGTCTTGGCTGCCGAGTCGCAAAGGGTTTAAAGATTTATGTACGGATATTGTAAAATTAGCCGTGGCAACTAAACTACCTCCAGTGTGAAATGAGATTTCTGGAACTACATTACAATTAAAAACAAAATTAGTGATATTAATTATTATTGGAAAAAGTCCAAAGGTAGTGGCAATGAATGTAAATTGAGAATAATTATTAAATGAAAAATTTACCAGAAACCTGACCATCGTTCATGAGTTTTAACCAAAGATCCTCCTCCTGGGAGGTAAATAAAATCTGACGATTCCCAAATTCATTACGGGAGTAGTATATTTGTAGTAGCATTGAAAAATTGGGAGAAGCCACAACTGGGAGAATGATCCCATACGGGCATTTTTTGTCATTAGTCTTGAAGTATTTTTTAGTGCTTGCCTTCTCATTCCCAAGCATCACCCGCAAATAACCATTGCGTCCATTAAAATTTTTCCTAGTTTAAGGAAAGTATGAAGGGAAAATAGATTAGAATTTGTGTATTAAATTTTTTAAATATTTGTTTAAAAGTCAATTAATTGATAAATAAATACACTTTGACATTATCAATGATCATTATCCCAATTATTTTGCCACGCAATGAATTGAGTTCAATCTGACGCATTTTTTTTCTGGGTACTTCCATTGAGAGAAACATGAGAGAAAATGCTACCTCACCAACAATTTCTCCATCCCGAGTTAGTCCCAGTTGAACTTTTAAATCAAATAAATATTCGCACCAATAAGAATTAAGTTATCAATAAAAATAAATAGATGATAACTAGACAATAGATAGACAATAAATAAGGCATACCTTTTCTGACTTTGCCTGCATTATTATTTGATGGCCTTTTTTGATTAAGGGAATCCCCGAGGGTGCCTTTAGTGAAACCCAAAATAGAACCGACATTGTTTCCATCGTAACAAGTTATCTTGAATTCTTCAGCAACTCTGGCAACAGGAAGAGTGATTGATTCATAGTAATAGGCTTTATCTTGGCCACCTCTGCCATTAATTAAAAAACATGGAAAAATGAAAAATGAATCAAAGGAACTATCACAAATATTTCTGAGTTCTTACATTCGAGCGAGCTTGGTAGACCTTTCATCCCCATTCCCATATTGAAATGTTAAATAAATTTCTCTTCTATGGGATAAAAATGGTAAAAATGCAAGCCATTGGTTGTTTACAGTTATTTTATCTATTACATCATGGTTTAAAGTACTATTATATGTAAAATAAACAATTGAACAAAAAATAATATTAGATAAACAAATAATATTAGATAAAAATAATATTTTAAAATAGATGAAATATTTTTATTAGTATTACCATTCAATGTTTTTTGCTACTAAGATTCCAATTTTCTCTGCCATTATCGATATAAAAAAAGACCTGATAAACTTTAATTTACATGAAACGAACTCCACACAAAAATAGTTAGACTGCGAAAAATTAAATATTTGATTTTGCCACAGGTTTTTATAGAAGTATAAGATGATCGAAAAACGGGTTTTTTGTGCCACAACATTTAACAATTTGCTTGTATATTTGTTTCACTACGATTTTGTCACCTGCATACTGTAAACAATTAATTATTGTATTGTCCAATCAAAATTGTACTATTTTTTTCCTCTACATAAAACAATAAATGTGTTCCTTTGAAAAGATATTACCATTTTATTCCGTTATTTTCGTTAATAAGTATTTTTCAAATTCATTGATTGAAAAATCAAATATATTACAAATCTTATTATACATAAATGAATATATGTATATATAAGCTTAAAAAAATCAGGAATGTTTTATTGATTTTATTGATTTTATTGATTTCAATTATTATTAAATACAATTCATTGTCCGGAGTGTCGCATAGCACAAATATCAAAAATAGAGATTGTAACCGGATTCGTATTATCCGGTTTCATCCGGATATCACGGGTGATCCGGTTTAACTAATTTCACCCGTAGCAATTTTATAATTCCAGCTGACATTAAGATCAGATGATTTTAAATCATCTGATCTTTAATGCCAGCCGGAATTGTCATTTATAAAAATTGCTCCGGGTGAAATTAGCTAAACCTTTTCATCCAGTTTACATTTCAATCTGGGTGAAATCGGATGAAAGGTCATAATCTAAAATCATCCGGATATCCGGTTTGCTTTTTAAAGCCGGTTCCATCCTTAATCGAAATATATAAAATGGTTAAATTTAGTTTCGGACTCAAAATGGTTCCCCTAATAATTGAATTCATATTGATGATGACGAACGAAAAAATAAATGATCAAGTCAACTAATGTTATTTCTTTATTTTTAATTACTAAAATTATATATATAAGAGAAAAACTACCAAATACTATCACAAGATAATCTATTAGACTAGATCATCACTATAAATTAGAACTTGTAATCACTCATCTGACTTTTGAGTATTTGATAAACGTGACATGATATTTTTTATTAATTTTACAAGCTTTTTCTTTAACATTAAAAGCTTTTTATTTAATTTCATTGATACAATTTACAAAATCATAAAGTTCGTTTATAAAAATTATCTAGAAAATAATAATATATTAATACTATGAATATCTATAAACGAATTTTATTTATCTTTTGCAAGAAAAATATGCTACGTCTTGCTCGCGAAGTTTTCAACCTCAAAGCTATTGTTGTTATTTTTATTATTCCTATCTTCTTCTCATTTAATTTCTTCGCGGATCATTAGGCGCAAAAGTTTAGTTATCAGATAATAAAAAGGTACTTTGTTATTATTGTAATTGAATTTTAGATTTTCACCGATATTAAAAATTTAGCGACATTTATAATTATTTCTGCCAAAAAAAATTGACACTTTAGATTACAAATACTACTGTCTGTAATTAAATTTAAAAATAAATTATTTATTTATATTACAAAAAATTCAATTCTATTCTCTTACAATACTACCGAAGGATTTTTTATCATTGTTGCTAACTAACGATTTTGTTTTTCTTTCTACCAAACAAAAATTTCATGATAACATTTTATTTATTACTAATACTTCGATTTAAATTATTTCTTATTTCTATTAAATTTGAACAAAAATTTTATTAATTATTTTATTAACGATTCTCTTTTTACTAATACTACCGATTTCTATTCTATAAATAATCTTCTATAAGTGTATTTCCGGTGTATGAATTTTTTAAATGACGATAAATTCGAATTTAAATAATTTTAAAACACTTAAGCAAATATTTTAATTCTTTTTATATGGAAAAAGAATAATTCTCATTATATTATTAAACTCAAACTACATTTTAATATTTATTTTTACGTCATTATGTTACAGTGTAGTTTATTTAAGAATTAATGATACGACGCAACGCATAAATCTTTTTATTGTCAAGCGATAAAAAAAATTATAATTTTGTTTCACAATCTGCTTCTATTTTATTTAAATAAAATTATTTCTAAATATTCAATTTATCATTTGTATTACAAAAAAATTTACAACAATTTACAAAATTCATAAAAATTTATAATAATTTCTTGTCAATTTGATATACGTATACTTTTTTTCGTTCATTTTAACATCAATAAAAAAAAAGTACAGTAATTCAATTTCCGTTAATGTAAATACAACGTGATCTATCACATGTTTACAGGATCAGTGAGACGTGATTTTTGAAGTCACGGCTAACTAACGTGACTGATGCATCCCATATCCTCCTAAAAGATATAAATATCCCCCTTTTCCACCTCAACTTTTTTCCTCATCTAAACAGAACTTACATTGTTCTCTTCTTGTTAAGAAATAGTTTTACTATTGCTTACTAAGGAATTGTTAAATTTGTTCTCCTATTTCTTGATAGGAAAATAGGTTTGCCTTTTCTTGGTATGCTATGGGATTACGATTTTTTTAGTGAGAAGATCAAGGACGCTGCACGCTCTGGTCTGGATTTTGGTTGTAAAGCTTATCCACCACCTAACTAAGGAAAATGTGGGGCTTTATAGGTACTAATCCCAGGTGAGCACTCTCTTTGAGGGTCCACTAGTACTGATCTCGCTCGTGTGGTATATGTGAGGTTTTCTATTGTATAGTTTACTATACATAGACTTCTAATGTATGGTTTACTGTACAAAGTTTTCTATGATAGTTTGCTATACATAGAGCCATTGGTATAGTTTGCAGAAACATATTGTTTCAATATATTTTTTTTTTACTTTAAAGCGGGAATGGAGAATGGAAAAGTGGGAATTAAGAATTATAAACAATTGGCTACATAGTGATTCTTAAAAAAATTTTGAATATATTAGTATTTTTAATATTTGCGTATTGGAAATATGATAATATACGATGATCCAATATTTTGTCATCCAAATGATTACTTTAATTTGAATCTACTTAATTTAGCTTCTTTTGTTTTATCTCCTCCCACAGAATGATTGCATTAATTAAATTGAATATAGAAGCAATCTAAGCGGAAGTGGAAGTGAAAATGGGAATACAAGAAAGAAAGGAGAGGAAATAATAGTATTAAGAAAATTTTCAGTAATTAATATAATTAAATAATAGTAATTTTCTAAATAGTTTTAAATAATGTAATTTGGGTATCAGAATCTTTGTTGATAAATTTGAGCAATAATATGAAAAAAAATAAAGACTAAATAAATAATCATTAATGGATTTATCAAAATCGTGTTTCGTTTGATGTTTATTATAGGGAATGGCAGGTAAAAATAATTAATTAAATGGATCCTTTTATAAAATTGTTTTTAGATTTCATGCATTGTTTTTTTTTATGAGATTAAAGTAAAAAATGTAATTAAGATGGAAAGTACGAAGGTGGTGTAAGAAAAATTAAAAAATTAATGTTTTTTAAAAAAATCGGCCTTTTAATATTTCATATTTTGTTTATAAAAACTAAATAACGAACACATGAATTTTTTTTGTAATTTATTTTGCGAAATTACTGTTCAATAAGTTGTCATGGACCTGATCATTCGTTTAATATTTCATATTCACGAACGTAATAAAACCAATTCAAACGATAGTGCGATACTTTTATTATTTTTTTCTATTTAGGTTTTTTTTTTGTTTATTTTTTTGTTTATTTTTTTTGTTTATTTTTTTTGTTTATTTTTTTTTGTTTATTTTTATTTTTGAATTTTTTTATTTTGCTTTATTAAATAAAAGAGAATCTTAAAACGTATTAATAAAGTTTATTAATAAATGCATCAGTATTACTGTTATCTTATTTTTTAATTTCTTGCTTTTTTATTCCATATGCTTCATAATCCTTTAAGTAATCCGGGGTGCGGCATTACGTTTATTGTTAGTAGCATCATTATTGCTATTGTTGATGATGATGATAATGTTTTAGTCATTATTATCAAGCTGATATTATTAGTATTAATAATGATATTATTAGAGTTGTTGATATTATCGATATTATTATTATTAAAAATGAAAAATAAAAAGGCGCACCTGCTTTCCAACTCAGAATTATTGTTATTGATACTATTACTGTTATTATTACCATTATTGTTATTATTATTATTATTTCTGTTACGAAGTATCGGAAATCATTCCTGCCCGAAATTTCTGTCGGATTTATTTTCAAATGCAAGAAAATGGAAAAGAGAATCTTAAAACGTATTAATAAAGTTTATTAATAAATGCATCAGTATTACTGTTATCTTATTTTTTAATTTCTTGCTTTTTTATTCCATATGCTTCATAATCCTTTAAGTAATCCGGGGTGCGGCATTACGTTTATTGTTAGTAGCATCATTATTGCTATTGTTGATGATGATGATAATGTTTTAGTCATTATTATCAAGCTGATATTATTAGTATTAATAATGATATTATTAGAGTTGTTGATATTATCGATATTATTATTATTAAAAATGAAAAATAAAAAGGCGCACCTGCTTTCCAACTCAGAATTATTGTTATTGATACTATTACTGTTATTATTACCATTATTGTTATTATTATTATTATTTCTGTTACGAAGTATCGGAAATCATTCCTGCCCGAAATTTCTGTCGGATTTATTTTCAAATGCAAGAAAATGGAAAAGAGAATATGGTTGATAATTATATCTTTATAACAATTTTATCACACTATCACACTATTATACTATCACAAATATTCCCTTTCTGTATTTAACCATGCATTTTCATACATACGGATGAAACCCATCAATAAAAGGCAAAGAAAAGAACACCATCTATTCAAAATAAAAAATTTATTTGATATTTAATGATATAATAAAATATAAGAAATGTAATTTACATTCAAAAATAATTCGTTCGATAACACTAAATATTTCATATATATTGAACTTACACTTTAAATTATTATCATATAATAGTAATAATTATTATTATTGTTGTCTTTTATATTAATATCAGTGCAATGATTTGAAATTTCAATAATTATAATCTCTAGAAAAAATTAATTGAAAACGAATGTCTTATTCTCGAAAATGAAAATCCTATTCGTCAATTATTGTTGTTATTACTAATGTCGTCATTTTGTCATTCATATTCAGCTGCTTATTTTCATAATCCAATACAAAATTCAATATGCATAACATAATCTCAGTTATTATTAACTCAATTAAACATTGGCATAAATGAATTTCTTCTTAAAAATAGATTATAAAGGATTAAAAAAATTCTTTAAGCCAAATCTCTATTTTAATTCTATATTTATTTTATTAATTTTTTTGATTATAGCAATAATATAAATTTCAAAATATAAATAAAAAACAAATTTTGAAAATAAACAAGAAAAAAAGTCAATGATAGGAAGCCATATTTCTTTTTATATTCATTTTTTCTCGATTGCTACTACATGAAATTCACTTTAATATGTAATTTATTTAATGTTTCAATAAATTTATTAGTTGTATCATCATTTTTATTATTATTATTATTATTATTATTTCACTTTGGATATAAAATCTAAAAAAAAGCAATTAATTGCTTTATTTTAAAGTTACTGAAATACATTTAACTGTACTGTTATTATTCAAAATAATTCATCTGTTTTTATTAAACAAAGCCATTTAAAAATATTTGAATAAATTCCAGTTATACAAATTACAAAATAAAATCAATATAAAAAACTGCACAAAAACATTAGACAAATAAATTAAAAGTTGTTTCTCGATCTTTGCAAATTTAAAGTAATCACTTAAAATCAGTTGAAAATTTGATACTTAAATTCATTATAAATCATGTTATTATTTTATTATAATAATTATCATAATATAGATTTTACCCTATTATTATTCCTTTTTCGGTGAAGTCACGGCACAAAATACTTTCATCCAATTGGTGAGTATTGGTAAGTTCTTAAGTTCAATCACTTGCCAACAATACTCTTTTTTGGAAAGATTTTCATGACCCGAAATGGAAAAAAAAAGGTCAAGAATTTATATACTGTGGTGACAATGAGGGGTTGGAAATGTGGTACGAAGAAAATAGTGTAGAAAACATGTGGCGTGAGAATGATGGAAATGATGGAGTTGCACAAATGATGGGAATGATGGGAATGATGAGATGATGGGAAATGATGGAAATGATGGGAATGATGGGAATGATGAGATGATGGGAAATGATGGGAATGATGGGAATGATGAGAGAAAGTAAATGATGAGAGAGAAATATAAAAGCAGCAGTAGTAAAAGAAGAAAAAGAGAGTTCCTTTTCGCGGCACATTTTAAGATAGCAACATTTTTTTAATAATTTTATTTTTATTCTATTTTATTCTTATTTTATTCAATTTTATTAAATAGTTATAACAACGTTTATAACAACATTCATGTAAATAGTAGAAGTAGTAACAGAATAGAAACACGCCATTGTAATATTTTGTTATTTAACTTCTAATAAAACTTTCTTTATTGTTTGATTGTAAATAAACATTTTACCTCTTATAAATTCATTCTAACATTGATAGTATCCGTAGGGAAAACTACCTCTACTTCACTTATTCACATACCTTCAGACTATATTCAAAACAGGATAGCGATACACGAAGAAGTGTAAGCTATCGGTGATTAATTGTCGTTTAATTTGTTCCTGTGCTGTCCAAACATGACAGATTTTGGTGCCTCCTGTGAGGTGTGATACAAGGTATCCCTATTTTTAGTAGATTTGTTTCACAAATTTGTGTGAATCCCTAGTAAATCCAATAAGGATCAAAGATTAAACAACTGCATTGTCGCGAAAGGGGAAACAAGTATACTACAAGATACTTTCCCCAAGAAAACGATAGACCGAGACAACGGTTGTGACAAGTCCTTCGAGATCCAGTGGGTCAAAGCGGCCTTTAACATAGTAAAATCATTACAAATCAAAGGATTGACAACGAAGTCAATCGTGTTAGAAATTCGTGTAACCATTAAAAAAGAAAACGGAGAAGGAAGAAAAGAAGACACTCAATCTGTCGCGAAGACGTATAACCAGAGCAATGAGTCGAAACGCTGAAGAAAGCGGAACTAACGCTTTGATCAGGGGGCTACAGGATGCCTTCCGCATACGAAACGATGTGCGAATGCCGTTATTCTATGGAGGAAGTCAAGACCCCATGGAATGGCTGGAGGAATTTAATAGATCGGCAAAGATAAACCAATATACCGACGAATATAAACTTCGCGTAGTCGGCGGATATTTACAAGGTGCCGCAGGACAATGGTTTTCCGAAACACAAGGAGGACGAAACCCGATTATGCACTGGAACGAGAGAGAGCAAGTTTCATTCAAACCTTCGTTCCTAGCCTCATTCAAGACCACTGTACTCATTAATCAGTGGAGATTCGAATTACAGATGAAGGTACAGAAGCTGGGTGAAACCGTGGAACAGTATGCCAACGACGTGAAGAAACTGATAAAGAGAATTGATGGTGAAAGCAGGTGGAGTAACGATGAAAAAGTTTGGCACTTCCTTAAAGGATTAAGAAAGGATATTGCCTACCAAGCTCGTCCGTTGATCCTATCACGAGAGAACTCCATGTTGGAATCCGCGGTAAGAATCGCGAAACAGTTCGAAGAAAACGTGCAGACATTCCCTGAAGCAGCTGGGTATGGCGTCGCTTCGTTTGCGAATATTCCGTTTACGCCCGTCCATGACAGAACCGAGAACAAAGAGGATGCAATGGAACGAGCGGTGCAACGAGCCTTAACCCCAATAATCGAAACATTGCGGAAGATTGCAGAAAAAAATGACAAGCCAGCAAACATGTTCCATGGAAGACCTAATAACTTTCTTGATAATAGAGAGCGAAACATGAGAAACCGAAGTAGTAATGGTAGTAACTCGCCCCGCTGTTACGCCTGTGGACAAACAGGACATATAGCTCGAGGATGCCCCACACGAATGGACTACCAACGAAACTCCGCCAACTTTAAGGGGCAAGAGCAAAGTAAAGCAGAAAGACCGCAGGTTGACACCGCGACAAGACAAATCCCGCCTCAAACCTCCCAAAGTAGCAGAAGTAACACGTTTGTGGCCCAAGAAGAAGCAAATAGGCCACCAGTCGCTACCGTCTGGGAAAGGGTACAACATTTAAACCACTAAGCGCACCTCTGGAGGGTGAGTGTGCGGATGAAATAAATCCCTCATATAAAGCTGGAAGGACGAATGAAGTAGTAGGAGGAAATGTGGAAACTAAAGAAAAACAAACGAAACAGCCCATAGCGAAGAGGTTACGGTCAAAAAAGGACAAGGAAATAATGGAGGAACCCCAGCAGAAGAAAAAGAAGAAAACACTCCCAGTTCAACAACCGTCCATAGTACAGAACGCCCCACACTATTCCATTGTCTCAGACCTACTGTCCACGAGAGCTAGTATTACCTTGGGACAACTGATGGGCCTGCCGCCGTATCGTAACGAAGTCCGAAAAGTCCTTGTTCCCTGACGAGCGAAAGTCGCGAAGACAGCCAATCACACCAAAGTAGAAGGGAACACACCAATGATGTGTAAGGCACAAGTAGCAGGCTGGAGGGTCGATATTATACTTGATAGCGGTTCTTCCATTAGCGTTATTTCGGAAAGCTTCATGAAGTCGTTAGGAAGAAAGGTTGATAAGTCCTCTGATAAGAAGATAATCGGTATCCACGGTGAAAGGCGCTCCAGCATGGGAGTTGTGACCCAAGTGCCAATCAAGTTAGGAAACGTAACCGTGTCAACGGATATGGAAGTCATAAACGCGACCGGATACGCTTTAGTCCTCGGAACTGACTGGCTAAGGAAAGCGAATGCGATAATCGACTACCAAGAATGCAAGTTGACGTTAAAAGATGATAAAAACATTGTAGAAATCCCTTGTAGAAATATGAATATAGTAATGTTAGAGAGCGATGACGATACCGACAGTGAAAGCGAAGACTACGCAGAAAGTAGCGAAGGAACGGATGCGGATGAGGATGAAGAGAAAGTGAATTTCGTTGGGCTAACCTACGACCTGCCCCAACAAGAAGTTGACGTAACGTCCGAAGGGATACACACGAATACGGGACACATAACGTGGGAGATTTATGACTACTTNACGTATTGTCTTGATGTTGTCAGGAGAAAAAGGCATAAACAAAAGCAACGAAAGGCTGCAGGACCAAAAACTTATTGTTGGTGTGATAAATACCTCGAAACCAGTGAAGATAAGTGCAAGGAGTGTGGGGAACGACTACAAAGTTGGGAAGCCGTCTCGATGGTGCCACGAGACGAGATCTGTGATGTACGCGAGAACCTGGCTCAAGGGGGGACGGAAATACTTGCAGAAAATGAATATAAGCCACTAGTTGATAAAATCATTGCGGAATTCCCGGGTTTAGTGGCTAGCGACCTCTCTCAATTGGGAAGGACTAACGTCTGTGTACATGTAATAGATACAGGGGAAGCGAGGCCCTTTAAATTATACCTGTATAGGACTTCGCCTCGACATCTGGAATTTTTGAAGGAGGAAATCGCGCATATGATCAAAAATAAACTGATACAGCGGTCATCCAACCTATGGTCGGCGCCTACGGTAGTAGTCAACAAGAAAAACAGAAAGTTCAGATTATGTGTTGACTACAGGAAGCTTAACGCCGTTACCAAACCTGATGCTTACCCGGTCCCAAAAATAGCTGATATGTTGGATGCCTTGGGACATTCCGCCTTCTTTTCGACACTCGACTTAGCATCCAGATTTTGGCAAGTGGAGGTGTCACCTAAGGACCAGGAAAAGACTGCTTTTACTACTCCCTTCGGTACCTACGAATTCCTGATGATGCCATTCGGGCTCATTAATGCACCCGCGACGTTCCAGCGGGTTATGGACCGAGTATTTTATGAGGTAGTATGGAAATTCGTACTAATATACGTAGATGATATTATCATCTACTCGAAAACCCAGGAGGAACACGAGAACCACTTGAAGACCGTCTTCGCCCTTTTAAATAGAGCAGGACTAAAAATAAATCTAGAAAAATGTGACTTCTTCCGGACGAAACTGGTGTTTCTGGGGCATGTAGTAACAATCGAAGGAATAGCTCCAGACCCAGCGAAGATAGACAAAGTTCACCGATATCCTGTCCCCAAGAATAAGACCGATGTTTGCGCTTTCCTGGGATTGGCCTCGTACTACAGAAGGTACGTACGAGACTTCTCCACGATCGCGAAACCGCTACATAATCTCACTAAAAAGGATGTTGCATTTGATTGGAGGGACGAACATCAACTGGCCTTCAATTCGTTAAAAAAATGTCTTACTTCAGCGCCAGTAATGATTTACCCCGACTTTTCAAAACGGTTCGTACTCGCCACGGACGCGTCTGACTGGGGAATTGGAGCTGTGCTCTCCCAGAAGGACGATTCGAATCAGGAACACCCAGTCGCCTATGCCAGTCGTCTTTTAGCCGCCGCCGAACAAAACTATACCGTCGTAGAGAAAGAATGCCTTGCTGCCATTTGGGCCGTGCAATACTTTAAGCATTATTTGCA
>PQFF01000411.1:179133-201535 GCA_003547095.1 Diversispora epigaea
GGAAATGATGGGAATGATGGGAATGATGAGAGAAAGTAAATGATGAGAGAGAAATATAAAAGCAGCAGTAGTAAAAGAAGAAAAAGAGAGTTCCTTTTCGCGGCACATTTTAAGATAGCAACATTTTTTTAATAATTTTATTTTTATTCTATTTTATTCTTATTTTATTCAATTTTATTAAATAGTTATAACAACGTTTATAACAACATTCATGTAAATAGTAGAAGTAGTAACAGAATAGAAACACGCCATTGTAATATTTTGTTATTTAACTTCTAATAAAACTTTCTTTATTGTTTGATTGTAAATAAACATTTTATCTCTTATAAATTCATTCTAACACTGATAGTATCTGTAGGGAAAACTACCTCTACTTCACTTACTCACGTACCTTCAGACTATATTCAAAACAGGATAGCGATACACGAAGAAGTGTAAGCTATCGGTGATTAATTGTCGTTTAATTTGTTCCTGTGCTGTCCAAACGTGACAATACATGATACATGGTACATGGTACATGATACATGATAAGAAGAATAACCTCCACCCACCACCCACCCAAAGAATAGCGGGTGTTTATATAATTTCTGAAATTTTTAAAAATAGTAAAAAAAAATTATTTTTTTACTATCACGTATTGAAAATAGTAAATAATTAATTTTTTTTACTATTTTTATAAATATAAGCGATTTTTTATAAAAATAAAAAAATTAAATTTACTATTTTCAATAAATGATAGTAAAAAAATAATTTTTTTTTTACTATTAATAAATTTATTTTTATAAAAAATTTAAAAATAGTAAAAAAAAATTATTTTTTTACTATCCCTTATCGAAAATAGTAAAATAATTAATTTTTTATTACTATTTTTATCACTTAATTTTTATTTTTAGCGATTATCACAAATGATTTTCGATAATCGCTATAAAAATAAAAATAAATTTTTAAATTTTTTTTTATCGCTTAAAAATAAATAAATACAAGCGATTTTTTATTAAATTATTGAAAATCATTTTCAGTAATCATTATAATAAATAAAAATAAATAAAAAAAATCATTTTTTTTATCATTTATAAAAATTAATATAAGTGATTATTTTATTAAAATTATTATTACTATAAGTGATTATCATCACAATTAATATCTTTTTACCACTTAAAAATAAATAAAAAATAATTTTTTTTCATAATAACTATTTTAATATATTTAATTAAATATATATTATTTCTCATGTTTACAAGTTAAATTATTTATATATATATTGATCTTCAATCCTTTTTCAAAAAAAAAGGATAAATAAAATGTTGCAATATCTTTTTTAATAAATATTTTATTATTTTTTTTTCAACCTACATAATTATAGTATAGAAATCAAGTCCATTATTTTAATTAAAAAATATATATATTTTTTTATTTTTTTAAATAATTAATAAATTAATATCATTTACTTTTCTATTTTTATTTATTATTACAATTTATTATTATTATTTTATTATTATTCTAGAATGCCAGCAAAATTACAGACTATTTGCTATTTACATAGCTGTAGTGAATGAAATACAAATGAATTTATTTTAAAAGAAATAACTGCAATCTCAAGATTAAATGATATGGATCCTGCTGAAATTATTTATTTATGAATAAAAGTTTTTATTCCACTAAACCAAGAAGTTGAAAACAATATAGAAGACTTTGAGAATGAGCAAGTAATATTTCTGAAAGGTAAATTCATTGCCCATGAAGGCTGGTATTCAGTAAGTTTCTTTTTTGTCTTGTCTTTTTTCTCTTTGATTATTTCTTATTTTTTTTCTTGTCACTTTCTCTTTTACCTTTCTCCTTTTATCTTTCTTTCTTTTATTCTTCTTATTTCTCACTTGTCCTCTTATTCTTTTTTTATTCAATTAAAAAATTAAATAATATAATTAGTTCATGATTTTTTATTATTTTAAAGGTTACTGCTACTTCAATTAAAGTACTTCATGAAATGAATTTTGATACAATGCCTGCAATTGGAATCAATGCAGTGTTAACTGGAGTTACAACACAAACAGTAAGAAATGAAAATGATTATTCTGTTTTAGATTTTAACATTGATGAGTATTTAGGTGATTTAGAACCAAAAAACTTTTGGCTAGAAGTAAAACATAAAGCCAATAATCGATGCCTCATAAATAAAACCAGCTCAATTAATCAAAATTCAAGATCCACAACTGCCATCTTGGTTGGAATAATCAAAAATGTACCTCCAATTAATGATCCAGTAACTAATCTGGAAATATCACTTTTCAAGTTTGTTTTAGACTTAGAAGATATTTCTTTAATTTACAACAACAACTATAACAATCAAACAAACAATAACCAAACTATAAATGCACCTTGGTTAAATCCAAGACAACTAAACTGTGTTGCAAGAGGAGTATCACCTAGAACTACAAGAAGAAGATTAACTAATACTCTTACAACTGCTTTAAATTCTAATCCTCTTCCAAATATGAATGTTTTAAATTCCCAACAAGAACAACCAGAACAATCAGAACAATCTAAACCTCCAACAAAAACAACCAGAAAAACCAGAACAACCAGAACACAAAATAATTAATATTCTTTAAAAAAAATTTAAATCTTTTAAAATAATTTATTTTTATTATTATGTTTTAAAAAATTCATGCTTTTTTAAAATATCAAATAATTTTTTTATTGATTTTTATTAAAAACATTATTATTTATTTTATTTATTAAAAAATAAATAAATCAATCTTCTTTATCTTTTTGAGTAAACAAGATATTTTAAATTTTTTAATAATAAATAGTTTTTCTTTTTTCATTTAATTAATTGAATTTTTAAATAATTAATATTTTTGAAAATAAAGTTTATATTAATAATAAAAATGGAAAAATGATTTATTTTATAAAAATAATTTCAAATTTAAATTTTTTTAAAAAAAATAAATAAATAAAGGACAAGTGCCATAAATTTTTTTATTTAAAATATAATTTTTTACTTTTTAATTATATTTTTTGATTAAAAAATCTATCCAAAATGAATCCTGTAATTTACTCATTTGATAATGAATATGAAAATTTATTAAATCTATCTGACAATATACAATCAGAAGAATTAAACAATATACAAATAAATCAAGTATCAGATCAAATATTTAATACACAATTAATTCAAACACCATCAATATCATTACCTCCAGGAATATCAAAGGTTAACTGAAATTTCAAGATTAAATCCTCATGTACTTTCTTAAAATTAATAAAAATAAAAATCTTAACACTCTCCTTGATTTAATTTTTTAAACTAAATTAAAAAAATGTATAACAAATGTGACACTAATTAACATTGTCAATTCCAATCTTATTCATGTGGTGGATACCCAAAAAAAAATAAATGGCTAGTTTAACCTTAAATTCTCTGTAATTAGACTAAATCATATCATATTTATATTTATAACTGCTAAAATTGACATATTATAAATTATAATTATATACATTGTTTAATTTATTTCACTTAAGAACTTTATATTGAATTTCATGAATCAGATTTCTTATTCTTTGTTTCATCATTTACTCAATTAAGTTTTTATTCAAAATTTGTAGTTGATATTAGATATCCTCAAAAATTTATTATAAAAATTCTCGAAACAGCTAATACAAATTTAAAAAACATTTGTCTAGATTTATTTCCCAGCCAGCAATATTTAATAATAATTTTAATGAATTAAGAAGATTTTCATTTGATCGATCAGCCCAAAGTTCATCATCAAGAATTTTTCATATATATAGGATTTAATCTTTGAAAAATTATCTCAAAACTTTATTGAATTTCTTAATGATAAAGATGATAACAATATAATAATCTGAAAACAGTTTCACAAAATCTAGGAAATTAAACACTGACACAATCAACTTCACAATAACAAATATGTATCAGTTTCTTATATATATATATTAATAAAAAAAATCATATATCACCAAATTTTAAAGAAAACTTCGATAATAATACTGATTAAATTAATTTATTTGAAGAACAGATGCTTATGTATAAATGAATAATATCCCATCGTCAATGATAATCTTTGATAATGAATCGTTTTTTGAGAAAATAAACAGTAAAAACAAGTCTTTGCAAGATCTTAATCTAGAAATAAGAAAGAAACAATACAATATTACACAAGTTGTTTCTAAATAACAGTAAATTAATTGAAAATTTACTTATTTCAATTAAATAAAGGAATCTTTAGTTTGGAAAAATTGTGTTAGATTATATACATATTTATTACAAACATTGTCTCTAAAAAAATTCAATCAATTTGTTATTATTATTCATTTTTTTATTTATCGATATTAAGAAATATATCAACTTTAATTAAAAAAAGTTTATTTGCAATTTAAATGTTTTAATGATAGATGATCTAATTTCTATGCGCATAAATATTTTATTTATAATTAATATATGTTTTTTTAAAACTTAATTATGAATGCATTGTAAAATACAAATTATTTATTTTAATTAATTTCACATAATTGAAAAAACAATGTATAAATTTCAACTGTAATTTGAAAAATTCTTTGGTAATAAAAATAACTATAGTTAATAGATTAATTGAATTAAATAATTATTTTTGCCTTTATCAACGGAATTTTTCTTGACACAATTTATGAACGAAATTTGTATTTTTTTTTAATTTATTATTAATTAATTTCGCAATAATTTAATAAATTGAATGAATTTTATCATCACTTCACACTTCATTTTGATTTTTGGGTTATAAAATTATAAATTTATTAATATGAAAGCAAATATATACAAAAATAAAATTCAAATAAAATAAAATATATACAAGAAGGGGATATTTATGTAAATTTGATATATAAAAAAAAGAAAAAATAAAATTTAAGATATTTATATGTGTAGAAAAAGAAAATTTAAAAAAATAAAAAAAAGAAAATTTAAATGATATTTATATTTCGATCTTTATATGTAAATTTAATAAATAAAAAAAAAATTTAAAAAAATAAAATATAATATGTACAAAAAGAAATTTTAAAAAGATATTTATAAGAAAGCAAAAAAGAAAATTTTTAAAAAATGAAATATATACAAAAAGAAGATTTCAAAAGATATTTACAGATATGTACAAAAAAAAAAGAAATTTTAAAAAAATAAAATGTATACAAAAAGAAAATTTAAAAATATTTATATGAAAGCAAAAAAAAAAGAAAATTTTTAAAAAAATAATATATATACAAAAAAGAAAAGATATTTATATGAAAGTAAAAAAGAAATTTTTAAAAAAATAATATATATACAAAAAAGAAAATTGAAAAAGATATTTATATGAAAGCAAAAAAGAAAATTTTTAAAAAATAAAATATGTACAAAAAAGAAATTTTAAAAAAATAAAATGTATACAAAAAGAAAATTTAAAAATATTTATATGAAAGCAAAAAAAAAAGAAAATTTTTAAAAAAATAATATATATACAAAAAAGAAAAGATATTTATATGAAAGTAAAAAAGAAATTTTTAAAAAAATAATATATATACAAAAAAGAAAATTGAAAAAGATATTTATATGAAAGCAAAAAAGAAAATTTTTAAAAAATAAAATATGTACAAAAAAGAAAATTCAAAAAGATATTTACATGAAAGTAATATACAAAAAAGAAATTTTAAAAAAATAAAATATATACAAAGAAAATTTAAGATATTTACATGAAAGCAAACATATATACAAAGAATAAAATTTTAAAAAATAAAATATATACAAAAAGAAAATTTAGAAATATATATATATATATAAAAGAAAATTTTAAAAATAAAATATATACAAGAAAAATTATATATTAAATTTACATATAAAGTCTTTAAACAACATAATCATCGTCATCATCATCACCATTATTAAAAATATGCAAACTATCTTCTTCTTGTAGTAACATGGTTGATTTGTCTCCTACACATAGGGCACGTTAAAGATCTCCGAGTCCAATTATTAAGACACCTGTGACAAAATATATGTCCACAAGGTGTTGTCACTGCACTATTTGGTGGAGACAAACAAATAGTGCAGATGACAGTTGTATTAGCAGTGGTGGTGGACCTAGTCCTATTATAAGGACCTCTTCTTTGTCTCCTTCTTAGTCTTGGCGAGGGTAGTGTTGGTGGCAACACTAGACGCCGTGGTTGCTGTGGTTGGGATGGTGATTGGAAGTTTGGTGGTAAAAGTAATTGTTGAGAATTATGATCAGCCATTTTTTGGTTTTAATTTTTTTAAAAAATGGCAAAAGGAAATTTGACTCCTTATATACTTGTTTTGAGAGGTCAAATTATTCAATAAAATAAAATGCTGTAAAATATTATTAATGTGATTTACATTTAATAAATTTCACTTTTTTCATAGTAAAAAAAATGAACAATATAATTATTGTTCATTATTTCTAGTGGCCTAATCTTATAAAAGCAAGGCTTGGATTCAGAATCTATGAAAAAATAATGATAATTACACCAGATAAACAAAAAAGCAAAAAAAGAAAGCATCAAATGGTTAAAAAAGATTTTTTATTTTGTTGTTAAAAAGATGTTCCTGAATCAGTGAAACAAATATAAAATATCATAATATATGATTTTACATTAATTAATAAACAATAAATTAAATATTATTATCATTCAAACAAAATATTCTATAGTTTATTTGATATCATATTTAGATTACTATAATATAAATAATGATGAGGAAAAAGTATTAGAAATGCACAGAAAAATAATCACACGATGCAAGAGAAATTTCCAAAAAAAAATTTTTATTTCCGATTTAAATTTGTTTTATTGTTACAATTGTTACAATTATGAACAATTATGTCGATATTATTTGAGACTAATCCAATTAGGTTACTTTGATTTATTTATTAATGGCAGAATTAACATCACTCAATTTTCAGCAATTAATAGTAGCTATTATATAGAGATAAATTCATTTTTGTAATTAATTACAATTTTTATAATATAATATGATAAAAATGAGAATATAAAATAACAACAATAAAAAGTAAAGTTGAGTAATATATGTAAGAATAATAACCTCTTTAAGCATGTTTTATTTTAAGAGAATGCATAAAAATAAAAATACATACAAATATTTATTAACTGCTGAAACTGTACTGTTATGAATGTCACGGCCATTACGGTACCAACAAGAGTATTGATGGTTTATACATTTTAACCGACTAATAATAACTTTGATAAATTTTATATATAGTTACTTGAAATTAAGAGCAAGACAAGTTCAAATGCTACAACTGAGTTTTTGTTTATGTTTAATGTTATGCGTGTAACATTATTTAGTTATTATTGCATCATGCATTATTTAGATACTTTTTTTTTGACTTTTAAGTCAAAACTTTTAATAATTAGAAAAATATGCATAAAAAAAGTCAATATCCGTGGGAAAAAAAGGGCATTTAAATATTGATCATTAATCTGATCTGATGGGTCAAATGCTCAAATTTTTCATCAGATTATGCAAATACACTTTTTTTTAATAATTAGAAAAAATATAATATATATAAATATAATTCTAAATTGAGTTAAATCAAAATTTTAATAATTAGAAAAATATGCTTATTTTATAACAATAATACATAATTAAATTTCTACGGGTACTATATATCTTAATCACATGATTTTCTGAGTTTTGAATTGACCAATACATTCTTAAATGTTGATCAACTAGTGCTAACATCTTGATAAGTCATAAGTCACTTAATTTAATATGCGTTACGTAGTGACTTACATTACATATGTCTGATATATAAATCGTGTAATTCATTTACACTTGCAATTTTATAATAATGTGCAAAGAAAAAACAAATAGGAGACTTGGATGGATAATATAATTTTACCAATGCATGAAATTTGAGAGTAAAATTTCTCGCTCTTAAAAATATTTATTAAAATTAAAATTTTACACTGATCAATTTAGTAAACGAAGTGAGTTAAATTATTTATATATTTATTTATTTATACTGTTATTAGAATTCGAATTTACCGCTAAAGTTATAATTTTATCTTTTAACTTGAAATTATTAAAGACATCGATTCATGATATTCGTGGGATCATCACTAAGTAAGGTATGAGGTATGAAATTTGAAATATTATATTTTTATGCATAATAAGAATCGATGATTTTTAATTAATTCATTTAATTTATAGCGGTAGTGAATATTTTTGAATACTCTTTGTATTTTTATTATTTTATTTGATCATTGGAATTATTGTGTATAGCTATTATTTAAATAAATATAATCATTTAAATAATCATTATAGAAATCCAAAGACAGTCACTTGAAAATCAAAACTCTTATGCATATATTCTATCAAAAGAATGTTATGTTTATTGTTATCAATAATCTAAAATAAAAATGCTACAAATCAACAATTATTTTTTTTTATAATTAAAATTAGGGAATTTTTATGAAAAATAAAAAATTACATGAAGATTATAATGACTATAATATTGCGTATTCATAATTACTTATGATTATGAAGTAATATTTTTAAAGTAAATACAATTGTATAATTATTATCAGTAATATATATTAAGCTACTTTTATTATAACAAAATAATCACTTATCCGTTGTCGTTTAAATGGAAGAATGTATAGCAAATTATTATTTTATTTTGTAAATATTGCAATAATTTTTTAAAAAAAATTAACAATCATTCTTGGTCACATGTGATTATTATTTTTTTTTTCTCTCAAGGAGAATTTCTTTTTTTTATTTACATTTATATTTTTCTTTGTTCGACATTTAATGATAAAAAAAAGAATTGAATAATCAAGAAGTTTATCAATTAACAATCAAAGTGATATAATAATTCTCAGGCTCACCTTCATTTCATTTGTTTCGATCACTCGATTTACCAATTTCTTGTTAAAATAAATTTTACATTTCTACATTAAAAATTGATTCCATAATAGAAACAGGATTAAATGGTGTAAAGATTCTCAACATAATTTGATTAGGTTAAAGAATATTTCAAAATTAGTATTAGAAAAAATAAGCAAGACAAGAAGCCTGAACTAAAATGAATATTTGAAGCTATATATATATATATTCTTTAAATAATCTTGAACATAATTGGAATAATTAAAAGAACAAAATAGCAGAATCTATCTTCTTCGTGTAGGAATAGGATGGATTCCTGCTCTACACACAGGGCATGTCAAAGACCTTTGGGTCCAGTTACCAAGACACCTGTGACAGAATATATGACCACAGGGTGTTACCACTGCACTATTTGGTGGAGACAAACAAATAGTGCAGTTGATTAATCGAATTCTATTATAGGGAAAGTTTTTTGTTTATTTGAATTTTCAAAAAAAGGCTATGTTCCAGATCAGTGAAACAAAATATCATAATAATAAATGATTTTAAAATAAAATGATTGATACATTATTCTAAGTATCAACATTGATTAATTATATAAATATTACTATGATTTAAACAAAATATTCAATAGTTTATTAATATCATATTTTAAAGTACATTAANACATAATTTGATTAGGTTAAAGAATATTTCAAAATTAGTATTAGAAAAAATAAGCAAGACAAGAAGCCTGAACTAAAATGAATATTTGAAGCTATATATATATATATTCTTTAAATAATCTTGAACATAATTGGAATAATTAAAAGTGAATTGTCTTCATTTTCTGATTAACTTTTCTCTCTCGATTTTACAGAAAATAACATAATTGGAATGATTAAAAGTGAATTGTTTTCATTTTATAAATAATTTTTCTCTCTCGATTCTACCAAAAATCTTGAACATAATTGGAATAATTAAAAGTGAATTGTCTTCATTTTCTGATTAACTTTTCTCTCTCGATTTTACAGAAAATAACATAATTGGAATGATTAAAAGTGAATTGTTTTCATTTTATAAATAATTTTTCTCTCTCGATTCTACCAAAAATCTTGAACATAATTGGAATAATTAAAAGAACAAAATAGCAGAATCTATCTTCTTCGTGTAGGAATAGGATGGATTCCTGCTCTACACACAGGGCATGTCAAAGACCTTTGGGTCCAGTTACCAAGACACCTGTGACAGAATATATGACCACAGGGTGTTACCACTGCACTATTTGGTGGAGACAAACAAATAGTGCAGTTGATTAATCGAATTCTATTATAGGGAAAGTTTTTTGTTTATTTGAATTTTCAAAAAAAGGCTATGTTCCAGATCAGTGAAACAAAATATCATAATAATAAATGATTTTAAAATAAAATGATTGATACATTATTCTAAGTATCAACATTGATTAATTATATAAATATTACTATGATTTAAACAAAATATTCAATAGTTTATTAATATCATATTTTAAAGTACATTAATATAAATAATAATGAGTAAAAAGTATTTGAAATGCACAGAAAAAAAAAATCCCATGATGCGATGCCAAGGGAAAATTTCAATAAAAAAAAATTTCAATTTCCGATTCTCAATTTGTTTTATTGTTACAAATTATGGCTAATTATGTCGATCGTATTTGGGAATAACCCAATTTGGTTACTTTGAATGACTTCATATTATCAATATCAATGTATAATTAAACAATACATAATTTAATAAATCTTTATATTTCTTCTTTTTTTTTATAACCACAGTATAATCAGTATAATAAATTCATAAATTGAATAATTAAATTAATTGAATGAGTCGAAAGATCAAAAAGTTCTTTATGATATTATGAACGTATATTTAGTTACCTATAAAATGCAGGGAATATTCAAATAATTTAGTTATTTTAATATTTTAATAAAAAACTTCTTGTCAAAATTCTCTATTGCTACAATAATTGTCCATAGTATTTCTATTTTAGTTTAAATATATTGTAATTATCTAATAGTTATTGGTGACATCCAGGTTAGAAGTGAGCAATAATTGTTTGACCAATTATCTTTGAAAAAGAATAAAGCATAATCACTAATAAAATAGTTCGATGATAATGAAAACTGCATCGAAAATTTGGTTTATTAATAAAAATCATGAAATATTTTCATAGGCCATCATATAAATATCCATTTGATTTTTTGATAGGCAGGGTAACATTATTATTCCTTCACCGAATATATTAAATAATAACTTTTAATTTTCTAATTAATAAAACAAAGTAAATAAAACGAAATTTTTATATATAAAACAATTCTTCAACTAAAAATCTATCTTTTTAGAACGAATTTGTTTTTCATAATAATCTGTGCTATAATAGCTGTTATTCCAAATATTTAAATTACAAAGTATTGCCAAATCGAAAATAAGAAAAGTTTGAATTATTATGAATAGCACGAGAAAAGTTTGTCACTCTACAACGGAATTTTTCGAATTTTAAGTTTTCATCTTGACTATGATTCGATCCATTAATATTACTATATATTTCAAGAAGATTATAACCAGCAATGATTTCTCCATTTTCTTCACTTTTAAAACAAAAACTCTATTTGATACTTTATATATTTTAAGAATCGTTTTAGCATCACATCATAATACTGCATTAACTTTAATTTATTAGATTATGAAAGATCTTTTAACATTATGCTCATTAAAAAATATCGTAGATTAGCTGCAAATAATATTTATTGAATAATGCGAAAAGTGAAATTTATAAAAATAACTAAAGAAATAAAATAGAAATATTTTCAAACTTGAGTATTCGCTTAATCTCTACTAATTTAAGAAATATTTGGGATTATGTAAATTAGTACTGTTTCTTAAAATGAAATTCTTAAAATTCCTAAATTTTCATTTCACCTCACCTTAATCATCACTATCACCTTCTTTTCCACTACTTGATCGAATAAACTTGGTCTCGCCTTCTCAAATTCCATCATCTTTTAAACTCTAACTTCATAAACAAAATATTTTTCTCTACCACCTTCTCCACGAAACACAACTTCCTATTATTTATTATTATTATTATTAAAAAGAAAAAAACCAAAGTTAGTTGTACCCAAATAAATTTTATTATACTAATATTAATATTAACTTATCTCCTTCATATTCTTTTTAAATTTCATTTCAGCTTCAATCCCCAACTTTCTTCTCTCATAATCTTCTTTCCACTTTCTCTTCGTCTCCTTGTGCAACTTCTTCCACTCCTTCTTAACCGTACGGAATTTAAAGTATAGTCTGATTTTTCGAGGAATTAGGTTTGAGATGGCTAAATTCATTTTTTTTCAAATCTGGGATTTGAGGTTTGAGGTAAGGGAAATAGTTCCTATGTTTATGTCATCTAAGCAATTATTTGATTGGTAAAATTATTTCGCGATAAAAAAAACCAAACTAGACTAAAAAAGAAACAAAGAAAAAAAAAACACTTGCCGACCCTAGATACTTACATTTTACTTACATTTTATTTATATTAATATTAATAATGATTACATAATATTCTATTCATTTATAATTTCTATGTGATAATAATGATTTCAGATACTGATATTATCTCCTGATCACAACATTGATGATTGACCGCTTTCTGAGTCTGTTGACAATGCCGATCATATGATTTAACTATTTCTGGTTAATACTGAAATTTCTAATTTATTTTTATATATATAATATTTAATTATTACAAATATAATTGATATATACATATAAATGCATGTTGTTCATATAATCGATAATCGAAATAGTCAAAATAATACTCTCATACTTTAGATAATTTGTTTTTATACAATATTACTTTAAAATATTTCATTTTATTTGATAAAGATTGAAGAAAAGAACGTATTTAATAAATTTATTTCAAATATACGGAATCGAATATCCTTAGCTAAGAAGCAAATCAGGTTAAGGTGAAGATTTAATTAAAAATTCTTCTTGATATTATTATTACATTATTATTATAACAATAATAACAATAACAATAATATTAGTAATAATAATAAGTGATATCATACTTTTATTCAATTCATTTTTTTTGTAGTCACATTATAATAAATTCATAAATTTGGTTTTTACTAATAAAAATCATGATATATTTTATATTCATAGATCATATTTTTATTCCTTCACTTAATCTATATGATGTTTTATTATCGATTATAAAAATTAAGCAAAAAAAATACTAAATTTATATAAAATGATTACTATTGTCTCCTATCATCCTATCATTACTATTTCCGGTAAACAATGAAATTTGAATCTCAAAACAAATAAGATAAATAAATTATTGTTGACATACAAATTGATAAGATATTATAACTCATTCACATATATCAGGGTTAATGTAATCTATATATTTTGAAAATCCAAAAAAACTATATAAACCCTCCCTATTTTTTAGATTCATCTCAAAAAAAAAAATTCAATTTAGCTCAAAAATAATTTTCAATTTTCAATCCAATCTAATTACTCTCAATGTTTTCGCACAATTTTCTAAGTTTTCATCTTTTTACTTTTTCCTTTCGAATATCTAATTTTTTTACTCTCTCGCTTCTCTCTCGTTCACTCTCGTTCCTCTTACTCTCTCGCTTCTCTCTCACTCACTCTCGCCTTCTCTCACTCCTCTCACTCTTTTCTCTTTCTCCTCTATTTTCTCCTTCTCCCTCTCACTCTCTCTCTCTCTCACGCTCTCACTCTCCTCACTCTCCTCACTCTCCCTCCTTTCTCTTTTCTCCTCTCTCCTCTCTCCCTTCTCTCATTTCTCTCCTTCCTCTCCTCTCTCCTCACTCCCTTCTCTCATTTTTCTCTCGTTTTCTTCTCTCTCACTCTATCTCACTCTTTCACTCTCTTTTCCTACTCACACTCTCATCCTTCTTTTCTTTCTCCTCACTTTCTTCTCTCTCCTCTCCCTTCTCATTTCTCTCTCTTTTTTCTTTCCTTTTATTATCTTTCTTTTATTACTTTCTATTCTTTTTCTTCTACTTTACTTTTCTTTTATTTTTCCTTTTTCAGCAATGGGGCTTTTTGAACGAATTAAATCTTTTTTTGTCCGTATTTTCAGAAAAACACCAGATACTACTCTTTATCTTCCACCTCCGGTGAACTCGATTCCTTTTTCCCAAGTTCCAGAAAGATCTTTGCCAATAGACATTCCGGTGCCACCCAACTTTGATTATGAAGATATTGATAACATCAAGGCAGGATGGAATCATCTTAAAATGCTTCCATCGCCTTTGGAAGATCCCGACGAAGAAGTTTGGGTGGAATCACCAAGTACACTGGAAGGGAGAAAACCCATTAAAGCAAAATTATGGCGTTATTATCCCCATGGCAAAGATCTTTGGCCCTATGAACAATCACCACCCGAAAGTTTGGGCGAGTTTTATTCAGACTTTTACTTGGACATTCCTGGTAGGGTAGGGGCAGAAAAGTGGAATAAATACCTTACCAGGAGGGAAAAGGAATTGAGGGAGGAGTGGAATGATAAAGAGTATGAATTTCATTTTAAACGACATTAAATTTTTTTACTTATTTTTTTTTCACTTTTTTCATTTTTTTTTTCATTTTTTCATTTTAAAATTTATAAAAATATAAAAAAAAAAAAATATATATAAAATATAAAAATCAAAAAAAAATATAAAATATAAAAATAAAAAAAAAAATTCTCTTTTTTCTTTCTATTTTCTCTTTTTTGTTCGTAAGGTTTTAAGGGTAAGGGGTGGGTAAAAAATATAAAAATAAAAAAATTTCTCTTTTTTCTTCTATTTTCTTTTTTTGTTCGTATGGTTTTAAGGGTAAACAATATTTCGATTGCCCAATTGCTGTTTTTGATTTGTTGTAAGTTTTTATGCTATTTTCAATTTCCTAATCCTAATGACATCACTTTCCTTCCATTAATCATCTTATCCATTCCATTCATTATAAAAAAATCCACAGTCATTACATAACAACTTCTCCCTTATCCATTCTCTATAACAACTTCATCACCTGACATTCTCTATAACAAATTCACATCCATCATAAGGCTTCGAATCCATCAAATCGTCTCACCTCTACAACAACCACGAATCCATCATCATTTGTATTCTGGAACTCGTGTGTTCAAAAAAAAAAACCANGGGAGGAGTGGAATGATAAAGAGTATGAATTTCATTTTAAACGACATTAAATTTTTTTACTTATTTTTTTTTCACTTTTTTCATTTTTTTTTTCATTTTTTCATTTTAAAATTTATAAAAATATAAAAAAAAAAAAATATATATAAAATATAAAAATCAAAAAAAAATATAAAATATAAAAATAAAAAAAAAAATTCTCTTTTTTCTTTCTATTTTCTCTTTTTTGTTCGTAAGGTTTTAAGGGTAAGGGGTGGGTAAAAAATATAAAAATAAAAAAATTTCTCTTTTTTCTTCTATTTTCTTTTTTTGTTCGTATGGTTTTAAGGGTAAACAATATTTCGATTGCCCAATTGCTGTTTTTGATTTGTTGTAAGTTTTTATGCTATTTTCAATTTCCTAATCCTAATGACATCACTTTCCTTCCATTAATCATCTTATCCATTCCATTCATTATAAAAAAATCCACAGTCATTACATAACAACTTCTCCCTTATCCATTCTCTATAACAACTTCATCACCTGACATTCTCTATAACAAATTCACATCCATCATAAGGCTTCGAATCCATCAAATCGTCTCACCTCTACAACAACCACGAATCCATCATCATTTGTATTCTGGAACTCGTGTGTTCAAAAAAAAAAACCATCTATAATAAGTCTAAAAATAATGAAAGACCAAACGGTAACAAAAATATAATAATTATGAATGGATTTGATGATTTCAATTATTTTCAAGATTTTGAGAGAGAAAATTTATTTATGAATTCACTTTTGATCATTCCAATTATGTTCAAGATTTTTGGTAAAATCGAGAGAGAAAAAAATTCACTTTTAATCATTCCAATTATGTTGTTTTCTGTAAAATCGAGAGAAAACAATTCACTTTTAATTATTCCAATTATGTTCAAGATTTTTGGTAAAATCGATTAATATTATTATTAAGATTATTTTTTATAATTAAGATTTATAATTAAGATTTATAATTAAGATTTCAATTAAGATTACAATTAAGATTTATAATTAAGATTTACAATTAAGATTTCAATTAAGATTTAATTAAGATTTACAATTAAGATTTAAAATTAAGATTTAATTAAGATTTATAATTAAGATTTTACAATTAAGATTTCAATTAAGATTTATAATTAAGATTTTACAATTAAGATTTCAATTAAGATTTACAATTAAGATTTAAAATTAAGATTTAATTAAGAAGATAATTAAGATTTATAATTAAGATTTTACAATTAAGATTTCAATTAAGATTTCAAAATTAAGATTTAATTAAGATTACAATTAAGATTTATAATTAAGATTTTCAATTAAGATTTCAATTAAGATTTACAATTAAGATTTAAAATTAAGATTACAATTAAGATTTATAATTAAGATTTTACAATTAAGATTTCAATTAAGATTTAATTAAGATTACAATTAAGATTTAAAATTAAGATTTAATTAAGATTTATAATTAAGATTTTACAATTAAGATTTCAATTAAGATTTAATTAAGATTACAATTAAGATTTAAAATTAAGATTTAATTAAGATTTACAATTAAGATTCAAAATTAAGATTTAATTAAGATTACAATTAAGATTTATAATTAAGATTTTACAATTAAGATTTCAATTAAGATTTCAATTAAGATTTCAATTAAGATTTAAAATTAAGATTTAATTAAGATTACAATTAAGATTTATAATTAAGATTTTCAATTAAGATTTCAATTAAGATTTACAATTAAGATTTAAAATTAAGATTTAATTAAGATTACAATTAAGATTTATAATTAAGATTTTACAATTAAGATTTCAATTAAGATTTAATTAAGATTACAATTAAGATTTAAAATTAAGATTTAATTAAGATTTATAATTAAGATTTTACAATTAAGATTTCAATTAAGATTTCAATTAAGATTTAATTAAGATTACAATTAAGATTTAAAATTAAGATTTAATTAAGATTTACAATTAAGATTCAAAATTAAGATTTAATTAAGATTACAATTAAGATTTAATTAAGATTACAATTAAGATTTAAAATTAAGATTTAATTAAAATTTACAAATAAGATTTAAAATTAAGATTTAATTAAGATTACAATTAAGATTCATAATTAAGATTTTACAATTAAGATTTCAATTAGGATTTAATTAAGATTTACAATTAAGATTTAAAATTAAGATTTAATTAAGATTTATAATTAAGATTTAAAGATTAAGATTTATTATTAAGATTATTTACAATTAAGATTATTATTTTATTATCATTAGAAAGCGAGATTATATGGTTTCCTTTTTTGAATAGTCAATGATTGTGCACGAAGTACATTAATATAATAGATGAAGGTCATAGGAGAACAAATAAATGCAAAAGAATGTAAGGATAATGGAAATTTGGATGTCAGCTAATGGAAAATCCAATAACTGAAAAAATTAACAGAGAAGAAGGATAAAAACTTATGTGGAATGTGGACATGGAAGAAAATATATATAACTAAACACAAAGCTGGATTTGCACGTATGAACAGCTTACTCTTTCACGAAGGTTACAAACTATGCAATATACGTCAAATGAAAATGTATGGAAAAATATTAAATAGAACGGATCTTAGGGATGAAACTATCATAAGATTACAAAAATTTCAAAATCATTTATGGACTGATCGATCCTTTTTGAAAATGGAGAATTTAATTAAAATTAATGAGGGTTTAGCTTGATAGTACCAGTAATTAATTTAGAAAGAATAAAATAACTTGTGAGAATACTAGAAAAGGGGAGTATAGGCTTTGGATTACTTTTGGAGGGAAACTACTATTAAAAGATTGAACATGAATATGATAGTCAAAGAAAATGCTTAAGGGAAAAGAAAATCATATATTTTGAACAATAAAATGAACAGGAGGATAAAATTCTAAAATGGAACAAACTTATTACGAAATTTACAAAAAAAGAAATTAAACAAACGTATAAGCACGATATTTATCCTTTTTTTCGAAAATATAATAATTACAATTTATTTAAACAAAAGCGGATAGCTAAAAAGAAACAAATGCCAATCGGATAATTATAGGAAGTTTTAATCGAAATAGAAAATTGAAAAAGAAAGGTAATGCATCATGAATCTGACTGTCACCAATATTCTTTATTTGATTTTTATATCAAAACGATTAATTACTTGGAAACTCTTTCCGACGATCATTTTACCAAAAAATTTGTTAAAGAAAAATTTGCTAAATAATCCAGTTAATAAAGTTTTACTTATAATCGGTTTATTAAAGTTCATATTATGGCGTGGTTACTAGGCTCGCGATCAAAAAAAGAAGATGAAGGTTATATTTTTATAGGCGCAAAAGTTCTTGAACTTAACAAGAAAAATGAAATCGATGTTGACTTATATTTAAGGAAAGTCGATGGAGGAAATGTTGTTATTGTTAAGGGACAAACAAAGAATGTAATAGATTTGCCAAAAATGAAAACTTTCCCTCAGAAGTATGTAGTTTCAAAAGATTATTATGATTCAGACACAGAAATGGAATCAGACTTATTGAACAAACCAACAGAGTTTATTACACTTATTTTTATGCACTTAGCAAGTAAAGGTACATACAAAGTTAGAATAAGTACAATGGCAGGACATTCTAAAAGCTTAAGACATGAAAAATTTGAAGAATATAAAACAATAAGTGATCAATATCCTTTGTCTTTTGAAGATTATACAGCTTTTGAAGAAGCAGTTAATTCAATAGACATACCAATATGGTACAATGATAAAATAATAACAGAAAAAAGGGAAAATAATAATATTCAGCATGACCCCGAATTTGATCAACAAGGGGAAATTGGTACAACATCTAAAACAAGAAAAAATAGTGATACACAAGAAATAGGGGGAGACTTTCCAATGATGGTAATGGAGGTTCCACAACAAAAAAGGGGATGCATATCTGAGGTTACACTACCTAAAAATGTGGAAGAATTTGGAAGGCTAATGATAGGAGTAGAAGAACAAACAATAAATAGTAATATAACAAGTCAATCAGATACAACAATAGAGAACACAACTACAAATATGGAAATAGAAGATTTAACAACAGAAAGTGTACCAACTACCAGCACAAGTGAAATAAATTTGGAGGATTATAAAATATTGCATGAGGTGTTTAGCAAAACAGAGAATACAATTAAATATTTGGAGGCATTATGGGGGGCTAATAAAAAATTAAAGGTTAATACAGAAGAAATTTTATTTAGGGCAATTGATAAAAAAGTAAGGGATGCACATTTTTTTAGAAATATTATGGAGATAGAGCATGAAAACCAAATTATATTGAATATTTTGAAGACATGGTAGGTCATTATATAGAAGAATATAAAATAAAAAATAAGGTAGATTATAGTATTGGTAAAGAAAATATAAAAAGAATTAGAAAAAATACAAGAATGATTTTAGCATGGAAATATTTACGAAGTAAAGATTTAAAAAAAATGGATGCACATAATTTGGCTAGTATTATTATACATATAGAATGGTTTATTTTTGAAAGAGAAGAGAGACCAAAGAGAGAAGATTTTTCATTTCAACAAATTAGAGAATATTGTAAAAATAAAGTAATTGTAAAAAAAAAAGAATTGCCAACAAATTTTATGAAATTACCAGAGGATATAGTTAATAAATTACCATTTTCCTTACCAATAGAAGATTGGCAAGCAATTGGTGGGGTAGTATCTATTTTGAGAGAAGATTATGACATAGACAGATTGCCTGAAAGTTATATTAAACCTAAACCAGCTTTACCAGTAAATTATAATGATCTTAGAGAGGAATTTAGAAATACATTTCCTATAGACACACCACATATGTTGAAACAATTAAATCAAATTAGATACAGACTCAAAAGGTTTTATACTTTGCCTGAGAAATTACCTGAAAATTATTTTAATTTACCAATGGAAAAAAAGAAAATACAAGATACTGTTAGGAAACCAGAGTTACCAGAGAATTGTGAAGATGTAAGTGCAGGATGTAATAGATATCTTCCATGGAAAAGAGGGGGTTACGAAGATTATTTTTTTAATGATCTAATTAGAGATTTGAAAGAAAAATATACTTTTGAAAAGTTACCAGAAAGTTACTTTTATCAACGAAGTAAATTACCTGAATTACCAAGCCATATACAATTACCAAGTGAAATAAAAATACCAGCAACATCTATACAAGAAGCAAGAGAATTATCAAGATACTTATATCCTTTATATGAATACAAGATTCCATTAAGTAAAGAATGGATTGATTTCGAAAAAGATAAACGAATTAGTTTACCAGAAGATATGGAAATGGCAAATAGAGGAGCAGGAACTAATTTTCCAATATATAGAATAAATTTAAAAACAGAAGTTAGAAAATTAAGAAAAGTTTACAAGTTTTATCGAATTCCAGAAAGATGGATTAAATCAGATTACATCAAGAAACCAATTCTTCCAGATCTACAAACAGTTATAAGGGATCTACAAAATGAAAGAAGTGTTGACTTTACTTTACCAATAAAAGATAGAAATAAATGTACAGAAATAATAAATAAATTGAAAACTTTTTATTTTTTTCGTTACTTACCAAAAGAATTTACAGAATATGGAGAACTACCAACACCAGATTTTCCAGTTGTGGAAGGTTTGGTATATGAATAAATTTTATAATAAATGGTATATAAAGGGATCACGTTATAAAAACGGTGATTCAAGAAGAATTTTTAGGGTTTTTTATAGTGTTTTTTCAGGAAGTTATATTTCATTTATATTTTTGGAAAATAATTTTACATATGATTTTAAAAGGGAAAAAAGGGGAATTAAAAAAATTAGGGTTAAAAATAATAATAATAATAATAATAACAATAATAGCAATACAAGAAAAAACAAAAAAATAAACAGAGAAAACTATATAGTAAAGTTATATATTAATCAAAATAAGGAAAAAATAATTAAAAATAAAAAAAGAAAGGAAATTTACAGAGGAAAGATTGGTCGTCACTACAAGGAGTCTAACAAAGGGGGATATGGTCCATCTCAAGATTTTGAAACATTAAAAGTTTTTTCACAAAATATAAGAGGTATTACAGATACTTTAAAACAGATAGATTGGTTAAATTTTTGTAAAGAAAATAATTATGATATTATAGGTTTAACTGAAACATGGACAAATGAAAGTAATAGTAAATACATTTTTAAAGATATAACTATAAATCAAACACTTGAAAACATTGAAGATTATCATTACATATGGGCAAATGGAAAACAAATGAAAGGATCAGGAATAGGTTTAATGATAAAAAGGAAATGGGCAAAACACATATATAAAATTAAAAAATATGAAAGCAATGTGATTTCAATTAAAATGGCATTTAAAAAAAGAATACAGATACAGATTATTTTGGTGTATTATCCAGCAAATTCAACAAAAAAGAAAGAAAGATCACATGTGTCCAAATGGATTATTGATGAAATAGAGGGTCATTTAACTAAAGAAACTCACTTTTCAATTATAATGGGAGATTTCAATGCCACACCTAATCCAAAGAAAGATAGATATAATAAAAACATATTGATAAACTCAAGATCAGATAAACCAGAAAGTCAAATATTAAGATACCTTGTTAATAACAATTTTACAGACACATTTAGAAGTTACAGGGAAGTCATGGACTCAGAAACAGATAATAAAGATAAAACTATGTCTCTGGAATTTACATGGAGAAACAAATCAAATGAAATAAAAAGCAGAATAGATCAGATATGGATTTCAGACAGTTTGACAAATTATTTAACAGAAGCAAATATAATAGATACACAACTAATAGCATATAGTGACCACTCAGGAGTTTCTATGATATTAGAAAATACATTCATAAAAAATAAAAAAAATGAACTGATTAAAGTAAAAAATATAAATAGAATACAATTTGATTTTACAAATACATCAGAGAAAAAATGGAAAAAATTCGAAAAAGAAATTGAAGAATCTATTGTTGCAAACATAAATATAAAAAATTTATCGATAAATAATAAGTGGAATTTTTTACGCAATACAATTATGAATAAAGCTAATGAGATAATACCTAAAAGAAAATTTTTAAATGCTGGACGTTTTTCAGAAGATAAAGGATTACATAATCATTTTGAATCATACAAGAAAATTATAGCAGTAAAAAAGATTTTAGAATGGGGAAGACAAAAATTATTAAAAATAAATAATAATAAAAAAAATAATAATAATAATAAGAAAAAAAATAATAAAAATAATAATAATAATAATA
>PQFF01000044.1:3294-44039 GCA_003547095.1 Diversispora epigaea
TTTTTTTTTTTTATTTTATTTAAAATTGTATTGGTAGTTAAGGGAATTTTTATGAAAGGATAATAATTTTTTATTATTTTTAATAGAGAATTGGAGGCCTTTTGTCCAATATTATAAGTATCAATCTAAAAAAAAATTGTATTAATATATTTTTTTAATATAATTAAAATTCATTGCTTTATTTACTTACCCAATTATAGTATTCTTCAAGAAACATATAATCATTATTTTCATTTTCTTCCATATTTTCAAATTCAAAATCCATTTGACTCTCTTTTTCATTCTCTTCATCACTTTCTTCATTCATTTCTTCATTATTACTTTCTTCATTACTTTCTTCATTACTTTTTTCACTGCTTTCTTCACTGATTTCTTCATTAATTTCTTCATTTATTTCTTCAATAATTTCTTCATTTTCATCATTAATTTCTTCATTATCTTTTTCATAAATAGAAATTATATTATTATATGTAGAATGAATAGAAATAGGTTCATTATCATTTTCAATATTTTCAAATATTTCATTAAAGTCATAAGAATAATTTTTATGTGTTTTTTTATGATTATATAGTGAAGATTTTTTAGAAAAAAATTTTCCACAATTATGACATGAAAATTCCATTTTAAATTTTTTTTAACCGAAAGATCAAAAAACAAATAATAAATGATGAATTAATGCAAATATATATATACAAGATTAAAATTTTATTTTATTATAATTATATGTTGTACAAATAATATGTAATAAATGCTTTATTGTATTAGATTTTTAAAGTTATAATGAATTAAATAATGAATACAATAGTAATGTAATAAATATGCAGTAACTATAACAATTGTAACTTTAATTTGATTATCTGTTATTTATGTATGCTTATAGTATGTAAGTACAAAATGTGCTACCTTACAGATCGACCTCTTCTAATGATAATCTAAAAATAATCTTTAGAGTAGTCTCGCCAATGTTTTTTTTGAACAATATGAGATAATTAAATGTCTTTATATATAATTTTTTAAAAGAAACATCTAACTGACTCCAAAAGTTTCAAGGTTTTGTCACATTGTGAATATGAATTAGTCTATTCAGCCTTTTCCAACTCGAATATCATAATGGAAAAGAAAACTCCAATCAATTACTTCGATATAATTATCTTATTTCAACATGATAGAATTACAATTTCCAAAATTAAATGATTTATTTAATGAGGTAGTAATAATTTTATTATTTTGTTTTATTTGTTTCTGAGTAAAATGACATATACAATTTAGAAATGAAAAATAATAGAATATAAAAATTTTCTACCCCCTCAGGAAGTTTTTTTTTTTTTAAAAAAAACAGATGTATATATAAAACATTTGAAAGATTGAGGATCAGAAAAATAATAGTAAGATTATTTTCATAATAAATAAATTTGATTTTAATGGTATAGTTTAATTAATATAACATAAAATTAGATAATGCTAACTACTTTTATTAAGAATATTTTTTAAGTTTGATATATTTGAAACAGAAATAGTAAACTATATAAATAAATTAACTACAAAAAATTTGAAGAGCTAAATTATAAGATTTGGATAAATGAATGAAGAATTTAAATCGATAGATTTACATAACAAAAATAAAGGTCCGGCGATAAATGTTTACAAAGACACATTTATAGTAACTCAGTTGACAAAGAATTTGGGTAATCAAAATAATTAAGCTGTGAAATAAAAACACGGAATAAGCAATTTTTATTTTTGTTATTTTTTGTTGTGTAATTCCTTATTTTTATTGCCACACATTTTTTCTCTATTAATCTCTTCTAATATTAAAAATTTTAATTTTATTAATTTATTTTTAGCATTTCTAACTTTTATTTCATTTATTTGTTTTACTATCAACTTTCTAACATTTTTTTTGTACTCCCAAAATTTTTATTAACACAGTTTTCTAATTATGATTTCTATATTATTTTCTACTAATAATTTTCTATTTATTTTACAAAACGATTTTCTTTTTTATCATTATTTTTTATTCATTTTTCTATCATTACTAATCTATTTTATTTAATTTTTTCTATTTATACAAATATTTGTTATTTTGTCAAACTTGACAAGAAAAGAAATGTTTAAATTTTCTTCCAAGCCTCAATTAATCCTTAACTAGTTCTTTTCATTTTCTTTATTTTGAAAGTTATATATATGCACTTTCCTGCCAACATTGTGCATCTTTCTAAGTGATAAAGTGGCCTTAAACAAATTGGATATCANCTAGGTTATCCTATATTAAATTAAATTATCTTTTGTGAAAGTATACAAAAAATTAAGGAAATAGAAGATTTTTAATGAAGACCAAATGAGTAGGTTTTATTCTATTTATAAATAAAAAAAACTAATAAATATAATTTGTTTTTTTGTTTAGAAAGTATGAAGAAAAATTAAACCAATCAAAATCAAAATATCAAACAAAAAATCAAAAAAAATTGATGAGATGTAAATTGTATTACAAATTGTACAGAGGAATTAGTTTCTGTAATTATCAATATATATGGAATCACTTAAACTTTAGAATTGGAGGGAATTTCATTATGACAGCAAGGCAGATTAGTAATTGAATGACTTTTTAAAATGGCATTTAGACAAAAAAAACTTATAATAATTTTTTTTAATGTAAAAATGTATTTATTAAAACTGAAGCTATTTTTAAAAACATAAATCTTTAATAAAAATATATTGTACATTTTATAAAAATAATGAAATTTCTATTTTTTTGAAAAAATAATTGAAAGATTTTTATTAATAGCATACTAGTATTAGTATCTCAGCACATTTATTTATACTATGTACATCCATATTATTATATTTTAATTTTGTGAAACATTTTTTTTTACTTTGCCATTTGAGAACGAATAATTTATTAATAATATAATTTAACTTTAATTCTTTTTATTTTTATATTTTTTAATAAAAATCTCACAGTTTTTTATTAAAATATTCACAATTTTCTTTATTTTCATTGAAAAAAACTTACAATAAAATAAAAAATCAATTTAAGAAAATATTTTCTCTCCTAATATACAAAAAAAAGTAAAGCAATATTATTGCCACCACCTTACAAGCTAGACTGAAACCTGCCTACCAAGATCCTTTTTCTGTAAACTAAATACTGAATCTATTTTGCCATTTTTTCAATTCGATAATTACTTCCACAAACACAAAGTAAGCTAGATTATGGATCTTGAAGTTCATAATATTAAATATAAAGTTTAACAGTTTCTTCATTATAACTTTTTTAAATTTTATTTATACTTATTCTTATTGCGAAATCTATAACTTGTACATGATATTCATTCTAATAAAATTGACATGAAGGAAGGATTTGAAGAGAAAAAATGGAGGTCATTATAATAATATTTTTTTAATCAATTTTCATTGGTNAAAAAATCAATTTAAGAAAATATTTTCTCTCCTAATATACAAAAAAAAGTAAAGCAATATTATTGCCACCACCTTACAAGCTAGACTGAAACCTGCCTACCAAGATCCTTTTTCTGTAAACTAAATACTGAATCTATTTTGCCATTTTTTCAATTCGATAATTACTTCCACAAACACAAAGTAAGCTAGATTATGGATCTTGAAGTTCATAATATTAAATATAAAGTTTAACAGTTTCTTCATTATAACTTTTTTAAATTTTATTTATACTTATTCTTATTGCGAAATCTATAACTTGTACATGATATTCATTCTAATAAAATTGACATGAAGGAAGGATTTGAAGAGAAAAAATGGAGGTCATTATAATAATATTTTTTTAATCAATTTTCATTGGTAATTGGCACTTTAAAAATTTTAGTGTTTTTGTGATGTGATATTTTGACCACTAAAATCATTTATGATTAGATTCTATTTACTTTTACACATATGTATTTGTAATATTTTACCTAACTCATTTCTTATTTTTTCTTATTCCTTAGAACACTTTGTTTATTTTTTTTAAAACATTATTTTTTGAGCTTTATTTGACTTTATTTGATTAAGGTGCTCTCAAATTTTATTTCTCTCAATTGATTTTATTTCAAGAGAATATGCATAACCATTAATCATGAACTTTTTTTTTGTTTTCGAGCTTTATTTTCTTGGGTTATATTTTTAATATTAATTATAGGCTTTATTTTAATTTAATATCGTTAATTATTAAAAGGTTTTTAAATGCTTGTATTTTTTATTTATAGAACCAGATGATATAGAAGAATACTGGAACTAGAATCTTGATTATTGAATTTTGATATTTAGTACTATATAATCATAAGTATTGTTAATTTTGAGTATGCATTAATGTAAATATTATTTGTAATATTTTACCTAACTCATTTCTTGGTTTTTCTTATTCCTTAGAACACTTCTTTGTTTACTTTTTTTAAAGCATTATTTTTTGAGCTTTATTTGGCTTTATTTGCTTAAGGTGCTCTCAAATTTTATTTCTCTCAATTGATTTCATTTCAAGAAAATATGCGTAACAATTAAGCACGAACTTTTTTTTGTTCTTGAGCATTATTTTTTTGAGTTATATTTTTAATATTAATTATAGCATTATTTTAATTTAATATCGTTAATTATTAAAATGTTTATAAACACTTGTATTTTTTATTTATAGAACCAGATGATATAGAAGAATACTGGAACCAGAATCTTGATTATTGAATTTTGATATTTAGTACTATATAATCATAAGTATTGTTGATTTTGAGTATGTATTAATGTAAATATTATTTAAAATTGTAAGCTTTAATCAGTTTGCAAAAATCAGGTGTTTAATCATGAGAAAAGATCATGATCACGATTAATAATCGTAGCACGAGAGAAATCATGATCGCGAGAAGAAATCATGAGTTTAATCATGATCTCAATCAAATAATCGTAGCACAAGAGAATCAATGTTGGAAAATTACAAATAATTTTAGCACAAGAAAATGATAGAAATTACAAGTTTAATCGTGGGTTTTATTTAATTAATTGAGTTTTATTTTATTAAATTTTAAGTTAAATTTATTTAATTTTAATTAATAATAATAATTAATCACAAGTTTTATTTTATTCAATCTTAAGTTTAATTCATTTAATTTTAATCAATTATAGGAAGAAATCAATGAGTTTTATTTAAGGTAATCTTAAGTTTAATTTTATTTAATTTAATTGATCTTGATTAATTGAAAGAAAAAATCACGCGCTTTATTTATTTAATTTAATCCGAATTGTGGAAGAAATTGAATTTTATTTAAGGTTTAATTATACTTAATTTAATTATAATCAAGGCATTTAAGGTTTAATTTTATTTTAATCTTAATCAATTGTATAAAGAAATTATAAGTTTTATTTAAGGTGATTTTAGACTTAATTTTATTTAATTATAATTGAGTTTGTTTAATTTAATTTTATTTAATTTAATTATGTCTTAATCAATAGTTATAATTTTAAGAAATATCATAGGTTTAAACAGTTATGAAATTAATTAGTTGTGTGAAAGAATTACGGAAATAATTAGTAATTAAAGTTGTAATTAGTTATACAAAAAATAATAACCTTTATTTTAAATAGAATTAAATTACATATATATTATTTATTTGATTTATTATTTAATTAATAAAAAATTTAATTTTTTAAATATTTTTTAATATATTTTTTGGTAAAATCGGCAAATAAATTATGCATAAATTATATATAATATTAAACATTTTTATATGTAGTTTATATATAATATGCCTATATCATATATTCACATGATACATATATTATATATATATTTAAACGTTTAATATATGAATATATATATATATGTATAATTATTCGTATATATATTTATATATTATACATATATAGAAACGTTTAATATATGAATATATATATATGTATAATTATTCGTATATATATTCATATATTATATATATATATAAACGTTTAATATATGAATATATATATACATATATTATATCTATTCTACTAAATCTCGGTTGTAACGCCCCTGAAAGTTTCCATTCTTAGAAAGTTTCCACTTCTGATCCCCTGTCAGTTTGTGTTTTTTGCTATTTCTAATTTAGAAAGTTTCACTGATTACATGTGTGAACTATAAATCTAAATATAGATTTCTAGGGGTCTCTTAAGATTTAAATGTTTCACAGATGAGCAATTGTTTTCGGTTTTATTATTTATCTATTTCTAGGGGTTTTCTTTGAATTCCTTTTTTTGTATGGTTGATGGTTCGGTGCGTGTGTTATTTGGTTAAGTAAATCAAAGAATCTAAGCTATGATAAATATAATGGATGGAAAAGGAAAATTTCGAAAAAAGTAATCTGGTTTTATGCCTCTCTGTGAATTAAAGAAATAGTTTTGTTTTGCTTTTCTGTAAATAATAATGTATAAGATGAAAATAAATAAAAATTTTTTTAAAAATTCCATTTTTATATTTCTCTGTAAAAAATATTAAATGTAATGATAAAGAGTATTGTATTTATTTCGCATTTGTTACAGATAAAACAAAATTAAAAAAATTCGTATACTATTTTTACGTTTCTCGTGGTTTGAGAGGTTTGTTGTTTTTTATATTTCAGACGAAAGGAAATAAAGATTAAAATTTTTTACGAATAGATATTCGAACATATTATTTCGTTTGTATTCTACGCGTAGTGACTATACTTGCACGCAAAATTATTTTGGGGCCCCGAAATTAGTATTTTGGGGAAAAAAGTCGAAATAGTTTTTCATAGAAGACGAAATTATTTTACTTAAAACCCGAAATTTTTTAACCACCTAGATTTATTCTTTGATTGAAGATACACATAACTGGATACTTTTTTTACTTCCATATATAGAATAGATTCTGCATAAATCTCAAAAAGTCGAAATACCTCAAAAATCCAAAATCAATTTTGGGAACATGTATAGTAGTGACGAGATTCGATCCATTCCAAATGAACAACCTTGCCGATAGTATAAGAATCTGGCGCATACCTGATGTAAGAAAAAGGCGTGAAAATCGAAAACAAAAGAGAGAGGACTACGAACTTTCGAAACAAAGACAAAAAAATCGCGTACGCCGCTATCGTATACGTCGCTGGGTTGCACAAGTAGTTAACAGCGCAAAGAATTTTTTTGAGTCTGCTCAGTTTGAAAGATTTCGGCTCCCCGCAACAACATTTTGCAAGGTATGTGGAGCCAAGAAATTTTTCAAAGAGCCTTTAGGTTTATGCTGTGCAAATGGAAAAGTTGTATTAGCGGAAGCCAGTGTGCCCGAAGAAATAAGAAACTTATTTATTAGAAACGACAATATTGGANAAATTAAAAAAATTCGTATACTATTTTTACGTTTCTCGTGGTTTGAGAGGTTTGTTGTTTTTTATATTTCAGACGAAAGGAAATAAAGATTAAAATTTTTTACGAATAGATATTCGAACATATTATTTCGTTTGTATTCTACGCGTAGTGACTATACTTGCACGCAAAATTATTTTGGGGCCCCGAAATTAGTATTTTGGGGAAAAAAGTCGAAATAGTTTTTCATAGAAGACGAAATTATTTTACTTAAAACCCGAAATTTTTTAACCACCTAGATTTATTCTTTGATTGAAGATACACATAACTGGATACTTTTTTTACTTCCATATATAGAATAGATTCTGCATAAATCTCAAAAAGTCGAAATACCTCAAAAATCCAAAATCAATTTTGGGAACATGTATAGTAGTGACGAGATTCGATCCATTCCAAATGAACAACCTTGCCGATAGTATAAGAATCTGGCGCATACCTGATGTAAGAAAAAGGCGTGAAAATCGAAAACAAAAGAGAGAGGACTACGAACTTTCGAAACAAAGACAAAAAAATCGCGTACGCCGCTATCGTATACGTCGCTGGGTTGCACAAGTAGTTAACAGCGCAAAGAATTTTTTTGAGTCTGCTCAGTTTGAAAGATTTCGGCTCCCCGCAACAACATTTTGCAAGGTATGTGGAGCCAAGAAATTTTTCAAAGAGCCTTTAGGTTTATGCTGTGCAAATGGAAAAGTTGTATTAGCGGAAGCCAGTGTGCCCGAAGAAATAAGAAACTTATTTATTAGAAACGACAATATTGGAACAGATTTTCGAAAGAACATTCGTGCTTACAATTCTGTCTTTGCTTTCATGTCTATGGGAGTAAAACTTGACGAAGAGTTGGCTAGCGGACGAAACGGAGTTTATTGTTTTCGTGCCCAAGGCGGAATTTATCACGCGATACCCGATTTCCTTCCAGATGATAGATTGTCATCACGTTTCCTCCAGCTCTATATTTACGACACCGAGCATGCCAATGAGAACCGGTTAAAGATTATGCCTTCGCTATGCCAAGACACGATTAAAAAAATTAGATGTATTTTATATGATATTAATCCTTTTATCTCGAATTTTCGCTGTCTTTCCGAAATTCAAGACCTTTCGTGCTACAAGCTCATTATCAGAGCGAATTCGGGTCTCGATCAACGTGTATATAACACTCCAACTGCCTCGCAAGTAGCGGTTATTTGGATTGAAGGAGTTAATTCTGTCGAAATACAAAAACGAGATATAATTGTTATTCCGCGTTCGGGAAAATTTCAAAGGGTTTCCGAAGTGAGTGGTTGCTATGATCCTATGCAATACCCTCTTCTTTTCCCACGTGGCGAGCATGGATGGCACATCGGAATGCGTGAACACGACAAGAAAGTGACATTAAGAGAATATTATGCATACCGATTACAAATTAGAGATCATTCATCGTCGTTGATTCTTCTTGGCGGTTGCCTTTTTCAACAATATGTTGTAGACAACTATGTTAAGATTGAATCCGAGAGGCTCGGCTATTTTCGTTTTAACCAAGTTGCGATTAGAAGTGAACTGTACCAAAATTTGCAAGATTGCCTTGCAACTGATAATACCGATGCATCTCGAGTTGGTACACGTATTATCTTACCATCGTCATTTATTGGTAGCCGTAGAGATATGTACCAGCGCTATCAAGATGCGATGGCTTTGGTGCAGCACTTCAGAAAACCGGATATCTTTATCACCGTAACTTGCAATCCCGAGTGCCCAGAAATCAAAGCAGAACTTCTACAAGAACAAAAACCCATAGACCGACCCGACCTTACGATCCGTATCTTTCGTGCAAAACTTGAAGAGTTAAAAAAGGACATTTTTCAAAATAATATTTTCGGACATGTCATTGCTCGAGTGTACGTTATTGAATTTCAAAAGCGTGGCCTTCCTCACGCTCATATTCTCATTATTTTACGTCCCGAAGATAAGCTTCGAACGCCTGACGATTATGATTCTATCGTTCGCGCGGAAATTCCTAATCCCGATACTGAACCAAGACTTCATGGGACCGTGATAAAGCATATGATACATGGACCATGTGGTCCCTTCAATCCAAGCGCACCCTGTATACAAGATGGCAAGTACAAAAAAGGTTACCCACAAGATTTCGCCGAGTTCACGACCCAAGGTTTGAACTCTTATCCTAATTACAAACGTAAAAACGGACCTTGTGTAATAAGTATAAAAGGAGCAAAACTAGATAATCGTTGGGTTGTACCTTACAACCCTTACCTTTCTTTGAAATACGATTGCCACATTAACGTAGAAATTTGTTCCAGTATTAAGGCCGTTAAATACCTTTATAAATACGTATACAAGGGGCACGATAAGGCTGCCGTCGAAGTTACTAGCGGTGATGAAATCAAACAGTATCTCGACGCCCGTTGGATCTCTGCCTCAGAAGCTTGCTGGAGAGTATTTAGTTTCGAGATGAATGAAACTTACCCTTCGGTTTACAGATTACAAGTTCATCTTCCGCAACATCAAATCATTAGATTCTCCAATAACGATAATATCGTAAACATTCTCGCAGATAAACAAAACCAAAAAACTATGCTAACGGAATACTTTCACACAAATCACGCTGACCCGGAAGCACGTAATTACCTATATCTAGAGTTTCCTCGGTACTATGTCTGGAATAAAACATCTAAACAATGGACAAAACGAAAATCTGGTAATGTTATTGGAAGAATGTATACCGCGAACCCATCAGAAGGAGAACGTTATTACCTTCGAATCCTTCTAAATTATATCAAAGGTGCAACATGTTTTGACGATCTCAAGACTGTAAACGGAACTCTATATCCAACATTTAGAGAAAGTGCGGAACATCATGGATTTCTCGAAACAGATAATAGCTCTAGACGATGCTTAGCGGAAGCATGTCAATTTGGCATGCCGCATGCTCTACACCGATTATTTGCTACGATTTTGGTCTTTTGTGAACTAAATAATGTACGAGATCTTTGGGATGAAAATTATCCAGCAATGTCAGAAGACTATGCCAAAAATGAAATTCCTGAAGGAAACTTTCGTGTTGATGTCGTCCTTAATGATATTAACCGTCTTCTAGAGCAGCATCACAAAACGATACTTGATTATGATTTACCAAAAATCACATTCGACCATAACTATTTGTCTAATCTGATTCTCGAAGAACTTAAGACTCCTATTCCTCCTGAAGACTTAAGCGGTAGCCAAAAACTAAACGGTGATCAAAAATCCATATTTAATAAAATCTTACAACGCGTAAAAGAAAATCGACCTGGTTTTTTTTTTATAGACGGTTCTGGAGGAACCGGTAAAACATTTCTATACCGCTGCATACTTGCATCTGTTAGATCTCAAGGTTCTATTGCTCTCGCCACGGCTTCTTCAGGTATAGCCGCACTGATAATGCCTGGTGGACATACAGCTCACTCCCGTTTCAAAATCCCTATATCTCTGGACGCTACTTCAACATGTAATGTCAGTAAACAATCAGAATTGGCCCGTCTAATTAATCGTGCATCAATTATCATTTGGGACGAAGCACCGATGACACACCGATATGCCCTTGAAGCACTAGACCGACTTTTAAGAGACTTGGTAAATGCTGACCTTCCATTCGGAGAAAAAATTATCGTACTCGGTGGCGACTTTCGACAGGTACTTCCGGTAATTCAGTATGGCACACGAGCAGAAATAATCAATGCTTCTATAATAAAATCTCCACTCTGGTCGATTGTTAAAATACTCTATCTACGAGTTAATATGCGTGTGCAAAGTACGTCACTTGACTTTCGGGACTTTTTGCTCCGTATCGGGAACGGTACTGAACAAACTGTAAATAATGACATGATCCGCATTCCTGACCAAATGGTCATTCCCTGGGAAGATAAAGAATCATCGCTGAATCGTCTCATTCAGGAAATTTACCCCGATTTGCAACAAAATGCCTACAACTCGAATTATATTATCAATCGCGCCATATTAGCAACAAAAAATGAATATGCTGACGCAATTAACGATATTGTAGTTAATTCTTTTCCTGGTAATCCCACCTATTATTACAGTTACGATTCGGTACTAAATGATATGCACAACCTCTACCAACCTGAATTCCTTAACTCAATCACCCCCAACGGACTCCCACCTCATAAGCTCACACTAAAAGAAGGCTCACCCGTTATCTGCATACGCAATCTAGATCCAATAAATGGTATATGTAACGGCACCAGACTAATATGTTGTACATTTCATAAAAATGTCATAGAAGCGGAAATAGCTACAGGGAATCATCAAGGTAAACGAGTATTTATACCAAGAATATCTTTTATGCCATCTCAAGACACCAGACTGCCGTTCGCTTTCAAAAGAAAGCAGTTTCCTATAAGACTTGCGTTTACTTTAACTATCAACAAATTGCAAGGTCAAACGATTCCGCATGTTGGAATATACTTACTGGAACCTGTCTTTTCACATGGACAACTCTATGTAGCACTTTCACGCGGTATATCTGATATAACAACAAAAGTTTTAGTAAAAAATAGTAATGTGCACGGAAAAAAAGGTGTTTATACTCGAAATGTAGTATATAAGGAAGTCTTGAACAATCAAAGTTTAGTTAAGAACTTGATTCCTTAAATTTATTATTTTATATTAACAACAGATAATAAACTCAAAAAATACACATATTGGTCATTGCATATTTCAACAAATATTTTAAAAAATATATTTATTATCGGATACTTATTAACCATTACTTTTTACTCGCTGCGGCGGTTTTATCATTTTTATTACAGATTAGTTATTTATCATGACAAAGTAAATTAAAATAAAATCGTTTTTATTAAAGATTAAATATTTATAACAACAAAATAAATAAAAAACTTAAAAAATACATATATTTGTCATTACATATTTCAACAAATATTAACCATTACTTTTTACTTGCTACAGTGGTTTCATCATTTTTATTAGATTAGTTATTTATAACAATAAAGTAAATTAATATAAAATCGTTTTTATTAAAGATTAGATATTTATATAATAACGAAATAAATAAAAAACTTAAAAAATACATATATTTGTCATTACATATTTCAACAAATATTAACCATTACTTTTTACTTGCTACAGTGGTTTCATCATTTTTATTAGATTAGTTATTTATAACAATAAAGTAAATTAATATAAAATCGTTTTTATTAAAGATTAAATATTTATAACAACAAAATAAATAAAAAACTTAAAAAATACATATATTTGTCATTACATATTTCAACAAATATTTTAAAAAATATATTTATTATCGGATACTTATTAACCATTACTTTTTACTTGCTACAGTGGTTTCATCATTTTTATTAGATTAGTTATTTATAACAATAAAGTAAATTAATATAAAATCGTTTTTATTAAAGATTAGATATTTATATAATAACGAAATAAATAAAAAACTTTATAAACAAATAATTCAAATAAACCTTAAAAACTAATACACAAATGTAAATAAAATTATTTTTTTTCACCATCAACATTAGGATTGTGCAATTTCGAAGCACTACGCAATGATCGACCCACACGACTCTTCCCCTTCCTATCGCTATAAACATTCTTCCTAGGTCTTCCTCTTTTAGCCATCACTTCGGTTCCTTCGATCTCATTGTCACTATCTCCAACATTACCGGAAGCACTTGGAGACTCATTAACTGGTTCGATTTTTACACATTTCAAAGAAGTGGTATCGCTATCACCAATAATATCGTCCAAAACCGTAGATGAAGATCTCCCAACCTCGGAAGATTCTTTCCTACTTTCGATTACATTACGATAAGTAGCAATAAGCTTCGACCGAGCTACATTAATGGTCTCTGGAGAATTGATTGAACTGTTATCGGGATTTCTTCTCGATAAAAATTGGACATCGATACAATTGATATCTTTCGAATAGATGTAAAAATCGTTATCGATAATTTCCAATTGCCCTACAACAAAAATAAATGAATCTTGTGGATGAACTGTACTCTTTAAATGCGAAAACTGAGAATTTAAGTGCTGAAATGCAACTTTGACATCAAAATCAATATCCTGGTCAACGTAATCTTTTATTAAAACATTTAAAACTGCATTCTCATCATTCTCTATTACTCGAGGCAATTCCTGAGGAATTCCAACCAATGAAACCTTCAGAGGACACTTATTAGAATTAGGAGCTCTGTTGAGGATTGTCAAGCCAGTAGAAACGGAAACCGTCATCTATAAAACAAAAGAATAAGTATACTTCATGAATTTGAATTAATTAACAACTATTACCTTCGGTCTTTTAACACCCCCATAATGACTAGGCACAATTTTTCCACCAACAGAATAAAATCTATCCTTCTCAAAAATGGCCTGGGTTTCAGAATCTCTTTCTTTAGGATTAATAGGAACAAACAAAACCATTTCAATTTCACTATCCTCACGATCCACGGGATACGTGCCAATAGCCCACACTACCACCAAACTTATATCTTTCCTCTCGGTCTTACGAACAACTTTGATCCTAACGATGGTGTCAGCATAGCACGGCATAATCGCTTCAAAAAAATATAAAATAGAACAATACATAACGTAAAACCCAACATATTCCTTTATATAAACAAGTTTAGCATTGATCTAAACTTACATAAACAATATAACCATTATGATGTAACAAATCAACAATTACCCCTTCAATTATTTTACTCTTAAAACACGGCGTAATCAAAGCAAGTATTAATCATGACTACCCATTCTCCTTCTTTTTAACGAACTAACCAAAACCAAAAATTTTCTTCGTATTTCATTCCGTTACACAAATTTCTATCAAACTGACTTCTTTGTAAATCCCTTGATTCAAGAAAATTTTCTTATGCTAAAGCTTAATTTTAAACATGGTCAACGAAAAAAGAGACTCAACCACTGCCAACTACATGATTTTACTTTTAAACACTCGATATTTACACTTCAAAAAATACATTTAACGAAGTACTGAGAATGATTTGTGTAACCGATGTGCCGTTACCAAAATTAAAATATCCCAAACCCAAATAAGATGGGTGGCACAAAGTGCCACCCATCGAACTAGTATATATTATATGGTATTAGATATGCAGGGTGGTGTAAACTGCATGTAAAAATATTTGATATTATATGCAGTATATATATGTTTTATGCATATAATATTTGCAGATTTTTTCCTGATGAGGAAGATTCTTACATATTTTGTTCGAATTTGTCATCTTTTTGTAAATCGAATTCTAGAAATTAAATTTTTAGATGAAATTTATAAGAAAATAGTAGATGTTGTAACATTAATTGAGAAAAAATATAGAAGAAATGTAATAACACCAAATCTTCACTTGTCACTTCATTTAAGCGCATGTTTGTACGATTTTGGTTCATTATATGCTTTTTGGTACTTTTCATTTGAAAGAATGAATGAAATACTTGGTAAATTAATATACTTTGATTATTTTTTGATTATTTTTTGATTATTTTTTGATTATTATTTTTTGATTATTTTTTTCTGATTTTTTGATTATTATTTTTTGATTATTTTTCTGATTATTTTTCTGATTATTTTTTTCTGATTTTTTGCTTATTAGGTTCGCTGCCCAATAGTCAGTAGCAAATCAAACCAGAGCTAATGCGTCAATTAATCAATGACAATAGAATAAATGAAATGATATATACTGAAAATAATTCAAAAGGCCTAAAAATTCTTAATACTCGTCAATCCGTCGGATCTCTTTCAGAAATGAATCAATTTGGTCATGATGAAATGAGAAGATTCTGGATATATTCGAGAACAATTCAAGAATCAACTATTTCTGGAAAAGAATTATTTCCGGGTGAAATATTGAAACCATTTTCAGAAAATATTCCACTTTCAACAGATGGAATTTTAGATCTAATGGTTGCTTATTATAATGATACATATGAAAACTTGAAATTTCGGAAGCCATTTGAAACTGATTCTTTAAATTCAATAATAATTCCATTAAGAATAAACAAATATTGTCGCTGCCAAATTGGTTCCGAAATATTTGGTTCGACATTTTCATCTAGACACCAAAAAAGCTCATATATTCTAGCTAAATTTGCATCTGAAGATGATAGTATTGATATTTATCCAGGTTAAATTCAGTTCTTTTTTGTTTATGAAATAAGTACAAATAGAATAAATATGGAAATCATTATCTGGCATATGTTTGTTGGTACAAAAAAATCAAGAATCAGTTCTATTTCGGCATAAATCAAGAACAAATGTATAATGTCGAATTATGGGATACTGAATTTTATCCTAAAAGCCAAGATTGTATTATTCCAGTCCATCATATTTTTGGACGATTTGCACTAGTTAAGTATAAAATTTCAGATTGTAAAAATGTTAAAGAGTATTTGGCAGTAAATCCAATAAATAGAAAATATAATTTACGTTAAAAATTATCTTTCTTATTTTATTCCGAAATGATTAGGATTATGTAATTTTATTAAAATTTTCATAAATACATAATAAATCAGAAATAAATGATAAATTAGAAATTTTGCATTAAAATCATCCGAATTCAGTAATTTTTTTTCCGAAATGATAAAATAAATTTTTGCGAAAAGAGTATTTCTGAAATTGACATTTTGGCAGTAAAACAGCATCAAAATATTGTATAAATTTCAGCAACGAATTCAGAAATTCTGAATTTTGGTTGAAACTAAAATCTGAATTTCTGAATTTTGGCTAAAATTTATTAATGGTCGAATTTAAGATAAATTGTTCCGAAAAGAGTATATTTCCGAAATTGAAATTTTGGCAGTAAAACAGTATCAAAATATTGTATAAATTTCAGCACAAATTTGGAAATTTCAAATTTTGATCGAAACTTAAAAATCACTTCAAAATTTTCTAAAATTTCTAAGAGTTGATTTTTTTTTAACAATTAGCCGAAAGTTAACCGAATTTTGATATTACTAATTTGCCTTATTTCGTTTACAATATTGTGAATGAAATATGCTTACTTTATACATAATTCCTAAATGTCTAATAATCGGCAAGAAACAAGAATTCTTTTAATAAATTCTGAATTTTTGCTGAATTTTATTAATAAGCTGAAATATCGTATTTTCAAAATGGATAAGCCAAATTTAGGCAGAATTGTTCTGAAATTCTATATTTCTGAAATGTCCATTTCGACAACAAAACAGCATATCAAAATATTGTACCAAATTTCAGCACAAATTCAGAAATTCTAAATTTTGATCAAAACTTAAAAATTAACTTTAAGTTAAGTTTCGGAATTTCCGAATTTTGGCTAAAATTTATTAATGGCCAAATTTAGGCTGATTTTTTTTGAAAATCAGCCAAAAGTTGGCCGAATTTTGATATTGCTAATTTGCCTCATTTCGACTAGTGTAGACTTAACAACTTTATTGAGAATTGTTAAATATGTGGAAGTTGACACAGTCATCTACAATTTTTAAATAATAAAATATTAAATTTGATAATTAGTACTGTTGGCCTATTTATACCTTCAAAGAAAATAGGGGAACGACAACTAAAGCAGGGAAAAACTATATATAAAGATCACACAGCAGTTATATGTAATATGCTATAGTTGAAAGGTTTGTAAATAAATACAATAATGAAGGATTTAAATATGTGGTTTTATTCGAAAGAGGCAAGGGTGAGGTTTTTAAAGGGGTTATAGAGAACAAATCTCTATCGTCACAAAGACAATTAATAAAGAAACCAATTCTTTAACTACAGGGTTTTCAACAAATGAAAAGAGTTATTATTCACCAAGAATAATAATATCAAAGTATATAAATTATAATATTCAATGTCACCAAGACTTTATTATCAATTTATTACTCACTACGAGCTAAATACATTTAATAGGTTTATACTAAAGTATATTGGAACTTATATTGATTTGTATCTAACTGAAGACTGAGATTAAGGGAAAACTCAGCTTATTTATAACTAATAATTCTTGCCATCATCTATGTCGTCGCGTATGCCATCAAGTATGCCATCATGCATGCCACCATCTATGCCATGGCTCTTGTCATCACTTATGCCATCGCGTTACTGATCGACAATAAATTATTAATCTAGATATACTAATTTAGGTAACAACTGATAATTCGTAATACATGACTAAATTGATTGACAATAATATAATAACTATAATAAAGATAAGATATAAAATATAATAATATGAAAATACAGATAAGAAAATATAACTAAAATATTAATAATAAAAATAAAACTATGTTAACAGTACTAACAAAAAAAAAATATATACATTTGTGACAAGTACTTTGGCTCTTTTGTTTCCATTGTAGAANTTTAACTACAGGGTTTTCAACAAATGAAAAGAGTTATTATTCACCAAGAATAATAATATCAAAGTATATAAATTATAATATTCAATGTCACCAAGACTTTATTATCAATTTATTACTCACTACGAGCTAAATACATTTAATAGGTTTATACTAAAGTATATTGGAACTTATATTGATTTGTATCTAACTGAAGACTGAGATTAAGGGAAAACTCAGCTTATTTATAACTAATAATTCTTGCCATCATCTATGTCGTCGCGTATGCCATCAAGTATGCCATCATGCATGCCACCATCTATGCCATGGCTCTTGTCATCACTTATGCCATCGCGTTACTGATCGACAATAAATTATTAATCTAGATATACTAATTTAGGTAACAACTGATAATTCGTAATACATGACTAAATTGATTGACAATAATATAATAACTATAATAAAGATAAGATATAAAATATAATAATATGAAAATACAGATAAGAAAATATAACTAAAATATTAATAATAAAAATAAAACTATGTTAACAGTACTAACAAAAAAAAAATATATACATTTGTGACAAGTACTTTGGCTCTTTTGTTTCCATTGTAGAATCCTGGAATAATTTTTCCACCGATAGAGTAAAAACTGTCTTTTTCAAAAATTATTTGAGTTTCGTTATCTCTTTCTTCAATATTTACAAGTACAAACAAGGTTATTTCTATTTCGCGATCATCACATTCTATGGAATAGATAGCGAGCAGTGTTTGAAATTCAATGTGCGGAGTGTGCGCTCGCACAAAATTTGAAAATTGCGCACATAAAAAAAAAGCTTCCGCACAAATTTTTCACATAGAATTTTTAAATTGAGGAATTTCTGCACATAATTTAAAATTTGAATTTCAAACACTGATAGCGAGAGCCCAAACTACCAACAAGCTGAAATCATCTTTTTTTTTCTCATACTGTTTTACAAATTTTACCTTAACAATCGTATTCACGTAACAAGGTATTAAAATATCACTTAAAAAATAATAACACAATTATAATAACAAAAATAATAATGAGAAAAAAAATAACAAAATTAAAACTGTAAAGATTTATTTATTTATATACAAACACACAGAATATACATTAAAAAAATTTTTCACACATCAAATAATCATTGTCATACAATTTTAAGATGACAAGCAATTATGATGACAAAAATAGTCACTAAACTTAGCAAAAAAATGGATAATAATTTGATCATACAAATTGAATACAATAACAATATAATGATGATTCTTAACTAAAAAATCAATTCGCCACTTGACAACACAATTATACTTGCACGTAAAATTATTTTGGGGCCCCGAAATTACAATTTCGGGGAAAAAAGTCGAAATAGTTTTTCATAGAAGATGAAATTATTTTACTTAAAACCCGAAATTTTTTGACCACCCAGATTTATTCTTTGATTGAAGATACATATAACTGGGTATTTTTTTTATTTTTATATATAGAATAGATTCTGCATAAATCTCAAAAAGTCGAAATATCTCAAAAATCCAAAATCAATTTTGGGAACATGTATAGACACAATAACAATATTTGACAATTCTAAAAATGCACAATGTGTCATTAAGATAATTTTCTCACCCTAAATCATCATCATCGTACAAACTTTTAAATAACATAGTAGTAGAACCACAATAACAGAAATGATTATCAAACTTAGTAACAGAAAACGCAAGATATATAAAAATAAAGATAATAGTAATAATAACATAACAACAAAACAATTTATTACTAATTTAATGACATGATAACAAAACAAAAACATTGTTTAACAATTCCAAATAAAACCTTAGTCCAAAAATGAAAAACATTGTTCAACAACTTAATTGAACTGACAATCAAATGCTTACCATATTAATAACACTACTCAAACAAAGCGAAGTAACACAACAAAATACAGAAAAAATGAAAAGTACATATGAGTAAAACCAATCTCAATCACATTTACAATTCCGATAACTAATACTAAAATAAATATAAAAATTGTTATACGAAATAACAAAAAAAAATATTAACATATTTCACATAAACATTTGAACCTATAAATAAATGAAACAAACACTAAAAAAAAAAATAAATAAAAATAAATCCCCGTAGCGAAGCCACAGGCAAAAAGCTAGTTATATATATATACTGTATATATTATTTGTATGTATTATATATATGTATATATTATATAATTTTTTTTTGAATACGTATCAAGTTTAATTCTTCAAGAATTTTGTGAATATTTTTTTTGTCCCTTTTTTTTTGTCATAATTATCATCAAATGTTCAGACTATACTTGCACGCAAAATTATTTTGGGGCCCCGAAATTGCAATTTTGGGGAAAAAAGTCGAAATAGTTTTTCATAGAAGACGAAATTATTTTACTTAAAACCCAAAATTTTTTGACCACTTAGATTTATTCTTTGATTAAAGATACACATAACTGGATACTTTTTTTACTTCCATATATAGAATGGATTCTGCATAAATCTCAAAAAGTCGAAATACCTCAAAAATCCAAAATCAATTTTGGGAACATGTATAGTTCAGACTATACCTGTCACCCAAATTCAAAATCCAAATGCCGAAATCCCAAATGCCGAAATCCCAAATCCCAAATCCCAAATTATAATTAGTATTTTTTGCCGAAATCCTAAATCCCAAATCCCAAATACTAGTAATTTGTGCATTTTGGCGTCCCAAATCCCAAATTATTTGGGATTTGGGCAACACGTATAGTTCAGACCGTGTGAATTTTTTTTTTTGCAGTTTATTAATAACTGTTGTCAACATATTTTTATATTACTTATTATTATTTATTATTATATTTCTTATATGTATTATCTCTATTATTATTATACTTTATATATTATCTTTTTAGCTATTATTATTGTCAATTAATTCTGTCATGTAAAACGAATTATAGTTCATTACTAAAAAAGTAGTTCGTAAATAGATTTGTAATTTTAAAGTAGATCTGTAGTACAAGACAAAATATTAGACAAGAGTACAGACATAATTACAAACACAATCTTCGACATAATAAGAGACATAGTTACAGACCTAGATCTAGACGTAGTATTTAGCATATATCTAGACTATACTTGCACGCAAAATTATTTTGGGGCCCCGAAATTGCAATTTCGGGGAAAAAAGTCGAAATAGTTTTTCATAGAAGATAAAATTATTTTACTTAAAACCCGAAATTTTTTGACCACCCAGATTTATTCTTTGATTGAAGATACACATAACTGGGTATTTTTTTTACTTTCATATATAGAATAGATTCTACATAAATCTCAAAAAGTCGAAATACCTCAAAAATCCAAAATCAATTTTGGGAACATGTATAATCTAGACAAGAACAGGGACATAAACACAGACATAATCTAACATGTATATAAAGGCTGAGTTTCCCCTCAACCTGATAAGGAGAGTTCAGAGTTTAAGGTAGTTAAGTCTTGAAATAGTAGATTTAACATACATCAGTAAATTTTTTTAAACGTAAGCCTTCGAAGTCCTTCACTCCGATAACCTTCGAATACTTCCAACATAAACGTAATATTTACGAAGGTTATTGGTACCGAAAACCTTCATTTTTATTAATAAAACGTAATACTCCAGAGGTTATTGATATCAATAACCTTCAATAACCTTCACTTTATCATAATAAACGTAATATTTGCGAAGGGTATTGGTCCGATAACCTTCAATAACCTTTGAAAATGAAATTATTACAATAACCTCCGATATAAAAAATTTCCTGATGTACAATTAGGTAGTAATTGTATAATAACCCGTAATTATAGTAAATTTGTAATAAAGTCTCTGTGACAATTTGATTTAGTAAATTCTGTATGAATTATTGTCCTTGCTCTTTGTGAATAAACCCTTATAAAAACTCACCCCTTTGCCTCTTTCGACACATATAACTGCATTAATAAATCCTTCGTAATAAAACCATCGCAACTTTAACACATTACTTATATTAGTTCATTTATATAAGATATAATCCCTGTTAGTAGTTGACTTGTAACCCTGACTTTAGGTCACGAAGGTAGTCACAGTCAACACTGTACATTGCTATTAATATAATTGACTTTAATAAATTACGAATTTGGATTTAAAGTTAAATTATTTAATTATANTGAAGATACACATAACTGGGTATTTTTTTTACTTTCATATATAGAATAGATTCTACATAAATCTCAAAAAGTCGAAATACCTCAAAAATCCAAAATCAATTTTGGGAACATGTATAATCTAGACAAGAACAGGGACATAAACACAGACATAATCTAACATGTATATAAAGGCTGAGTTTCCCCTCAACCTGATAAGGAGAGTTCAGAGTTTAAGGTAGTTAAGTCTTGAAATAGTAGATTTAACATACATCAGTAAATTTTTTTAAACGTAAGCCTTCGAAGTCCTTCACTCCGATAACCTTCGAATACTTCCAACATAAACGTAATATTTACGAAGGTTATTGGTACCGAAAACCTTCATTTTTATTAATAAAACGTAATACTCCAGAGGTTATTGATATCAATAACCTTCAATAACCTTCACTTTATCATAATAAACGTAATATTTGCGAAGGTTATTGGTCCGATAACCTTCAATAACCTTTGAAAATGAAATTATTACAATAACCTCCGATATAAAAAATTTCCTGATGTACAATTAGGTAGTAATTGTATAATAACCCGTAATTATAGTAAATTTGTAATAAAGTCTCTGTGACAATTTGATTTAGTAAATTCTGTATGAATTATTGTCCTTGCTCTTTGTGAATAAACCCTTATAAAAACTCACCCCTTTGCCTCTTTCGACACATATAACTGCATTAATAAATCCTTCGTAATAAAACCATCGCAACTTTAACACATTACTTATATTAGTTCATTTATATAAGATATAATCCCTGTTAGTAGTTGACTTGTAACCCTGACTTTAGGTCACGAAGGTAGTCACAGTCAACACTGTACATTGCTATTAATATAATTGACTTTAATAAATTACGAATTTGGATTTAAAGTTAAATTATTTAATTATAAACTAAACTAAATTGAAATAATTGAAATTCATATCAAATATTTAATGCTAATTAAATTTCTAAAAATAAAATTGAGATTTTTTTTTATTTTTTCTACTTCCGTTATCCGTATTGGCGAATTATCCAAGCTATGGAAAATCTGAAGTGTATGTACTCAATAAATGAATAAGATTTTTATTTTGCCGGTGGAAAAGGTTTGTTTTATGTTTATTTATGCTATTAATCTTTATAAAATGTAAAATCCAATTGATTAATTTGTAAATGGAATTAGATTTTACTTTATCATTTCTTTAAAATCTTAAAATTGAAATGTCTAGAAAACTTTTTTATTATTGATAATTTATAAGTTCAAAAATTTTTTTGAATGAATGAATTTTTTATTTTACTAGTGTAGCCGATTAAATTTTTAGTACTCATTAAATGTTGAAGTAACAAAAATAACTTGAACACCAGTTGTAAACTTATAGTGAAGTTTAACAATAAATAAAAAAGACTAAAATATTGGCCATTAGCTCTTAAATGTATATTTTATTAAAGAAGTTTCTTTTTATTTTTTTCTGGTTTTTCTCTATTAATTAAATTTTTATAATATTTATTTTTTATAAATTGATTCTGAACTTTTATTTATTTGATCTGTTCAATATTTTTTGAAAAATTCATTATTATTTGAATAGCATTATACGTATTATATTTATAGCTATTTATAGCTTGTTTGTTATTCAATATATATAACAGACAAATAGAATAAATACAATGGATATAACAAACATTGGATTACAACAGGAAATAAAAAATATTTTAATTTAACAGTATCAATAATTAACTTATGCAAAACATACAAGATACTACAAGGCAAGGAGACCATGCAATTCAAGTTCCATTTGGAGGAAAATACCAATAAAAATGATTTGAAAAAATAATTAGAGCTCACATATGATATACAAGAAAATCCTATATGAAAAGAGTTTGAATAGATATAATAGATATTAGATATTGATCTAAAGAAAGTATTAAAATGGCCATGTAAACAGAAAGGGTAGAACTCCAAGACATCAGAAGCAACATCAACACAATGATGACACAATTTCAAAAAAAGTCAGATCTTTATATAATCAAATTATTAAATCCTTTTTATCAATTATATAATAACTATACAGAGTATAATAAAAAAAAGAATACATACGCACAAAAAACATCAACGTTGGAGACCTTGAGTAGAATATACAAATATCAACTAAGAATGTCCATGAACAATATAGAGAAAACTTTGGGACTTATTGAAATAGACCATGGGAAACACTACAAATGAACAAAAATACAATTTAGTTGAACTACAGAATAAAACAAATAGTTTTAACGTTATACAGAAATGAATCACAACCAAAAGTAATGTTCTTAAAATACTAGAGGAGATAAAAGATAACAATCATTAATTCGTTATTCATTAGTTAACAGCAAAAAAATATATGTAATTTTGTTGCAAATTTTTTGTTGATCACTAAATATTTTTTAGCACAGTTAGATAAATTTTAGAACACGATGCCAATGTGACTTCACAAGTTGGTCTGATATCCTTGACTATATTGAGGGTGCACGAATTCCATATGGAATGTGCACAGGATTTCGAAATGTTGCAAAGGTCACGGGAGATGACATTAAGATGACAATGTAACCAGATAAGTGTGTTACCATCTAGATAACAGATTATTCATTTTTGTACAAAGTATTTCATCCTTGTGCGTTATCCTTCATCCTTGTGTGTCATCTTTAAAAATAAAAAAGAATGTGTTTAGACGTGACTATACATGTCGTCAAAACTAATTTCACCTTGACTCAACTCTTAAAATTTCAATTTTTAATTGCGTCTGACTCAACTAATTGCGTCAATCACTAATAAAAATCAAAATTTGCTTTGACTCAACTCCAATTTTTCTCAATTTTAATTGCGTCTGACTCAATTCAATAGTTTTGACGACATGTATAGACGTGACAACAAAGGATAAAGGAAAACAAGTTTGAAATCGTATAAAATAACTGGTAATTTAGGATAAGAAAAGGATCGGCTCATTTTTCAATTTTTATGACTTTTAATTTCTTTTGACATATTCCAAATAATTATTTACTTAATCTGTAATAATAAAAATAATAATCTTTTGGTACGCATTTTATAATAAAAATAAATAATAAAGATAGAAGCATATTGTTTCGATTTAGCAGTAGAGATAAGACACGCCAAAGCAGTGATATATTTTTGTTGTNGATGACATTAAGATGACAATGTAACCAGATAAGTGTGTTACCATCTAGATAACAGATTATTCATTTTTGTACAAAGTATTTCATCCTTGTGCGTTATCCTTCATCCTTGTGTGTCATCTTTAAAAATAAAAAAGAATGTGTTTAGACGTGACTATACATGTCGTCAAAACTAATTTCACCTTGACTCAACTCTTAAAATTTCAATTTTTAATTGCGTCTGACTCAACTAATTGCGTCAATCACTAATAAAAATCAAAATTTGCTTTGACTCAACTCCAATTTTTCTCAATTTTAATTGCGTCTGACTCAATTCAATAGTTTTGACGACATGTATAGACGTGACAACAAAGGATAAAGGAAAACAAGTTTGAAATCGTATAAAATAACTGGTAATTTAGGATAAGAAAAGGATCGGCTCATTTTTCAATTTTTATGACTTTTAATTTCTTTTGACATATTCCAAATAATTATTTACTTAATCTGTAATAATAAAAATAATAATCTTTTGGTACGCATTTTATAATAAAAATAAATAATAAAGATAGAAGCATATTGTTTCGATTTAGCAGTAGAGATAAGACACGCCAAAGCAGTGATATATTTTTGTTGTTACATCTTTGCAATAAGTTTAAGAGTTTCGATATACACCGTAATAATTTGATACATTTTAATATTTCTATTTCGTGATAATGGTAATATTGGTGAGAAACGGTTAACAGCCCATAATACCTCTATTACTAATTTTGTAATTTCTTGAATAAAGTTACTGAATAAAGTCTGAAGCTAAGATTCGGAAGTTTGCATAGTGAGCTGTAAAAAGATACTTTTACTTCACTTACTCATGTACCTTCAGATCACACCAGTGTGTGTAGTTGTTTAAAGAATATCTGTAGTACTTAACCAGTGTAATCAGGTTGTAGCCTGACTGGAATAGTATAAACCTGCGTAATTAGGTAGAGAAACCTAACAGGAACAGACGAAAAGGGGTGTGACGAGAGTTTGATTTAGTGGGACTAATTGACATAACTTTACTCCTTGTTCTGGGCAGACCGCCACAATATAATGACATTACAAAATTTGATCATAATACTTTTACAATAATTAAAAACATTTTTAAGACAAAATTAAATATAATTGCTTTTTAAACTATTAGTTACAAAATCTTATTGCATTAAATTACCACAAAAATATTGTTAAATATTATGGAGTCAGTATAGGTAAATAAATCGTTATTTAAATTTTATTTAGATCATTTATCAGAAAATGTTACTTAGTGTTATAATAGGCTAAAGATATTGTTCATCGAGATTTAGTAAGTACTTATTTTATTTATGATTTATTTATATCTAAACAAGACAAATTTAGACAATAAAATTTTTTTCAATGGAAATAGTATGAAATTAACACAATATAAGTACATTATTTTTAAAAACAAGAATTATAAAATACAAAAAACTATTTTTTTTTAATTTTATGAATATTTCCACAACTATAATATAACAAAATATGCACTTTTTATAGGGTATATATTTTACTATAAAATTATTGTTATAAATACTATATTTTATTGTAAATTATATAAAAATAAAATAATTTACTTTTTATTATAAATATTATATTTTGTTATAAAATTATATAAAAATTTTATTTTTTATTATAAAAATTCAAAATTCACTAATTGTACATTTATTCTATATATTTTTTTATTGATAGTAATAAAAATATTATTATTTTTGATGCATTGCCCATTTATGTATAATTATAAAAGTCAAAAAAAAAATTAACTCATCAATTTTCAATTTATTTTTGCTCAATTTATAAACACAATAATAAATAATTACAATAGTAATTTGTTTTAAATGATTACATACTGGTCTGTTTTAATTTAAATAAAAGCTATACTCTATAATTCCAGTGATCAAATGAAACAAAGAAGATATAAAATATAATAAAATAAATAAAAAATAATTTTAGAAAAAATATCAAAGTTGTATAATAAATTCCCTCAAAGATTAATTTTCTTGAATTTCGTTTTCTTCAACTTCTTCAACTATACAAAATTTAAATATTGTTAATTTATTTAAATAAATATATTAAACAAATAATTTAAAAAATATAATACTTACTTATATCATCAGGAATTACAAAATCCCATTGTTTTGTATCTTAAATAATAATTAATGTAAATATTTTATAAAAATTATTATTTATTGTTAAAAAATATATGTACTTACTATGTGTTTCAAAATTTATTAATTTTACAAAAGGTAAATGTCTACTTGTATATATTGCTTCTGGATGCATTTCATTTGGATCATATTGAATAGAATTCTTGTTTGATTTATTTGCATTATTAATTTGTTTGTTTACTTGTTTTCTTATTTTATTATCTTTAGAAATATATTTCTCAAGTTGAGATTTCAATTCTTCAGCAGTTGGACGATTGAGAGGTTCAAAATTCCAACATTTTTTCATTATTTCTTTGAGAAATTTAGGAGTTTCACACTTAATTTCAGGTTTAAGCCCTTCACAAATATCCTTTGCAAGAGTTGCATCATGTGGAATATTATAATATGGTTGATAACTAGTTAGAACTTCTAACATAACCATACCAAAAGAATAAATGTCAGATGCTTGAGTGTATTCTCCTCTACTTAATGTCTCAGGTGCCATGTATGGAATTACACCATAAATATTTTCTGGATTATTTTCTGTAACTGGTTTGCATAGTCCAAAATCAGTAATATAACTTAGAGTTAAAGTTTGATTAACTATATTACCAGAATGGAAATCTTTATGCATTAAGCCCATTTCATGGATATTTGTAAGTCCAATTACAATGTTTGATAAAATATTATATTTTTTTCTCCAAGTTAATTTTTTAAAGTTGTCATTCAACAGGTTTCGAAGACTACCATATACTGCATAATCCATAACCATCATATATTCATTTTCTGTTGGATTTTTAGTGATACCATATATAGCAATTGCATTTTTACCTCGAAGTTTAAGTTGATTTTTAATCTAAAATGTTTATTAGCATAAATAAAATATATTTAATTTATATTTAATTTATATTTAATTTATATTTAATTTATATTTGAAATATAATGTTAGTATGGTAAAATTTTAATAATATGAAATATTTACCTCTTGCAAGAAATCAATGTTATCTGTGAGATTACTAAGACTTTTCAAGCAAACATTTGATTTACCATACCTATTCCAAACAACTTGTTTACCAAATTCATACCATTTTTTTTTTTATGAGAATAAATAAATCCGTCAAGCCAATTTGCTTTATATGCTGTACCAAAACCCCCTTTAGCAAGGTATGTTACATTTTCAAGTCTTCCAAATGGAATCCATTCAATAATTTCTTGATATTTATTAGCATTTAGTTGTATTCGTTGAATAAGTTCGTTGTCACCTGCCTTTTGGTAAGATATAATTCTAAGGGTGACTTTACGGTTCTTTTAGGAGTTTATAGTTCTTCCCCGATAGGTACAAGACTGTCGATTAGAAGGCACCACTGATTCAGTTATTTTAGAAAGGGAATCAGACCTTTCATTGATTATTTATCGATTATTTCATGATTTTATATCCAAGTATCCTTTATTCGTTATTCGGTTATCACTTCCATTTATCCATCCGTTAATTCATCATGTTATCTTTAGATTCCTTTATACACAAGATCTTCATCCAGTATCCTGACTTCTCTCCGATATTTCATTATTCCTTTGATGTCGTTGTTATCAATACAGGGTTTATTATCTTTACAATAATAATAGTCTCCATTTTTACATTCGACGTAATGTTTCGACTTCTCCTTTATTTCCATGATATTATCCAAGAGTTCCAGGTTATATTATTATTATTAACTCAAGAATTATAATGTTATACAATTAAGCAATCAAGCGATAAATCCCATAACATTCATAATCTTTTCATTAATTAATTATAATATTAGATTATTTATTCCAAAATTTCAGGGTTTATTTAATAAAGTATTTTATTAAATAATATTTTCAACATTTTATTTACAGGTTAATTTTTATAAGTTATTTCTTAGAGTTTTAATTGATAAAATTTTATTATAAGATATTTTTCATTTCTTACAAAATTCTACAACCAAAAGCTGTTGAAATCAAGTCAAATATGGAGGGTATATATAGGTAAACACATTACTGTGCCATTACTGTGCCTTACTGTGCCTTACTGTGCACGAATACTATTGGCTAATATATCTACCATATAACTTACTAAATATAGAATATATGTTATACTAATAATTAATACTAATGAATACTATGTAATAATAATTAATACTAAGTAATACTAATTAATGCTAAATATTAATAATTATATAATATTTGTGTAACCATATCACGTGAACATGTGACTTGTGTTACTATAATTTGTGTAACTAAAACTATTTGACTTGTTAAAATACATGTTAATAAATGTTACTAATTACTAAATAAGACTATTATATTGATATTAATATTTCTGTTATATAATAATTTCTATCCGAATACAGGGTTAATTAATATTATGGTCATGTGTTTTAGTATATTTTGACCATGGTAATTCTCTCCGGTAACAGTTCCCCCTCACTTAATCAAAATGTCCTCATTTTGACTTGTGAGTTTCCTTCTTATTGAATACTTTTTCCTTTCGCGATTACTTCTACAAAGTTTAGGTCTTCGAGTTCTATTCTTTCTTCTTTAGTTAGTCCGATTCGTAAAACTTTAACTCTTAATGCTCTTTCTCGCCTTTTCTCTTTCCAATTCAGATGTTGTCTCCTTCTATTATTTAATTTGTTCGGTGGATATTNCTTTATACACAAGATCTTCATCCAGTATCCTGACTTCTCTCCGATATTTCATTATTCCTTTGATGTCGTTGTTATCAATACAGGGTTTATTATCTTTACAATAATAATAGTCTCCATTTTTACATTCGACGTAATGTTTCGACTTCTCCTTTATTTCCATGATATTATCCAAGAGTTCCAGGTTATATTATTATTATTAACTCAAGAATTATAATGTTATACAATTAAGCAATCAAGCGATAAATCCCATAACATTCATAATCTTTTCATTAATTAATTATAATATTAGATTATTTATTCCAAAATTTCAGGGTTTATTTAATAAAGTATTTTATTAAATAATATTTTCAACATTTTATTTACAGGTTAATTTTTATAAGTTATTTCTTAGAGTTTTAATTGATAAAATTTTATTATAAGATATTTTTCATTTCTTACAAAATTCTACAACCAAAAGCTGTTGAAATCAAGTCAAATATGGAGGGTATATATAGGTAAACACATTACTGTGCCATTACTGTGCCTTACTGTGCCTTACTGTGCACGAATACTATTGGCTAATATATCTACCATATAACTTACTAAATATAGAATATATGTTATACTAATAATTAATACTAATGAATACTATGTAATAATAATTAATACTAAGTAATACTAATTAATGCTAAATATTAATAATTATATAATATTTGTGTAACCATATCACGTGAACATGTGACTTGTGTTACTATAATTTGTGTAACTAAAACTATTTGACTTGTTAAAATACATGTTAATAAATGTTACTAATTACTAAATAAGACTATTATATTGATATTAATATTTCTGTTATATAATAATTTCTATCCGAATACAGGGTTAATTAATATTATGGTCATGTGTTTTAGTATATTTTGACCATGGTAATTCTCTCCGGTAACAGTTCCCCCTCACTTAATCAAAATGTCCTCATTTTGACTTGTGAGTTTCCTTCTTATTGAATACTTTTTCCTTTCGCGATTACTTCTACAAAGTTTAGGTCTTCGAGTTCTATTCTTTCTTCTTTAGTTAGTCCGATTCGTAAAACTTTAACTCTTAATGCTCTTTCTCGCCTTTTCTCTTTCCAATTCAGATGTTGTCTCCTTCTATTATTTAATTTGTTCGGTGGATATTCCATTCTGATTGTTCCTTTTCGTTTCGGGTTGTTTTTATTAACTATTTTACTTATGTCCATTTTCCTTTTATTTTCATTACTTAGGTCTTGATTCAGGGTTTATATAGTTTTATAACTATATTATTTCTAGTACTCGATTGTGTTAATGTCTACTATCATTTGTTCGAAATCTTCTTGGTTTATAATTGGTTCTACTTCTGTTATCTGATTTTCGTATATTTCAAATATATTTTTAAATTCTTTAATTTCTATTTATTTTTCTTCTAATTTTAGTTTCGTGGTTAGACTTTCTTCTTGCAGGTTGGTTATAATTTCTTCTAGATCTTTTATCTGTTGTCGTAATTCTGTTATTTCTTTGTTATTTTCGATTGTTTCCTTCATGGGTTCATAGTTTTCTTCTGATTGGTCCCATTTATAGTTATGATATCGTTCTTGAAATTCTTTAGCTATTTTGGTATTAAGTATCAATCCTAGCATTCCATTTGTCCAGAATTCCTTTTCTTTTTTGCATTCGTTGCAGGGTTGTTTATATCCGATGATGTAAACTTTATGTTTTCGGCAATAATCGTGACTGCAGTGGTTGTACTCTCCTTCGTACATACATCTTTGGGCCGGGCATCTTACTCCTCCGAAGTTTCGTTCTACAATTCTTTCTTCGTAAGGGCAATTGCAGTTTCTTTTTTCGTGTTGGTGTTGTTGACAATATTTTGCCTTTCGATTATAGCAAAGGCATGTAAAGTATTCTCTTCCCGACTCGTCATATTCTAAGGCTCCTAAGGGGCAATTTACTTTGTCATGAACCATCCTCGTATCTGCATTGAAATAATGGATTCTTCCTTTGGATAAGGCCTTATGATCCATGAACTGGCATCTTTCGGTACACCATTCTTTTCTTTCTCTCTGTTCGGCTTCTTCCCATTTAGGAATTGATTTATTTGCAGGGTGATATGGTACTTCTACTACCATTTCTTTCTGTTCTTTCATTTTTCTTCGTAGACCGAAGAATTCTTCTTTCTTGGGAACATAGGTCATATTTCGGCAATAGTAACATTGTTCGTGTTTCATTCCATTTATTTCTTTGGTTCGTAGATTTACCAAGATTGTAGCTCTTTTACAAAAGCAACAATGTGTGCTCACATTCCATGCAGGTTCTCTTTCTTCTTTTTGTCGTTGGGCCATTTCATACAAGGGTGTTCTTTTGCATCCACACTCCTTATTCTTATTTTGTAAGTATCTTGGGTTATCACATTCTCTTCCAAATTTTTCAGGGTTGGGATGTTTTCCAAATTCTACTCCGCATCGGTTACAGAGTTTCGAGTGTTGCGATTCGTATTTGTAGTTTGAGTATTCTCCTTTCTTTTCGTAATTCATTGTTATGTTTCTTCAAAATTAAGGATTCTCTTTGTAAGTTTTTAATAATATTTTTCAGGTCGTTATTCTCGGAATTTGTTTTTCTGAAAATTTGATTTTTGTTCTTTGGTCTTTTGTTTTGTAAGTTTTTCATTGATCTGAATATTTTTCAGAGGGTTGAATTCGTATTCTTTTTATAAGTATTGGTTTGTTTACTTTGGCGTTCTGACTCCTTTATCTTTCATTCTTTTGTTTTGGTCAACTGTCTTCTTATCTATCTTTTGTTTATTTCAGGTGGTCATTATTTTAGTCAAGTGTTTCTGATAACTCCATTCTTTCCTTCCAAGATTCTTTTTAATTTAACTTTTCCAGTCTGTTTATATGATAATGTAAGGTTCCCATGTCTCTCTGCTTTGATACAATTTTAATCTATCTGAATGTATTGGTTCTTTCATTAATCCAAATTGGTTTGATAAGATGTAACTTCCTTTATCGAGTCGTTTCTCCACCGTGAATGGTCCTTTCCATTTCTTATCTAACTTTCCTGACCACTGTTTATCTAATCTTGAGTCATACATTAGTACTTGTTCTCCTTTCTGATAGGTAATTTCTTTCTTCATTTTTCTATCTCTGTGACGTTTTTGTGATTTCTCCTGAGATAATCTAATCAATTCTTTGGCTTTTTGTTGATGTTGTGATAACATTTCTTCTAATTCATATGTCCTTTTTAATATCGAATCTTCTAAGTTTACTTCATTATCTTCAAGTGACTCTTTGTTGTCTATTTTCAGGGGTAATACGGGTTTGCGACCATAATTTAAGTAAAACGGAGTGTATTTTGTGGTACTGTGTTTGGTCGTTCGATATGCAAATAATATTGATGGTATGTGTAAATCCCAATTAAATATGTCATTTGTTTTTGCTAACATGGTTGTTAAGGTCTTATTAAATCTTTCTACTAATCCATTGGTTTGTGGGTGGTAAGGGGATGATAATCTATGTTCTATCTTGAATTTGTTGCACAATTCGTTAATCATTTTGTTCTTAAAATGACTTCCTTGGTCTGTTAATATTATTTTAGGTGCTTCGTGTCTACATATTATTTCTTCGTATATGAATTCTGCTACATTTTCTGCGGTTGCTTTATCTAAAGCTCTGACTTCTACCCATTTGGTAAAGTATTCTATTGCTACTACCATATATTTATTTTTCTTTCTGGTTTCAGGTAATGGTCCTACTATATCTATTTCTATTCGTTCAAAACAAGGAACTCTATCCGCTGATCATTCGAACCAAAAATTTTTAAGAACAAAAAACTCAAAGTCTTAAATTTATTACCATGAATGAAAGCGATACTTACACCTTGCTGGGTTTTATTCCAGCTGACGATAAGGGAACAACAAAAGAGGTGTTAGTACTAGCATATCTAAAGAATATAGAAACCAACAGGGTGTTAAAACTAGAAATTTTCAAGAAGCCGACGCGTCTTCCGAACTTGCGAAACTATCCTTCAAAATATATTACTTCTTCAATAATTTTTAATGATGTAGAAGAAGCTGTTCAGGCGGCGACTCAGCATCCGGAAGAAACCTTTATAATTAAAATAAATCAAAGTCAGCAAGCAAATAAAAAACCGCAGATTTGGGCGAAGGCAAAGTCTTGTAATATGCGAGGAATGAAAAAAGAAGTTCCTGGAGCCTTCAATAGTATGAGTAATTTGAAATTTAGTAAAGACGATATAGAGTTATTTCATCAACACACAGAAGAAATGGACATAGATGAAACTGACGTTATAGTAGAAATTCCTTCATCGGGTAATTTGGAGGTGATAAATTCTCAAAACTCAGAGGGAATAGGGGAAACTCAGTTAGACCCTGAAAATGATCGACGAGGAGAGGATACACAAGATCCTCCAAAAAAGGTTAAAACAAATTACTCAAAAAATCATGGTACTACGGTGAACAGTATCCCTTTGGGAAGAGATAGGGGATTTGGTAACACAACCACAATGGATACATCAAGTAATACGACAGGGTCAAAAATACAAGGGAACAGTATAGAAAATTCCAGACATAATATAGACAAACCGACATGGGAAAATTATGACAAGTATCTTAAAAATCATTATGATGCCAAGAGTTTAGCAGTATTCTTGACAGAAAATGTGAAAGAAATACGGCCCTTTGAGAAAGAAGGTCTTAGAGAATATTTTGACAATAAAACTAGAGATAAGTCTATCTTTGGTGGTCGTCCTCGGAGAATTGAGGAAGAGCCAGCACATGTAAGAGAATGGTTTGAAATTTTGGATAAAGAAGTATCTCAATTTAAAATAGATAATTTTGATAATAATCTAGCGGAAGAAGATAGAATAGTAACATATGAAGATTGGAGAAATATAAAAACACAGTTAAGGAAACGTGTTATGTGGTGTTACTACCATAGTTTAGATTTTAAAAAAATGGAGGGTCGTGAAATCGCCAACTTGTTAATTTACTCAGTATATTTTGTGTTGAATCCGGGTGAGAGACCTAAAAGAGAGAATTTTTCTTATTCGCAGTTACGTAAAGACTGTCATTTTACGTTTAAAAGTCATCAGTTTACGAAAAAAGAGTTACCATATAAGCCGGCAGAATTAGAGGAAGAGGTTAAAAGGAAATTAGGAAATATCAACTGGCCTATAACGGACGAACTAGAGGAAGGAGAGTTTTTCAGAATTCTTGATATACTTAAGACATACTATTATTTCGACAGAGTACCAGTTACATATTATCGATCGAAACCAGATTTACCTGGAAACCCACGTGACCTTGACAGACTAATAGCGTGCAAAGAGAAATTTCCAATCACAGACAGTCAGGAAATGGTCAATCTCAGAAAATACAAGTCAGAATTAAGACAATATTATATGGTAGACCGCCGATTACCGCAAAGCTATATTCAAATAGCTGATGGACGAAAACCACTACCAACAGATTATAAAGAAATCAGAGGAGAGTGCGCAAATTACCTACCATGGAAATATACCGTAATCAACAATTTTACGTACAGTGACTTAATAGAAAAATTAAAGAAAGAATATGTATTCAGTGGGCTGCCAGCAACTTATTTTTATCAACCTAGCAACCTCCCATCGAATGTAGACGCAGTGACTATGCCAAGTCATATTAAACTGCCAATTCGCGACAAAAAAGACATTAGAATTTTGGTTGAATATTTAAGACCGTTATATTCGTTTGTTACAAAAGACTTATCCAAGCAATGGATAGACGTTCCAGAAGACAACAGAGAGATGCTACCAGAGGACATGGACAGCGTCAATAGAAAAGCAGGAGTGCAGTTACCAATTAACAGAGCAGACCTAAAGGCAACAGTTGACAAAATAAGGGTACATTACAAATTCAAATGGATTCCTTCAACTTGGATTAAAGAAAAGTACGAGGGGAAAGAAGCTTTACCGAGCGTTGATACAGTCATTACAGAGATGGCAAAGAAAACGGAAGAAGTAATGGTATTACCTATTACAGATAGAGCAAAGGCCTCAAACACAATCAAATTATTACATAAATTTTATAATTTTAAATATTTACCAAGTGAATTTTTTCGTATCCCAGCAATTGCAAACCCAGTATTTAGGAGTCAGGAGGATATTTTCTCCTTGTAAGGGTGTTAATATAAGTAATAAAATATGGTACGGGGTGTGGGTAGAAAGGAGATCATATAATTTTAGTTGTTTTACAGGGTTGTTTAAGGATTATACATATATGGAAAAAGATAAAACATACAAAAAATACTATTATTATTTTTATTATTCTAAAATTAAAGGGAACATCGGGAAATTAAGCAAAACTATAGGGATAGGTTTTTTTGTTAGATACGTAGGACTAGGAAGACATTATAAAGAATCGAATAAAGGCGGGTATGGCCCGACAGAAGACAATGATAATAGTGTGACATTGAGCAATATTGTTGACAAGTTTAGAATAGCGACACAAAATATTTGCGGTTTCTCAGACCCGGCAAAGCAAAATCAATGGGTACAAGCATGTATAGAAGAAGAGTTTGACATTATCGGTCTTACAGAAACCAAAATAAAACCACGACAGGAGAAAATAGTGTCAAGGAATCTGAAAAAGGTGCCAGGCTCCGCTAGTAATAGGGTGTATGAATCCTTTTGGTCATCGTCAGAGCAGTCACAAGGTGCTGGAGTAGGAATTATGGTTAAGGAGACGCTAGCGAAACATGTATTTAAGGTAGAAAAGATGGAAGGATACGCGCTGGGAGTAGATTTTGCCTTTAAAAACAGTATTAAACTCAACGTTTTAGTAATTTACTATCCAGCTAGTCAACAGAAGAAAACTCTTAAACTTAAATTAACTCAGTGGGTTTTAGAAAGGATACACAATAGCTTAGATCCCAATCGTTTCCAGCTAATAATAGGAGATTTCAATGCAGTAGTTAACCCCAGCATCGACAGATCCAGGATTAACCTCACACAATATAGAAGTTCAATAGCAGAATCGGCAATACTTCGACACCTGCAAAATTATAATTGCGTTGATTCTTTTAGGGCATGTAATGACAGGCAGGTGGGCTTCACTTGGTTCTGTAGGGGAGATAATCGTATCAAAAGCAGGATAGACATGATTTGGATATCAAGTAATCTGTTAGAAGCTTTAGAAGATACGGAAGTCAAAAATAAAGAGTTGGAAGCTCGAAGCGATCACAAATGTGTGGTAACACAATTAAAACAGTTTTTTGTACAAGGGAAGATTGAGTTGAATAAACAAGTAGATAAGCGTAATATTTATGTTGCGAAAATGGTTAAGGAGAAAGCATGGGTGAAATTCGGAGAAATGGTTGACGACAGATTAGGTAAATCAAATTTTTCCAACCGACAGACGGCTGATAAACAGTGGAATATTATCAAGGAAGCTATTCTTGAGGCCGCTAGCAAGACAATCCCAAAAAAAAGGGTGGTATCAAATAAAAGAGGTGCAGATCAGTTTATTTCTCCTAATGATATCTCTTATAGATTAATGAATGGATATCGCAGGTTGTTCAATCAAGTAAGAACTTATTTTTATCGGCCGTTCGATGACAATAGAGAACAAGTCAAAAGCAATATTATAAAGACCATTAAAACAATAAGCGAAATAACTGAAGAAACCCCAGAGGAGATTCATTGGAATGCAAGTTTGGAGGAAATGAAACCCTGGCTAATGGTCACGAAGAGGAAATTTCGTACTTTTCAAAAACTTTATAAGGCAGAGTTAGATAAAAAGAAACAGCAGGTAATTAAGGAGGTGGTAGAAAAACGTCTTTCTGACTTCGTGAATAATCAGAAACGAATGATTAACAATATGCTAGGCCGAGACAAAAGAACAATAATCTCTGATAGTGTTATAATTAAAGAGCATGGAGATTCGACATTAGTTTCTGATCCAGAGAAAGTTAAAAACCATATAGCGTCGTCTTTCGAAAAATGGACACGGAAACGAGAGACAACGATCGATGAGTTGAATGAGTTTTGGTATAATGTCTTTAAACCGAAGAGTAATATTAATCAACAATGGTATGAAGAGACAATAGCTCCTTTTACAATGGAGGAATTAACATCATGTATATCAGCGACGAGTAATATCAGTGCACCCGGACAGTCAGGCATACCTTATTTTTTCTTTAAACATCTGGGGCACACCGCTTTAACTTGTGTACTACAAATGTTCAACACGATCTTAAGTACAGGTGTTACGCCTAGAGATTGGTCATTAGGTCACTTATTTCCAATTCCTAAACCTTCAGATTGGCAAAAAGATATTAATAAAACACGGCCGATAACACTGTTAGAGACGAGCAGGAAAATATTCATGAAAGCGATTACTAGAAGACTAAGTAAAGTTATGACTACAAACAAAGTTCTGAATCCAAACAATTGGGCGGCTTTACCCGGAGGAAATACTCATGATCCGATACATATCCTTAACAATGTAATGGAAGAAGCTAGAGAATTTAAAAAAGAAGCATGGTTCTTTTTCCAAGATATTTCTAAAGCATATGACTCGATGAGTAAGGATTTTTTATATGAAGCGATGAGAAGGATCAAAATTCCAGAACAAATAGTTAAAATTATAGATAGTGTTTTAGAAAGTCGTCAAAATAAAGTTATCACATATCATGGACTAACAGAGCCTTATGAAGTTCATGATGGAATAGATCAGGGTGATGCAATTTCACCTCTGCTTTGGAGAATTTATTACGATCCGCTATTAGACGCAATGGAAAAAAGTAAGCTTGGGTACACTATGTCTGCAGAACACATTCAACAATTAAACAAGGTAAACAATTCTTTTACGAGTTTGAAACTATATGCTACAGTATATATGGATGACACGGTCTGGATCGCGAATAGCAGAAGCAGTCTACAAAAAATGCTTAGAATAGCAGAGGAATTCTGCGAGATCGTAGACATTTCGATTAATGCGGAAAAATCCCAGGTGTTACATATATGCCCTAAAAAAGATGAAGAACTGTTACCAATTCAGGTCAAAGATCAACAGGTTATGCCAGTTAAAAAATCGATGCCTATTAGATATTTGGGAGTTTGGCTAACGCAGTCAGGTTCGAAAAGTTTTCAAAAAAACCTTATAATTGAGAAAGTTAAAAATGTCTGTCGAATTTTGAAATGGCAACGAGCCACAGATAAGCTAGTTAGATATATTCTTAATCATGTGACATTTCCACAAATTGAATATCTGCTCAAGGACATGGTTTTATCAGAAAGTGTGTGTAATACAGTAAACTCCACAGTGTTACAGTTTTTTAAAAATAAAGTAGGATTCGCGAGGTCGGCTATGAATAGTATTTTCTTTATGTCAGGAGGGTATAAATTATTTAATATTCAAAATCGTCAAATCCAAATGCATGGGGTAAACTGGCTAAAGAGAGTTAACGCAGATAATGATGTGGGTCTTTCAACGCGAATTCGTTTGCAACAGTATCAGAATGCGACATGGCATCATAAATCAGTATTGAACAGTATAACAGTAGTTAATACTAAAATGGGTCATAATCTCACAGGAGATATTTTGGGAATGTTAAAGTTAATCGATTTTAAATTTCACATTTGTACGACACTACCCGGATCGTTAACTTTCCCAAGTGGAGGTTTTATTCCGATTGCTGAATGTAAAGAGACTAAATGGTTTAAGAAATATCGACAAAGCTTGAAAAATAGAAGAATTATGTTTTTTGATCAACTTTTTAATATAGATTTTAGTACCTTTTTACATTGGCCACATTTATTAACTTTCATAAAGGGGGTCACGAGGGGAGCAATCCCGGGTTGGTATAATGATCTCGAAGCTTTACACAACACACCTACTATTCAAAATAAATTGATAGGAATGAAAGAATTTCATAACTCTATAAATCCATTTATTGACATGTATTCTCCATTCAAGACGAAGGATGGAGTATGGTATTCACAAAAAGACAAAGGACAATATAACATTGGGAAACTAACTAAAGAAAGGTCTCTGGAAGATGTTTTAGTAGACGACTATATCGCGCAGCATTTTGTACAAGTTAGCAGGGGGCTGGAGCCTACCTCAATAGTCAAGCCTTGTGAAAAATGTCCGATCAACATTAATACCCAAGGGAATGATCCGAGATGCCTAATCGCTATAGACAAACATGAATCAATACAAATTCCTGTTAAAAAAAGTAAGAATTCAACATCGAATACTAGACATAATCAAATGGAAAAAAGGATTGTTATGCCAGTTAAAGATATCAGAAAGATGCACCAAATTATTAACGAGGTTAGAAAAGTGGATACGCCATATAATAACGGTATAATAGATGAGGACATAGATTTTGAAGCAACAACGCTTGTGGATTTCCAACGGAAATTTCTAGAAAGTAAATTCGTGACGGAAAAGGTGACAGTGAACAAACTTATTGAGATAACAAGTCAACTCAGACACCTTAATAATATAACAGTGTATACAGATGGTTCATGTAAAGACTTCGATGGACAGTATGGAATGGGACTGGGTTGGATAATTCCTGAGTCAATGAATTCAATTGAAAATGACATTAAATTCAAATGCTATGCAGATCATTTTCCATCATCCACAAAGGCAGAATTATTGGCGATTATAACAGCATTGGCAGTTGCTCCGGTAGGGAGTGTAGTTAACGTTTTCACAGATAGTCAAAATGCGATTAATATAGTAGAGGAAATTGTATCTAATAGGGATAGAGATATACAATGGACCAAGGGTAAGAATATTATATCCCGAAATGCAATTTTACATATGATTAAAGA